>CM068313.1:14890511-15493011 GCA_034766995.1 Acanthacorydalis orientalis | reverse complement strand
TATATATATATATATATGATTATGGTTTAAATTTTCATTATTTATTTTTAATTCCTTGCGTTTGAAAAAATACATGTTACATAAATACATCCATAGGATACCAAATATACCATCAGAGAAAAATTTCCCAAATTGAATATATGCAAAAAGGGTCTGTATTAATGAAAATTCAAACTATATCTTAATAGTTATATTTTTTTGTTCTTTAAGTAAAAATATAATTACTTTCCATACATACATTTTCAGTATTTTAATTTCAGTCCTTAAAAAGGAATTCGCTCTACTATTAAATTTGGAAAAAAATCCATACGAGAGTTTTTCTTTGGTTTTAGATACATTTGATTTTATATATATATATATATATATATATATATATATATATATATATATATATATATGATTTAATCATATCAAAAATAAGGGAAAATTTAAGAGTACTCACCGAAATTAACTGTTGCAGAAAGTTGCTGGACGCAGCGTGTCAAATACGTACAGCACGTAAGGATCTCGCGTCAATCTGTGTGGCGTGCAGTTTACAACAACTCCTCGTCGTCGTGATGCAACAGGACTGAAAGTTCTCACGGCACGCGCCATCCTATATATAGCACACGTCGCCACGGGCGGGATTGTCCGGTAAAAGCGGCGTCGGCGCCGCCAGCCCCCCTGCCTACGCATGAACGCCTTACGACCGCCCTCTTCAGGTGGTGCGTATATCATCCGACATATCCATTGTTAGTCAATAACTACCTAAAGTTCAAATGGCAACAATCGACGTCATGGTCCCTACATACATACAACTACTGCCTATGTCGATCTATTATAACTTCGAAAATGTTAGGACAACTTTATTAAATTGAATATCCCTTCAACTTTCAACAAGAATAAAGGATAAAATAATTTATAAAAAATTATTTTTTTATATATCGCACCTCATGTTATTGTTACGTAATCAATCATACTTTCTTTTTTAATATATATATATATATATATATATATATATAACAGTTATATAAGAAGAACACTAAAAAATAAATTGTCCTTATAATAAGTCATTGTACTATTTAGCGTAAAGAATGTTATTGCTTTAATGATAATAAAAAAATATATGCTTAAATTTAGAATAATTATTAACTAACTGAATTAACTAATGTAAAAATTTAAATTGTATATTAATTATTATGAAGATTTGTAATAAAAATAAAAAATAAAACATACCACTATGGCTCTGTAAAAAGGGAACTGAGGATGACAGAAAAAAAATCATTTGAAATATCTTGTTACTTTTCTCATTTTATTAAAATACGAGTAAAAATTAAGGAATCAAAAATATCCCTCACTCTCACCTTACACAAACACACACACATACATATTTATATATATATATATATATATATATATATATATATATATATACTCAATTACTTTAATCAAAAAGATTCATTAATAATTAAATTTAAAAATAATGTATGAAAATGTATACTAAAAGTTTATTATTTCCATTACATTATTTCAAAAATATTATAAATAACGTAATAAAAATAACTTCTCCTTCGATGGCGCTACAGCTCAAATCGAGCCTTGGCCTCCTCAATTTTTTGCCTCCAGACATCCCTCTCCTTAACAGTCCTTCTCCAGTTCCTTAGTCCCAACAGTTCCACTGCTTTCTTCTTTACATTGTATATCCATCTGATCCTTGGTTTGCCCACAGGTTTTTTCTCCACAGGCCAGTGTAAGTTTTTTTAGTGAATATACCACTACCCATCCATTTAGTCTCTTGCACTGCTAGTAATCCAACTCTTTTTTTTCGTCGAGTAGCTCCATAAGCGCACCGCTTCTGAGGAGACTACGTGTATTTTATATACCAAAAATCAAGTCCTAATTCCGTATAAGTGGTCGTTTGCTGTTACATCCATCCAATAAAAATAATTAGTTCTTCTTATTTACTCATTTTCCTTTTTTTATTCAGGATATTTCACCTGTTTTTTACAATTTTAAAATCGCTATATTTTCTTAATAAAACTAAAACAATAAAGTATAAATACATTCTCATTTTAATACTATATTTACTCAATAAATATGATAAATACGCTTGGACTTAATAATATGAATAAAAAACGATAAAGAAACAATTTTAAATCATTTACCATTTGGTATTGATTAAAAGTAAAAGAAAATCTTTTTAAAAAAAGTATTTTTAAAAACTAAGTAGTATTAACTGATTTTAATACTTCTAACTATCGATTTTACAAAACATAATTTGTTACCTGAAATTATTTCCAATCCATTGACAACATATTATATTATTATTTTATTAAATGACTTAATAATACCCAACATGATTTATTCACATACAAAATATGTTCTCTCTCTCTGTATGTATATATATATATATATATATATATATATATAACATTCATAATAATTAATGAGAATAATTAATAAAACTAAATGATCAACAGAAATACTAATAATATATAGGTATACCATCAATATACAATAACTAATGTCAACACTAAATTTATGACAAGAATTAAAGCCTTGGTAATTATTATGTATATAATTTAGATACAACTGCATTTGGTCCAATTTAATTTATAATTTTATTAACACTGGACGCATAATAACCATTTTCTTTGCAATCCTAAATATATATGATATTACTTTAATGTTAGATTAATTCTGAAATTTAACCCACAACTTGTATATATTTATCTAACAACGGAATCGTCAAACATTAAAAAAATACAACTACATTGATTTTGCGTAGTTAATCTAAATGTAATCAAATATTCATTCTTAGCATAAATAAACCTTTCCATAAATTTACACTCTAAATATGTTTCCTGAATTTTCTTTCGGGAACAGGATAATATAACCGTTCATCTTTTTAATCGAAAAACTAGATTATTTTTAAGAACTGACCCATCAATCGAACCTTTTATTCGTACATTGATTGCAGAGAGAATGAATGTATATGAATTCTCTGCAAGGTACGATACAATATTTAAGTGGAGTTCGCTGTTTCTACTAAAACCACGCCATGGAGGTTCGATGTACTGGACATAAAAATAAGCGACGAGTTATCCGATATTAAATATCACATATATACACGGTTCAGAAATATCGCTGAAGTTGATTTCTTTAATATGTCGATAATTGAACCGACGTTAAAAATGACAATTAAATGACAGACAATGAATTTTTTTTATGAAACGAATATATGAATTACGATTTTATAGTTATTTGTTTTATGATATATAATCACTTTTTATTTAATTATATATTTTTATTTATATGTATTCATTGGAAAATATTTATTTTTATTTCACTTTCTTTGAATTCATTTCAAATTAATTGAAAATTTCAGCATGAATTCACTGAAGATAAATTTAAATCTTTTCAAATAACGTCATAAACAAAATCATAATAAAAAAATACAAATTAAATTCATTTTTTTAATATAAAATTGTATCACTATGCAGAATTTTTACAATAGGAATGACTAAAATGATAAAACTTGATACAGAATAATTAAATAATTTTAATTTTATAAAACTAGGTTTATTCGCATTTTTTAAAAAAGAATAGAATTATTAATTAAATCTCACAAAATTATATATATATATATATATATATTCATGTTGAAAATAATTATTGTGGTAAATTTTATTTGTTTTCTATTAATAGTAATCATTCTTTCAACATTAATAAATGAATTTCTCTTGTGTGTAAACTTTCCCATAATCTTGCATATGAAAAAACCGAACATTAAAGAGGAATATGATTTAAAATGATATTACACTTTCCAATATTTTAAAATATATTTTAAATATATATTCCAATATATACTATCAAGTTGATAAAATTTAATACATATTCAACAATTTATAAAGTCTCTAGTAAGCGTGGAAAATATGAATTAACAATAAAAAAATTGACGTTTCGGTTAAAAATACAAAAAATAATAGAAAAAATGGTACGTTTTATATAAAAAATATATTTTGCTCTAAAATTATCTGTAATATATAACTTCATACTAATTTTTATTACTTTAATTACATTAATTTTTATAATACAAAATATATCGTATATGTATATATATATATATATATATATATATATATATATATATATATATATATATGACTTTATACATATATAAATCTCACAATCGATACGTTTTAAAATAAAATTTGATTCACTCTTCATTCCTTTTGATATCAAATAATAAATCTAACTATAATTGATAATAGTTTTGTTAATCTTACTTATACATAAAGAATTAATATATAATTCAATATATTTCTTAACATGAAATATCTAATAAAATTTAATATAGTTTTAAAAACAAATATATTTGAATATATATATATATATATATTTAAATTATTGAATATAGCATAGTAATTATCTTTATAATATAACCAAAATGTATTATCTAGTATTTAAAATGTTCTTCATTATCAATGAGACGTTGAAATTTGAATATATAATTTGATGATGTTTTTATTGAATACCACATCATTTTCACTATTAAAAGAAATATCTTATTTCAGGTAAAAAAAATTATAGTAAACCAAATTTGAACAAAAACTGTTGAAATATAATGTACAACAGATATTTAATCAAACAGTTACGAATGATATAAATAAAGTGTAATACAAGTCAAAATTTGCATTTATAAATTCCTAATTACATGCATGTAAGTATTCATATATACACGTATAACTATTCGTATCTGTATGTTTTTAAAAATTGTATTGAGTTAAACATTTCACATAAATATATAAAGTTTAATATAAGAACAAAAAAAAATATTTTTCCTTAAGAAATTCTAACAAAAAAAATATAATTAAAAATAAACATGGTACTTCACTGATTTTATATATTAACTTGAACTTCTCTGGGATATATCAAACATTTTACAACAGGGCCATATCATAACAGTTTATAATATTTTATAACCTAAAACTTTATACAGATTTACGATTATTTAACTTTCCCATATTTGTATTTTGTACAGTATTTATATATTTACATTTTTTTATATCACCTAAATAAATTAATTTAATTGATTGAATATGAAGTATTATTTTTTAACCAAAACGACTTTATGAACATTAAATATATTTCAATAAATTGTTCAAGATTCTAAACATTTATTAATTCAATTCTAATTAATATTAATAATTACAACTTCTACTTCAAATGAACACGTTAATAAACATTTTAATTAAAATGTCTTGTAATAGATTCTTCCTTATAAGAGATTTAGAACTACTTCGATTTAATGAATTTACAACATCCATAAGAACATATACAACGAACATTTGTGCAAGTTATATTAAAATGCATTATGTAAATCTCATTGTTTATCCTCATGTATGTACTTAATTTCTTATGCAACGCACAGTATGTCATTATTGTAAAGTTTTATTATTTTTCGATGCAAAATGCAGCATAGTTGTATATACACATAAATGTTAAAAACATTTTAAAAAAACAATATTAATTAATAGTAATTGAAAATTTCTGAAAGAAAAATACTTATAGCCACAAATACTAGAACATCAGCACAAGATTTTTATTTAAAACAAGGGTTCCACCCACTGATCGCTACACTCGCAATCCTCCGGAGGGAGGCTTGGCCTCCGTTTGCTAACGATTCCCCTACAAATAACAGAAATTAACAAATTATACGCGTAAAATGAAAGTCACACCTTTTATTGGAAAAGTTTATAAAAATTAACATAACGAAATACAATGTTAAAATGTATAACAATTTTTTACTCTAAAGCTTCAGTAAATACAATGTTTTGAATAAATTTCTTATCATTTTTACACTGAAATCGTATACTCTCATCCATTGTACACTGTGAAACAAAACATTGATCATGTGACTGATATCAACCAATCATAACAGACACCACTTGATCACCGTCAGCCAATCAGAACACGAATAAAAATCATTTGATGACAACAGGAGTAATTATTGCTAATAGAGCTTTTTAAAAACATAATGTCTATTTTCACTAATAAAAAATAAAGTTAAGTAAATTATTACCACAACTACCTATAAATAATATTACAAATGAATTTGAAATGATTAAATACAGATATTAAAAAAAATTAAAAATTTAACTATTATCGGTCAAAACAATTTTATCTAATCATTTCAATATCAGATTTCATCATAATTGACTTTTAATTGATTTTTATTCAGTGATTAATTACAACACAAAAAATTATAAATATACAATAAGAAATTACTTTCCACTTATGTATGCAACCAAATAAACTACAACGATTGTTAATTTTTATATATTAGCATTAAAATTTAAGAATCTATCTCTCTCTCTCTCTCTCTATATATATATATATATATATATATATACATATATATATATATATATACTTACATAATAATTTTTAACGTGTATAACTTTCATATTAAATTCAATAAAGCTCCTATTTGAAAACAGCATTAAAAGGAAATAAAATAATAAATGATTTTCCTTTTAAGGAATTTTCCTTCAAGTGAAAACCAATGTACAAATTGATCAATATATATATATATATATATATATATATATATATATATATATATATATATATATATATATATATATATATATATACATATACATATATATATATATATATATATAGATAGATAGATAGATAGATAGATAGATAGACAGATAGATAGACAGATAGATAGATAGATAGACAGACAGATAAATAGATATATTTGGTGTAAAAATTAATTCGGTCCCTTTACAGTGCCAGTGCCAGTGCTTTTAAGTGCCAACCTTAACATTTAAAAACAGTATGTATCTTAGCGATCTTAGCCAAGCTGTTGGCATAACCTCACAAAACAGTAATCAAAACGATCATATCCATAAAGTAACATATTAGGCATTGCATACTTTTCGCATTCCGGTTAAAAAAAATACTGTCGAAGTTGCAGAAATAACTTTTTCAGCTTTGGGGGATGTTGTGATGTATAAAAAATGCAAAAAATACTAAAACGGTGGAAGGGATCCAAAAATAGATTACGATTTCATCGATTCAAAACTACCATCTTTTTCAACAATCGATTCGTCAGTTACCCAGCAGATGGAGCAGTTATATAAAATAATTGAAAGTATTTTATAGATTGAAATATTCTCCATTTTACCTAAACTTTCATTTTCTATAAAAAAAAGCAGCGAATTAATTTATACATCAAATGTATATATATATATATATATATATATATATATATATATATATATATATATATATATATATATTGAGAGAAATTTATAATTTAAAAATCAACAAAAAAGTTGACATTTATTATTTTAATATAAAGATTTCTAGTAGAGTAGTTCAATAAAAATGATCAAAATCATCACCTACTTTTAACTCAATGATAGCTTTATCATAAACAATCTATTTAAATAAATTTTTGAAATTAAAACTAACATCTACTATTAATTAAAATGTAAACATTTCATGAACTCAATGGCTATCGAATACTTACTCGCTATTATGGTTAATAACAAAAAGATAACGTTTAAAATGATTTGTTCAAAAGTATAATATATATATATATATATATATATATATATATATATATATATCATCAGTAATAACATATAAATACAATACATATAGGAAATTACACAACGTTGTGTAAACATTCAACAAACTTGTGTACAGTGAACAATTACAATTGATAGCGCAGATCGATGACAAATAAAAATGTGGTTTTATATCCCAGGTTAATAAATTCCGACAAGTGCCCCGAACATTGAGCTTGGATATCTATACAGAGTCACGTACGGAATATATCTACATATACACGACATTTTACGTCCCATTTCATTGTTCCCATTGTAGTCTTATCAAAAAGCATTGTGAATGAATTTCAGAGATGGGTTACGTCTTAATATCACATTACGACATTATTATCTCTCGATGATTCAATTTCGATTAAATTGAGAAACTTGTACAAGAGGAAACCCACAAATATATAAAATGTAATGTTAGCATGTCTTTGTATTAACTTATTCATATATGTCGATACAAAATTATTAAATGCACACTACAATAAATGTAGTTCATTGATTGTTATAATATTTTTAAGAACATTTATTAGTTATAAATTTTATCGAACATATTATTCAATATAAATATTCGCATTTATTAAATTAAATAAATTTCAATAATTTGGTGGTGAAGTTACTAAACTTTATACATAACATTGTTAATGTAACATTTTTTCAAATGTAAAAAAGAATCTTTTAATTTTAAGTAAATATTATATAACAAATTGGAATATATTTATATATATATATATATATATATATATATATATATATATATATATATATATAAATCAAACTAAAATGATTAAAAATAACCAAATAAATGTTTGTTGTAATATACTCAAACTGTATTTCAACATGTCTAGATTTTATTTCAGTTATGGACTGAAAATCAACAAGTTAAAAGACTGTTTAATATTGTTTTCTATTCAGCAATGTCTAGGCTATATCAATATAAAAAAATATTCGACACAGTCGTCCTGATTCACTCTATATGAACAAACGTATAACTTCAACCAAAGTTAATTTCTCGACACCCTGCACTAAAAGTGTTAAATATATTTGATAATCTAATATTAGCTGCTACATTGAAACACTTCGTTTAAGAAGTATTATCGTCTGTTTGATATGCGTTATCTACTCAAATCGTTAATGGCTCATAAATAATTTTAAACAGATTATACATCTGATCAATGTAATATCACTGTCCATTGCTAACGTAAAGAAAAACACGTACCGATTTGAATACTTATTTTGGAAATCTGATTGTGAATAAGATAAGCAATATTTAAATAAACAAAAATTTTAATTTAAATCTCTCTATTAATAAAAAATCAAAACGTGATCGTCGTCATGTGTAACCGATTATTCATATTCTGATTGGTTGATACGATCACCTGGTCTCTGTTCTGACTAGTTGATATCAGTCACGTGATGTACGATTTCAGTGTAAAACTGATAACAAATTTATTTAAATATTGTATACACTGAAGCTTTTTGGTAAAAAATTGTTACACATTTTAACATTATATTTTGTTGTGTTAATATTTATAAACTTTTCCAATAAAAATTTTACGACTTACATTACACACAGATTATTTGTTATTTCTTAGGGGGGAAAATTAAGCGTTAGCAAGCGAGGGCAAAGATCCCTCCCGCCAGAGGGTTGGCGAGCGCAAAGAGTAGGGGGCGGGACCCTTACAACTATTAAAATGTACAAAAGTATAGCTTGCATTGTTAGCAAAAATCTCTTTTCACATTTACTACTCAGATACACATCGTCCATTAGGAAACCCAGACATAATGACTAGCGGAGTGGAAAAAAATTGTGAAATAAAATAGAAAATAGCATACATTAAATTATATCACACATAACTTAAAATTGTTTTTAAACTCTTAAGGAATACGTTCTCACAATATTAATAAAAGGGAACAAAACAAAGATAAATTACAATTTCAAAGGATTATTATTTACTATCACTAAACATTAAAACGGCCCAGACCAAACTGTTAATTATTTTATTACTTATTAAAACTAATATTTTTCATTTTCAGTAAAAAATGAAAGGATATACAGTGAAGCAAGTATCTGAAAATAATGGTCAGAACGGAAAACCTATTTGGCTTATGATAAACAATGAAGTATATGATGTAACCTCTTTTATAAATGAAGTAAATATTTTTCTTGTTTAGTGACACTGGAAAAACCCATTTTACTATTTATTTCATACTACCCAGCTATATTTTGTTATATAACTTATGAAATATATATATATATATATATATATATATATATATACGTGTGTGTGTGTATTACTCTTATTCCCAATTTTAATACATCACACTCTTTAATGACATCTAATTGATAAATATAGATATATATTTATTTCTAATCACATTAACAAATTAAATTATTTTAAATATCTATTTCGAAGAATACTCTGTTATGTTCTGTCATGTAACGTTACTTTTCAACGATGTTTTTAGACAATTAAAGAACTAATTATTATAATTTGACATACTTGCAAACAAGAAAATTTATCTTTATTGTAGCACCCTGGCGGTAAAGAAATTATTTTAAGAAACGCATGTAAAGATGCTACATCAGCATTTAATGACGTTGGGCATTCGAAAAATGCACGAGATTTATTGAAAACTTTCAAAATCGGCGAAATTATAAATGGTACAGTAAGGAAAATGCATTCACTGCACTGTTATATTACCTTGATTAAAAAGTTCCAAGGATTTTTAAATGAAACGCAAAATATTTTATTATTCATCAAAATTTATTTTATTGCCTTCAAAGTATTCTCCATCATATACCAATGCTTCTACCAATCTCTGATACATGGTTCTTAGTCGATTGACAGTATGCCCTTCATGTCGTCTAGCGAATTTTTCTTACTCCTCGAGTCAAACTAGCGTTCTCGCAGTGGTAATTTGAGTTTGAGGAATAGGAAAAAGTCACACGGGGCTCGGTCAGGCGAATAAAACGCTTGGTCATGATTTTGGAAAAAAATCGTGAACAAGCATTGAAATATGAGCCGACGCATTATCATGATGTAAATCTACGAGTTGTTTGCCCACAATTCCGATCGAAGTTTGCGGGTCGCTTCACGCAAACGCTTCATAACACCTAAGTAATATTCGATATTCAAAGAAAACAGTCAAGAGAACCTTGATCTTTGATCGACTTTGGCGCTCTTTTCGATCTCGGTTCACGGTTTCTTTACTACGTCATTCGGACAATTGCTTCTTTGTTTCGTCATCAAATCCGTACACTTTAGTCTCGTCTCCAGTTATAATGCGTTTCATAAACGTGGGATAATTAGATAGTGCAGATATCATCTCGGCAGAAACACCTTTGCGATCCTGCTGTTGCTTGAAATTTAGCATTCTTGATACAAATCTCGCTGCGACACATTTCAAGTGCAAAGTATCGGTCAATATTTTGGCAAGATCCATACGATATGCAAGCATCGTTAGCAATCATGACTTAGTCAAACGATGATCATTCAGGATCAAATCCTTCACTTTTTGAACAAGTTCTTCATCGATGACCGTCCAGAAAAATAGTTATTTTCTACCGACTCTCGACCCTCCTTAAATAAACTGTACCATTGATATACCCACGTTTTCGATAAACACTCATCTCCAAATACTTTTTCCAACATTTTAAATGTAACAGTACTAGAAATTTCGTTTTTGACACAAAATTGAACACAAACTCATTATAGTCCACAAATTTCAACATACTAAAATTCGCAGAGCACACTAAACGCTACTTGACAAAAGCATCAGTTATTCGCAAATAGCTTGAGAGATCGCAATAATTTTTGATATAGATTACAGTGGAAGGATTGCCAACATTATTATTTAAAAAAAAATCACGGGGTTGCGCAATCTTTTAAATAGAAATTCTACAAACTTTTTGATCAAGGTGGTATATAGGAGGTTGCATTGAAAGCCGCTGTTCACGTGTAATGGCTCTAGGTGCGTATGCTGTGAATAGGGACAGATTTCTTATATAATTTTGGAGTGTGAACATTTCCCACTAAAATTCAGTCATCCTTTATTTACACAAGTGATTTTCTATAACCGAATTAAAATGGAACGCGATAAGTTGTTTTTCACATGTGTACTTCACACTACTTTGATTTGAAAAAAGTGCAGCTGAAGCTCATCGACTGCTTGCAAAAAATTATGGTAAATCTGCTCCATCTGAAACAGTATGTAGAGATTGGTTTCGACGATTCAAAAGTAGTGATTGTGATGTTATCGGCAAACAACGGCCAAATCAATCGAAAAAGTTCTAAGATGAACAACTGGAAGTTCTATTGGAAGAAAACCATGCTCAAACACTCAACGAATTGTCTCAATAGCTCGAAGTCGATAAATCAACCATTTCACGACGTTTACAAGTCAATGGAAAAATCCAGAAAGAAGGGAGATAGCTGCCACATGAATTGACCGAAAACGCCATTGCTAATCTTTTAGACATTTCGATTTCTTTGCTTGCAAGGTATAAAAAGAAAGGTTTCTTGTAGCATATCGTGACCAGCGATGAAAAATGGATCTATTTTACCAACCCGAAACTCAAGAAATCATGGGTTGATCCTGGCCAACCATCAACGTCGACATCAAAGCGAAACATCCACGGTCACAAAACAATGCTCTCTATTTGGTGGGATATGGAAGGTGTCGTGTATTATGACCTGTTGAAACCGAAGGAAACAATCACCATCGAACATTATCGACAACAATTGGAGCGTTTGAATAATAATTTGATGCAAAAACGACCATCAATTGCATCAAATCGCCGAAAAGTGATTCTTCTCCATGACAACGCTCGGCCCCATATTGCTATAGCCGTGAAATAAACATTGATGGAGCTCGAATGGGAGGTTTCCCCGCACTCAGCGTATTCTCCGGGCCTAGCCTCAAGCGATTGCCATCTGTTCCGATCGATGCAACACGCTTTGGAAAATACACATTTCCATAACTACGGAGAAGTCGAAAATTGAGTTGATGAATGGATTGGCTCAAAAGACAGACCATTCTTTCGTCGCAGAATTCAACTTCTGCCAGAAAAGTGGGAAAGTCATAGCTTCCGAAGGCAAACACTTTGATTAATGTATTTACACATTTTGTTATTGAAATAAATGAGCAAAAAAACACAAAAAACAGCAGCTTTCAATGAAACCTCCTTATATATATATATATATATATATATATATATATATATATATATATATATATATTCATACATATAATACTTTTGTACAAAAATACAGGATAAAAAACAACAAATACTGAAAATCCATAAACATATACAAAATAGATAACAAAAATACGAAGATAAAGCCATAATTTTCCATGTTTACTATGATTTTGATGTAGATGAAAATTTCTTGAAAGTGTTTATATCTAATTCTGACTATACAAAAAAATTATGGTTGTACTCTAATATGTATAATTACTGTAATAACTTATAATATTTTGTTACACTATTGTAATTTAAACATTTAAATTAAATTTTAATATAAAAATATGCTAAATATATTTATTTTTTACGCAAAATATGGATCATCAAAATAAAACATTATGATATAATCAGTTATTGAAAAAAATGCACTTAATACATATCTTAATTCATATGCAGTTTACATTATATATATATATATATATATATATATATATATATATATATATATATATATATATGTATATATATATAAACGGGGAAATACTATGTCATTTATTCATTAAAAAACATCTTACATATATAGTAATCATAATAAATATTCATATCAGTTGTGTCTAAAGCCGAGGCCACACATGCAGCTATTCGCCGAATGCTGTTCGTTTAGTATTGTTCGCCGACCGATAATAAACGGTACCGCATATCTGCATTAAACAAATACACCTAAAGTGTAGACGACGTGTATCTTTCACAATACACAGATGTTCGTTCCCTTTGATTCGTGACAAAAGATCGACACCAGATTGGAACATCGAAATACTAAGCATTCGTATTCGTATATCCATCCACGCGTTCGGCTAAATTTTGCTTGGTGTTCGGCAAATGTCCGCATGTGTGGCCCCCGCTTTATACGAACACATGTACAATAAACAAACTATTCTGGGAAAGCACCGAGCATGATTTAATTGTCATAGGTCAATCAGTATTATTATGTAGTATTTGATTGATTATTATTGTGGGTTTTTTTGAAATAATATTAAAATTTCCTACAATTTTGTTTAAATAAATGCAGTATAAAAAATAAAATTTTATTTTTTAACAACAAAATATATCAAGTTCATTAACACACATTAACGGTATATATCTAAATGCTCATTCTATTTAAATCTATATTCATTAATAGAATAATATTCAAGTGCACATCATTTACAACAAATTAATTAACGTTCAAAAAAATTAAAACGGACGAAAATATAAAAAATACACAGATAAAGTATAATTCTAGGGTTAAGTAAATACTACACGCAATATAATTTTTAAAAATAATACAAAATTATATATAATTTACTTAAACATCATGTTCTCCTTTTATTTTCAAAGTTCATCTAACTTATCAAAATAATCCAATGTTTCATATGCTAATATATGACTAAAAAAATATTTCACCGACTAATGTATCACATTTCTTTACTGCTTAATTTATGGTCAAGGGGTCACTTCTTAAAAAGTTTTTGAATACACCAAAAAAATAATAGTCCAAAAAAACAAAATCTATACTATACGAAAGTTATTATTAAATGTTCAAAAACAATTATCAAAGAGTTTCAACAGTTTGCAACAATACTACATAATCCTTAACGTTTTCCGTACATTGATGATCAGTCATTTTCGTAGTATCTCATTTTAATAATTGTTGAACCGTCTGCATAATGTTCCTGTATTAGTGCAGATACAAATTTAAAAAAATGGACATTATTTTCCTGTTGTTACCTATATATCAATTCCAGACTTGGAAACTTAATATGACTTAAATTGCTGAATTCATGCTTCATCGCCAGTAATTATTCATCTCTTGATCTCCCATCAACTTAATCATAATTGAAATTCAAATATTAAATATATAATTAAAAGCCATCAACAAATTTTCATATAAAACGAAACGCTTTGTGCTCTCCTGCAACTTATTTTGAAAAGCATGACGTATAGATTTTATAAAGCTAAAATTGTCATGAATAATTTCCTAATCAAAACTATGAATAATATACAAATACTATGCTATCTCATCAATGAGCATGCATCTATTCACCGAAGCTATGTCATGGGCATGGATGCACTTGGTGACATTTGTGCAGTCATTTCCAGTCCACTTGTGCTGATTAAAATATTTTTGCTTCCATATTTTACTGATAGTCGGAAATAGATTTGTATCCTTAGATACACTTTCAGCCCACAAAATACAGATCTCAACACTGTATTCGACTTTGGTGTACATGAAAAACAATACGACTATTTAAACAACAGTATAAAATGCCAATAACTAATGAGATAAGTTAACCTATGAGACCACTCTAGACGGGCATGTTTAATAAGCTGATATAAAACAGCGAGCTTCTATAGCTCCGAGTCTCCCGCTTGTTCATCTTTTTAGCTTTCGCCATAAACATTCAGGATGTCATAGACCTCCGTGCGTAACAAATTTTCTATATAACTCTAATGCATCCTAGTCATGATTTAATAAACAAGTTTAAACCTAATTCACAGCAAATACATAAGAAAAGCTTCCACATGTATGCACTACTATACTTACAGTCAAGAGTCTAAACAAATTCAAAGTAACAGCACTGTTATTATAAGCTAACATATGGCATCATATATACATTAAATGCTTATTCACATTTCTTGGAAACAGTATTAAAAAATATTTCATTTAAATCAAATGCATGAATAAAAATAGAATTAAATTATATAATCCATTTAATGTATACATAGTTAATGAATCAAATATTTTTCAAAGGAATATAACAAATTATTTTTTTAAATTAAATGCATTTCAAGACAACACCAAAAATATGTATAAAATATGTTTTAATTTTTAATGAATAATTTTCAAACCATATCCGTAAAATTAATAAATAAAAGCAGGACTTTGAACACAAATATATGAAAGAAAACATAAAAAATAATATTTCATTATTACAATTGTCCAAATTATTATTATTATATATATATATATATATATATATATATATATATATATATATATATATATATACATATGTACATAAACATTAGCAGATATTAATTTATGAATTAACTAACAAATAATACACTAAAATTATTTCGTTCAAATAAACATAAACTATTGTTATAAAAAACGTAGATTCATTTTATTCTCTAATTCTTTGTCCTTCATGAAAAGCAGTTTCTTAATGCGATCATTAAATAAATCTAAAAAACGTGTAAAATAAAAGGATACAGATAAATCTAAAATATATTTAAAAACAAAAAGAATGCAAACATTACGATCTCAAACGATAGCTTGACCGATAATGTCTTTCTTCAGACATTGATATCGAACACGTATATGAGATAAAGATTTGCATCCATACTCTGTCACTTTGTTTACACGCTGTATAGAATACATCAAGGAAGCAGAGTCGGATTTACAGATGAACCATTTTTGTATATTTAATATTATTATTCATTTTTTATATAATACATACAAACATACATACATACAAGTAAATATGTATATATATATATATATATATATATATATATATATATATATATATATATATATATATATATATATATATATACAAACAGAGAGAGGGAAGAGGGGAGAGCTTTATGTATAATAAATTAATATAATTATAAACCGATTTCATTCATGATAAAGACTGGGTATTGCTGTTATAAAATTAACGGTTTTTGGCACTATAACAAAATATTTCACTAATGAATTTTTAGTAGATTATTGAAACCATTTTCAATCTTCCTAATTAAAATCTGCTTATAATTAATTTGAATGAAATTGTTGATAAATAAATAAAAGATTTTTTATTTGAATATAACTTGGGTTTTTCTCATAAAAGGAATTTATTTTCGTTTTGTTGAAATAACATTGTTATCAATTATTATCGCATTTTTGTGAAATTATCAATGTAAGCGTTAAAATTTATTTTGAAATACATAGTATTTATAATAAACTATAAAAATTATCTAAATCCAGACCTGTTTCTAGGAAAAATTACACATTTAATCACACCATAAAAACATGCTGCAGAATTATAGAGACTAACATTTCAGCACATGTTTGTATAAAAACAGCATTCTCATAATTTTGTCTATTAAACTTGAATACACTACTTAACTACCATTTAGTGATCAATAGAAAAATGGAAATATACTCTCCGCAACAAGTGTCCGAAAACAATGGTCGTGATGGAAAACCAACATGGGTTATTTTTAAAAACGGTGTTTATGATTTAACAACATACTTAAAAGATGTAAGTAAAGTGATATATATATATATATATATATATATATATATATATATATATATATATATATATATATATATATATTTGTGTGTGTTTATTATTAATAGTAACTTAACTATGTAACAAATTGAAACATAAGTACGAAAACAATTGTTCTTTTTTGTTCAATTTTATATATTATTTTTTAATATATAATTTTTGTCATTTTTTTGTAATATATTCGTTATATATTAATCAATATTTCTAATCTCATTTAAAACATTATTTAGTTTAAATTTATCATAGAAACACGACTAAATTACTAAATACAGATATAAAATTATTCTTTTCATTATATTTTAGCATCCTGGAGGTGGTGAATTAATTTCAGAATACGCTGGACGAGATGGTACGAAAGCGTTTGATGATTTTGGACATTCGGGAGACGCAAAAAATCTTATGAAAAAATTTAAAATTGGAGAAATATTACAAGTGAGTGTATTTCAAAACATAATTCAATTTCATTCATATCTTATAAAATCGTTTTATTAATCCAACCCCCCAATTTAATTCCATCCATAAATTACAATCTGTTTTGTTAACGATAATGTTCTGTCACTATACTTTTAATTAAAAAGTAGTGTAAAATATAATTAAATGTATTAAGTAGTTTATAAACTCTTATATCTAAAATGTCATTACCATGATTAATTAATATTGTTGAAATACTAACAAACGGTTCCTGTATAAAAACATTATATTGACAAAAATTAGTTTCATTAAAAAATACATGTAGTTTTTTATCATTTTTCGATTTTATTAAAAATTAGACATTTTTATTTTTTAATGCTCTTCTTAACACTTTTCTTCAATATTGTATAATAATGATAAATATTTTATATATGACAATTCTTTACATATAGATCTTAATAATATTATATTAATTAAACATTTAATAATCTATAAAATGCACAAAAAATATATAAAATATAGAATTTGGTACATACCATTGAAACAAAAAGCATTTAGACTATAAAAAACTAATTCCTTTTTAAAGAAACAGGCACATGAGTAATAAACTTTAATCACGCATTTCGTTTTTGTGATATAAATGATTTCTTCATTACATTTGTCGGAATTATGAATTATGATTTTCTTTATTATTTCCTGCCATTTACCACAAAATACTAACATAATTGTAAAAAATTATTTATAATTGATCAATTCGTTTATTATCAAATAATGTTTGTTGAAAATAAATATTAGAATAAAGTATTTATATATATTTAAATAATTATACATATTTATTCTTATTATATATATAATACATAAACTACATAAAAACATTAACTTAAACAAAGTCATAAAGTTAATAACCCAATAAAAATCAAAATTAAATATATCTCCAAACGACCGTCGGACATTACGAGTTGGTGAGAAACAAAAGTTCCACCTAATTGAAACAGGACTATAAAATGTATAAGTTTTAGTATTTTACGATAAAATCAATTCCATACATTATAAAATCGATTGAAAAAAATTCTGCATAATTATTTTAGGACTTATTTTTTATTTTTTCTTCACATTCCATTTAGTATGTTACTATATGAAAACCGTCTCTCTAATCTCTACACTAAGTAGCCTTTTTTACATTGCAGTTATATCCCAGAACTTCGTTTCTATCGTCCTGTTTTCAAATTCTGGACATTACTTTTATGTACCCATGCCGAAAAAAAAAACTAAATGGATATTTATCTCAATGCTCAAGTCCTTATTCAATTTAGTTCATATGGTCAGCAATTGTTTCTTCTCTATGAACACATATCTATTATCTTGTTACTTCACAAGTTTTATAATAAACTGATATCATTAATAAACAATTTATTCTAAACTATATTTCTTAATTTACAAAGAAAAAATTTAAAAACAATTTAATCTCAAGCCTGGAAAACTTTAAAGAATCTTAAGTTTATATGTTTTTATGATTTTTTTATCATAACCAGCCATTTTTGATAGTTATAATATTTTTATACTATCTCCCTATTAATTATTCATCAAGTTTTTGAAATGTATAATCGAAAAAACTTATTATAAAAGGGTATTTAAACATATCATATTAGCACTGAAATATTAATAAATATATTCATTCTTACTACACACACACATATATATATATATATATATATATATATATATATATATATATATATATATATATATATATATATGTACATATTGATTTACAGGCTGACAAAAAAGAAGAAAAACGGAAAAAACTGTCAATCGATATAAATGGAAGTAGTCAAAAATCAAGGTACTTTTTATTTTAAATACATATTTTATAAAAAGTAGCAATGACTATTTTTTGTTTATATAAAATTGTGTTTTTATTTTCAGAACATGTATATCAATATTAACATTTGGTTGTTTGACGTGAATAATGAAATTAATGAAAAGGATGCTACTTTAATACGACTGAAAATAAGGGCAAATACTCAGTATTTTAGATGTTTTTTAAACGGATGATTAATATTCAAGTATTGAAATAAATTCATGTAACCGTTTGTACATTTTCAATTGGAAGAAGCACTGTCATCAAATAAACATTTTAAAAATGGATTCGGACGAAGAAATAACTTAAATCGTGGAATTATTTCCAACAAAAAAAAGTCAAAAACAAATTAGATGTCACTTCTTTTAATTATTATATTATTTACATACAATTAATCACAGTTATTTATAAAATGTATATGTTTCTATAAATGAACAATATAGACCTATTTAAATATTTATTATTGTATATAAATTGATAAATAAAATTCTTAAACACTTACTGTTTTAATTTAACACGTATCTTGTCCGTTATAAGAAAACTATTTAAGAATATGTTTATGATCCCTTTTAGAAACAATGGGATCTTGAAGCTTAAATAAAAATATATACAACTATTTCTTCCTACTTTTCAACTAAGATTTCACTTGTTTTAATAAAATTTTAACACATTAAATTCTATTAATATCTTTAAAGCAATGTACCTGACATTTCTCCAGCTAGTCCTGGAGCACACATCACTTAACAGACAAAATGCGATACTAAATATTCTCAAATTTCTAACAAACGCCGATTTTTGAAAAACATCATCATATCAAAAACAGTTAAAATTATTTAATTATTATAAACGGTTATCAACTTAATCATTACACATATCCCTAGATATATACAATAAACTAGTAGCAGTAGTCAACAGTTTTTATTAATTGGTTGTGTTACTAAAGATAGAAACTTGCACAATGATAACCAGATACTTTAATTTTAAAAATCAAATGATAAACAGTACAAATTTAATTGTAATATACCCAGTTGTTAATAAATAAAAATATATATTTAAACACCAAAATATTCAGCATTCTAAGTAAAAAAAAACTTCACTTTCACAACTAAATTAATAAACACAAAAAAAATATTTAATAATTCCAATATCTATTTTTCTAAAAAGTACACATGAATATATAACAATGACAAAAGTTATTGAAGACAATTATATAAAAAGATCATATATTTTTTTCATTAATATAACAAAAAAAATATAAATTCATAGTCAATAATAAAAAAATACAGTTGACCTTCATAGTTAAATAAAAAAAAATTATGTATTTTATATAACAATATACAAATTCCATATAAAACAATATTTAATTGTAAGGATACTTACATAAAATAAAACAAATATTTGATGGAATTATAGTAATTTAATGAGATAAATGCATAAACAGATTGAACATGCTTTAATTTAATAACAAAACTAAAATTATTTTTCGTTATCGTATTTTCATCATAAGGCTCTTAATACCCATATCGATCCTGCAACAAGAAATAAAAATAATTCAAAAATAATATTAACATTCAATATAACTTCCTTCATAATCAATAAAATTATTTAATATGAACACGTAATTAATATATTTACAGACATTTTATATGTGAATGCTATTCAGAAGCATATAATGAAATTATAGACTTTACATACAACTTAAAAGTGTACATGTTTTCTGTTGTACATTAAAAAAAAAAATAAAAAAAGAAGAAACCATTTGTATATAAACATAAACACCTGTATTGAAGACATAACCCCATTTGCTAATGAACTAAGTTTTCCAGCAACTTTTGTAACACCTTGTCGTACACTTTCCTTAACATCATCAAAATCAGGTGTTTGAAAATTGTTAGCCACACTTTGCTTTGAATCTCCTTTAAAAAAAAAATAATAACAATAGAACAAATTAAATATTTTTTTTTAAATTATACTTTGATTGTCTCCAAAATAATCAGCTGAAGAAATACTGCTTGACCCTTGAAACCTGCTAAGATTTGCTTTTCTCTCCCATTCATCAGAACCATTATTGAAAAATTGTTCTGAAGAGATAGCTTTTGCATTTCCAAATTTCTTTTGTGCAGTATCCCCATCACTTGCTGGTAGATTTTGAATAGGTTTTTCTTTTTCTGGGACTGAACACATTTATTTTAAAATCTTTAATTATTTCATATACTATAAATTACTTACCAGTTTGATAAGGTTTCTGCTTTGGTGTGCTTGGTTCTGGCCAGTCAATATTTGCATCACTATACATAAACATAGAATCTAAGTCACCTGATCCTGAACCACCATATTTATTACTACTACCACCAGAACCAAAACTATTTCTAAAATAGAACAAAAGTTTATTACAACTTTCAAATAATGCCAAACAATTTATTTTTTAAACACGCATGCACGCATGCATGTATATATATATAATTTTCAAAATACCTGTTCATACTAAAACCTGATGAAAAATTGTAATCATCAAAAAATCCATCATTTTCCCTAGACATCAATTTACTTAAAGGAGTTGATGTTTTTTCTAAATTTTCTTGTTCTATTGTCTGCATATCTGTTAAGGCAGAATGACTAATTCCACTGAAAAGAATGATTAACAAAACATTACTTTAAGAAACTCATTTAAAAAACTTTCCAACATTAAAATTCATTCAAAAAAAAGCAATTTGTACAAAGATATAGACATTTTAAAAAGGGACTGTACTAAATAACACTACCATCAGCAGCATTTTAAAATTACTTGTATTTTTTACAATTAATAAAAAAGAAAAAAATACTTAGCTCAGTAATATGCTACAAAAAAATATCTGTACTAAAAAACTAAGTGGAAAATACCTTCGGCAAGCAAATCCCATTCCAAGTCTTTCCATCTGTTCAGCTTTTTTTGGATCCACTTGTTTTAGTTTCTCTTCTTCTTTCTTTTGTTTTATACTTAAATCTTGATAGGCCAAACGCATTGAAGTAATTTGTTTTTCCTGTTCTTCAGTAGATAAGGTAACAGCTTGCTGAACATCTTCAAGAGCTTTTTTTTTGTTTTCATCTGCTAAAGCAGCTTCACGTTCAATTTCAGCAAAATCAGTTTTTACTTTTGTTGCACCCAGTCCCTTTTTAGCTCCCAACTAAAATAATATTGTACTTGTAGAAATCATAGAAAGTTTCACAGTATCAATTTTCCTACATACAACTTACCTTTCAATATATGTTATCAGTAAAAAAGAATATTCAATTTATGTATAATTATTTTTCATTTTTTAAATTAACATTAAATATTAAAATACAAAATAGAAAGGACATAAATAATAACATTTTAGACACTATTTAAACCCAAAACATGCATATTTTTCTCATAAGTAATAAAAATACAATAATATAAAAACAAATATTTCTTTAAAAAAAATCAATTCATAGAACAGTACAAATAATCAAAAGTACAAACTACAACAGAAAAATACTGATGTTTTACTTACCCCAGATTTTTTTGGCTGTACTTTTCTGGTACCAATGGTTGGTTTTCTTGTTTTCAATGATTCAGATGATGGTACCAAATTAACAGTCGGTTCTCCAGACAATTCAACTAAATTATGGATGCCTTTTTCATGCTAAAAAATTATTTATTATACACATTTTTATTTTATATATATATATATATATATATATATATATATATAACTTGACAAGAACATATATATAAATTTGCATGTATGTTAGTATAAATATAGTGTGTGTATGTGTGCATATATACATATACATATACATATATATATAAACAATAAATTAAATCACAAACAATAAAAAACAAGCATACTTTTAGTGATTCATGTGTTTGCTCAAAACCTTCAAATTGTATAGATTCATGTTCTGCAAAAAAATCTACTTCTGGCTCATGAACAGGAGCTTCTGTAGGAGGATTCAGATGTAACTACAAACACATGCAATAACACTGTTAGCAAAATAGCAATACACAAAACAAACACATTTGAGCACATTTATTTGATACAATTGATGAAATATTCAAATTTATTAAACATCTAAAAAAGAATTTGTTAGTAAATATTTACACAAAATATATTATCTTTCAATTTTCATACATAGTTCAATATATATATATATATATATATATATATATATATATATATATATATATATATATGAATATATGTGTGTATGTATACAGTTAAAATATTTATTACTTATTCTAAAATGTAAGCTGTAGCTTACATTTACTACTTAAATCCTTATTTTATCAAAAAAAAAATATGAAAATCTTTTTCATTCTGTATGAGCTCATATGTGTTGTATAAAAAAAGATTATATCAAAAAAATAGCACGCAAATAATCATCAGAACAAAATATACAAACAGAAAATACTTAAATATACTTACTTCTTTTCCATTAATATTCATTGCATGTTGTGCTAAATTCTGTAATTTTTCTCTATATAACTGAGCTGCTCTAGAATTATATTTTTGCTGCGCATCAGTAGTTACACAGTTATGTTGTGTAAAGAACTGTGTCTAAAAAAGTAATGTGTATGTATGTATATATATACATACATACATACATACATATATATATATATATACACATATAAGTATATATATATATACATATATATATATATATACACATATATGTATATATATATATATATAATACACACAATGCGTATGCAGTGTAAGTGTACATATAACATTCTTACTGCGTTAGCGTTGCCTCCAACTTGCATTTGTCGTAATTGTAACCACGTCCAATTAATGTCCAGTTGAGTAGATCTAACAAATGTTACATGAACACCAAGACCACGATGTACTGCTGAACAGTCAATACAAATAAAAACTCCATATGTTACACTTGACCAAGTGGGATTTTTGGCATTACAATCAAAGCATACCTATAAGGAAACATATGTGCATTTTATAAATGACAGATACTACATAACAACAGTTTTTACTTTATTTGCAGGTATTGATCGCAGTCTAGTAAATATTGCTTCAATATCTTTTTTTGATGGTCCATCCGCCATAATAATAAATATTTTATAAAATAACTTCACTACTTTATTTAAAACAATAAAACAATATTATGAATACTTTCTCTAGAACAATTGTATAAGATGATGTCATATGAACATTATAAACTTGACGCCACGTTGACTAGTTTTCACAACTGAAGTAAATATTAATACCCTATATATTTATAAAATATGAATGATATTTAATTTCTTTATTAAAATCATTGACGTAAATTCGTTTTTATTACTGTCTAGAATATAAAATGAACATGAATAATGAATTATAAGTGATGAATTTTAAGTTTTTCTTAAAATATATATGTAGGGGTTTTCAAGAAAATACATACAAATAGAAAAACTCTAGTAATATTTTTAATTATGTCATTCACCAATATCTTGCCAATTTACTCGATCCTTATTACTTCGTATTTAGATGTTGTAAATATAATTTCATATAAAATAAAGCATAAAATTAGTAATGAAACAAATTTAGATTATGTATTACTTAGCAATTGTTGATTGCGTTCTTGATCGTAACCTTTGATTTTTTCAGGTCAGAACGATAAGAAGAAATATATTAATTATTTAAACAGTAAATAAATAAAAAGAATGAACGTATTTATGTTTCGTTTATTTAATAAAAAATCTGTTTATCGTTTGCCGCAGGTATTTTTAAAATAGAAGTATTTAATGTTAATAGATATTTGCCCTTTACTGAAAAATTAATATTAAATTAGATTCAAAAATATGTTAACACTAGTCATATGCAAATATATATATATATATATAAATATATGTATGCATATCCTGTCTGTATGTACAAATGTAGTGTGTGGACTTATGTTAATATATTTACATTTCATACATCTTATTATACATATACACACACATACATTCTGTGTGAATGGATAAATAAAATTAAAGTATACATTTATGTGAACAATATAATTTTGAAAACATTTCATTTTTATTTAGTATCATATTTATATTAAAATGATATAACAAAAAAAATTTTTTTAAGATTTATTCAAAACATTCACAAGCTGTAGAAAAGATAAAAAAAAGGATAGCAGAAGGTCCTGATTTCCAACATTTTTTAAATACATCTGATAATGACTTAGATAATAAATGGGATGGATATGAAGGCAAATTACGTAGAAGTAAAAATGAAAATGCACGTTTACGACTTCCACCCTGGTTAAAGACAACAATTCCTATAGGGAAAAACTTTAATAAAATTAAAGAACAGTTGCAAAATTTAAATTTAAATACTGTATGTGAAGAAGCACGTTGTCCTAATATTGGAGAATGTTGGGGAGGTGGAGAACATGGCACAGCGACTGCTACAATTATGGTGAAAAAAATTTTTTTTATTAGTATTTCCTTTTTGTTTAAATCTCTTTTTATTTTGTTTTAGTTACTTGGTGATACTTGCACTAGAGGATGTCGGTTTTGCAGTATTAAAACTTCAAAATCACCTCCACCTCCTGACCCTAATGAACCAGTAAATACAGCCAATGCAATTACTTCTTGGGGCCTAGATTATGTAGTTCTTACTTCAGTAGATAGAGATGGTATAAATTTAAAATTAATTATATTAATATTCAGTCAAATTCACAATGTAAATTTTATTAGATTTGCTTGATGGTGGTTCTGCACATTTTGCTGCTACAGTTAGAGAAATAAAAACTCGGTAAATTATTTATTGTAACCGATTTTGAATTATTTTCATCTATTAAATTTTTTAGGAACAAGGATATAATTGTTGAATGTTTAGTACCAGACTTTGCAGGAAATGTTGAATCTGTAAAAAAAATTGTTAATTCTGGTTTAGATGTATATGCACATAATATTGAAACTGTAGAAGCTCTTACACCTTTTGTTAGAGATCGAAGAGCCAAATATAGGTATATATATATATTTATGTGTATTATTGATTACAATTTTTAATAAAAATTACTTTTAGACAATCTTTGAAAATGCTTCAAGAGGCTAAAACAGAAAATCCAAATGTAGTCACAAAATCATCAATTATGTTAGGTTTAGGGGAAACTGATGAAGAAGTTTTAACTACTCTGAAAGGTACATTGAGTAGTTTAAGTAAATATTGAAATATTTCAAACTAATTAATTATTTTTAGATTTACGACAAGCCGAAGTCGATTGTATTACTTTAGGTCAATACATGCAACCCACAAAACGTCACTTAAAAGTTGTTGAGTATGTAACCCCAAAAAAATTCAACCACTGGAAAAAAATTGGAGATGAAATAGGATTTTTATACACAGCTAGTGGGCCTTTAGTTCGCAGTTCATATAAAGCTGGTGAATTTTTCATTTCGAGCATTTTAAAGAACAGGAAAAAAGCAGTATAAATTGATTAAAAACATTATGTAAAAATAAATATTTTATAAAATAAAATTTAATATAAATTACTTCAAATATTTTTATTTATACATTTTTAAAAATGTACAATCGTCTACTTGTTCCAAAATAACGTTTTGCATTACGTAAATATGTACTTTCATTTGAATTCAGGATTTATAGCTTTAAGGTAATCAAAACCTTTATTTTAAATCAATGAAGCTGTTACAAGTAATACTTCCACTTTCATATAAAATAAGTAGATATTTTGTAATAAGCATGGATGTGTATATATGTAACATTATGTATGTAGGTATGTGTGTATTTTTGTATATTAGTTTATATACATATACTGACACAATCATACATATATACAAAATATTTAACAATAATTATACAAGTACATTATATACATAATTGTTTTGAATAAGGTAACAAATAAGGTGACAGTGTTATTAATATTTGTACACTTAAGAATTTGGCATTAATAAGAACAAATAGTGGAATAATGAATATTTTTACTTATATTTTATACGTATAGTGCACATTCATTTAATGCTATTACCAGATTATTAAACAATATTTTTTTATTAGAAAATATGCATAGTTTTGTATTATAAATTACATTTCATTGGAGAAAAAGACAAATTATGTTTAGACAAAAAATGAATAAGTGCACTTATGGTCCCCATACAAAGTATTTTAAAAATCAAATAGGAAATATTGTCTCACACAATGTTTTCACTGTCACCATAAACTGAAAAAAATACTCAACTTTCTAGACAAGTAACTAAAAATTTCAAATAACATACACAAAAACTATAATACTAAAAATTATTACATAAGATCCATATCATTGGATGAATATGGTGTTAAATTTTTACACTTTGTTATTAAGTCTGCATAAGCTCTACCATGAAGAAAACAAACTATAACTACAGTCATATTATCGCAACCCAATCCCGCCATCTGACAATCAGGAGATAAACAACGCATCATAAGTTCTTCACATATATCTTCTGGATCCATGCCATTTCTTATTCTTTCACGTACAAATGTAATAACTTCCTAAAACATAAATTTAATAATTTATAGAAGTTAATACACACAAACACGTATGTAAACTTTTTTATTTTACCTCATTAGATAAAACATCCCAAATTCCATCACAAGCAATAACAATGAATTCCCAATCTTCATGAATATCACGAACTTCAACGTCTGGATATGCTATTAACAATAATAAATTTATGACAACAATAGTGTATATTACTATCATAATAATAGCTTGTATTACCAGTCACGATCTGTTCTTGTGGGCTTTTCTTTTCATTTTGTTTGAAACCAAAATCTCCAAATGCTCTTGATAATGCTAAATTTCCATTTACTCTATTAAATTCTACCCAACCGCCTGCAGCTGTTATACGACTTAATTCAATATCATTACTTGGTTTATGATCGAAAGACAATGCTTCTACTTTTCCATTCACACTTGCTATTGCTCTTGAATCTCCTACATTAGCACAGTATAAGCGTTTATTTCTAATCAAAATTGTAACAGCAGTTGACCCAGCTTGTTCTTCACGTAAACTATCTTCATATATCATAGCCTGATCAAGCTCTAAAAATGCATTTTTTAAAGCATCTACAATATTTCCCTCCTTATATTCTAAACGTCTTGTTACATATTTATGTAGATGTTTTCCAGCATACTGTGCTACTTTTGCTCCTGAATAAAACAAATGTTTTTAAAAATAAAAAAAAAATAAAAAAATCATTTTACCTCCATGTCCATCATACACTGCAAAAAACGCTGCTTCTGGATCATCAGGTAATGATAAAATATGAGTATGAGAATCTTCCATGTTTATTCTCCATCCTTGCATACAACTTGATCCAACTCGGTAATCTAAATTTTGACAGCATGCTGACTCTTTAGATGTCACCGGTTCTGTTAATGTTTGTCCCATTACTGGTCTAAAAAAAATATAAAACTAACTTAATACAGAAAAAATATATACATGGTTATACTTAACCTCCTAGAAAATGTTTCATGATTAAATGGTCTTAATGAATGAAAAACACTATTATAATACATATCAAAAATAATGATTTTAACATAAAATTTAGAATTTAAAACAAAATCTATATTTATTGCCCGTAGCAACTTACAAAATTTAAACAATTGTTACTTCATATTGTCAAAGTCATATTCCTATATGAAACTTATACGAATATTGTGAAATAATTAAATTTTAATCATTCTTTGAATATTTTCATCTAACAAAGTATTTACGTTGAAAATATTTTCTTATTTCTTATTATAATAAATAACATTTTCAATTCGATAATACAATTTATTAGTTTTCATATGAAACGTAATAAATAAGATTCCATGATTTTGAAGATATTACACTTATCATATAAGATCAGCTGAGAAACTTGTTTTATGTGTAAATAAAATAATCGTTAAAAATACATGCACATAATATTATGAGCTATTTTTAGTTCAAATAAATTAAAAGTGATATTTTTAGCACAAATATAATGTGTGTATACATCATATATACATGTTATATATAACAAATATATGTATAATACTATATTTCGTATTTTAATTAATACTCTATTGGCTCCACTGCCAAAAAACTTATTCTTTTTATCAGAGATGTCACTTAAAACTTTGTGCTTTGAATAATTTGACTTGTGTGTATTGTTTATGTCTAAAATTGTCACATTAATATATTTTGTTTAACAGTACGTTACAAAAAATATATATCATATAAAATTTGAAAATAGCCAACACATAAATAGTGTATCAGTGACAAATTCTTAAGTTAATGTTACAAGTCATTAAATAAATGTACTTTTTCATATTTAATTTAAATAGAATGCAATATGTTGTCATCACAAGTTTCTGTAGAAGCTATGTATTCTGCTACCTATGTTGAAAATTATTTAGATTTCGTTGAAAATTTACCTGATGATTTACAAAGATTATTGTCTCGTCTAAGGGAATTAGATTGTACATACAGAGGTATAATATATATATATACACACATATATAAATAAATATATAAATACATACCCATACATGTGTGCACACATATAAAATATATGTGTTATGTTTGATTACAGCTTATTTACGAGAAGTAGAACAACAAAGTGAACTTCTTGATGATGATACAACTATAAATAAAAGAACTCGAATTGTTGCAAGAATCCAAAAAGCTCTTATAGCTGCACAAGAACTAGGAGATGAAAAATTGCAGATTGTTCAACAATTTCAAGATCTTATTGAAAATAGAACACGTCGATTAGATTTAGATAATAAAAATTTAGGTAAAAATATATTTATACAGTATAATATAAAATATACAAAATATAGTTTTTCATATAAATATAAAGGATAATTTCATCATGATTATTGGCTTTTAATTAAATATACTGATTGATAAAACACTTCTGTTAGCAAATTAAATTTCATATAAAATTTAAAGTTCTTAATCAAAAATGTTTATAGATTTTGGTAAAGAAGAAGTAGCTGCTGAACCAAAAGAAAGCCAAGCACCTTTGAATACAATAGTTCCTTTAAATACTACGTCTACCAGTGGCAATACAGAAAGACAATCTAAACGTGCTCGACGCACTCGACAAGAAACATCACAGAATATAGAAATAACTGAATCTCTAACAACACCTGAGCATGTTTTACGAAGTGCTGTTGCTACACCTATTGTATCCTCCACCACACAAAAGAAAACTAATACAAGTATGTGTATATGCATCAATACTTATTAGGTTATACAGTAATATTCATAATATAATATTTTATTCAGGTACTGGGAAAAAGAAAAAACGCAAAGCACGTGGAGCCTCACAAGCTGTACAACGTGAAGAGTCCCCACCACGTGAAGAAGATACTGCAATTGACCCCGATGAGCCAACATATTGTTTGTGTGATCAAATATCATATGGTGAAATGATTTTATGTGATAATGATCTTTGTCCAATAGAATGGTTTCATTTTTCATGTGTGGCCTTAGCCACAAAACCTAAAGGTAAATGGTTTTGCCCTAAATGTCGTGGTGATAGACCAAATGTGATGAAACCAAAAGCTCAATTCTTAAAAGAATTAGAAAGGTATAATAAAGAGAAAGAAGAGAAAACAACATAAATTTACGTAGCTTATACAAAAATATTGTTTATAAAAAATATTTGTTGTACGTTTGCTATTGATAAATTTTATTAAAAACATTTTGTAATAAAAACTAAAATTGCTTATTTATTTCAGCTTCCATTATTATACTATTTAATTTAAATACTTAAAATGAAATTTTATTAAATGTACAAAATAATTAGTTTATAAAAACTGTATAGAGTTTTAATCATTTAACTACAATGATTGTATTAGTTGAAAGCATTTATAAAATTATTTAACTGAAAAGAATGCACAGAATGCAAATAATTAAAACTACTTCATAATTTTCGTGACTGCCCCATTTGACTAATACATTTACATAATTATATAAACCTATCATTTACATTATATCAGGTTATCTTTATTTTATTTTTTTGTAAGAAACATGGAAAAATATTTTTTTCAAGTAGATATTAAATTAAACATTAAAATCAAAACTATTGAAATTTTATTTGAAAATAATCTCACTACTGAAGTAACCCTATTTGTTAAATACTGTACTTAAATACATTAAAAAAAAATACATTTCATACTAATAACTTTTATTTAAAAAAATCATAAATATTTTTATATACATTAATATTTCATATACATATAGTGTGTATGTATGTATATATATATATATATATATATATATATATATATATATATATATATACATACAATACTAAACATTTTTAATCTTTTTATCTTAAATCAACATGTCTATCAATATAGAACATATATTTATTTAAATTCAATATTCACATTCTCTAGAAAAAAATTTACATAAATAAAATTATGTATATTTTTATATTTAGACTATTCTATCAATCAATAAGATGGCAGTAGATTCTTTGAATAAATAAAATATTAAGTCCATAATAAATTATTATTCTATATACTTATGTTACTAAAAAAGTATTTTTCTACTAAAATTGTTAAAATCTATACAAATACTTTTTAATACATCATATGTTATATACTGCTTTAATATACTTTTATAAATTATATACTAAGTACAAAAATGTATTTCATTAAATATTTGGAAAATAGTATATTTTAATACAAATTAACTAAAAGTATAAATGAGAAATAAAATTAAATTGTAAACAGATGCACGGACGTTGAAAAAGTACTATACAGCTAACAATTTTTTTAAAATTATAAATGATTCCAAATAAATAATCATTTAGAAATATCTCTATATGACAATTTAAAAATTATAAAACACAACAAATACCTAAATAAATATACATTTACATATATTAGCTGTGTATACAGACAAGTAAATGACATATTCACAAAATTATATAAATGTATTTATATGTATATGTTGTGTGTGTATACATTATATATATATATATATACATACATATATAACTCTTGTTGATAAACTTTTGATATGTTATCAAACCCAAACTCCATGAGGGTTTTTATTAGTAGGTACAGCATTTTCCAACTGTCGTGGTGATCCAATTATTTTACGAGTACTTCCTGCTTTCAATGGACCTTAAATGCAAAATTATGAAAATTATAGTTAACATGTTTGTCGACAAGATTGCTATAGCCGTCGATAACCACACGTCATTTGGAGACAAGACGGCTGTAGCTGTCTTATGCTTTAAGTGCTTCAGGGACAAAATGGTTGCAATCGCTCTGGTTATATATATTATACTGTTGAATCATGATATTGTGTCCCACAATGAGTTATTGTTTGAGTACAAGAGATAGATAATAAATACAATATCTTTTTAGAAATTTTTTTGTTACTTTCTCTTGGAGTTTTCTTATAATTTTTCAATAAAAATATGTAAGCACTTAACAATACTATTTTTAAATAGGCAAATGAATTAACCATTATACATTCATGGATGATTAGTAGAAGAAACCATTAGACAGCTGTAATCATCTTGTCTCAGCTTGCAGAAATCAATGGTCTGCTGGGACATGATGGGTGTAGCCTTCCAATGTTTTTTTTTTACAAAAGAAAACAACACAATATAGTGATGTTAATTGATATAAAAAAATATCTACATGTTTTGAAATTTTGTCTAGTTTCGTAAAACATTTGTGAATTTCTACGCACAATTTCAATCTAATGAAGTGTCCGCACAGCTATTAATTTTATCTAAACAAATGAAACATACCCTCTAATAAATGACGCACTTCTTCAGCTGAAGCTATACTTAAACTTCTCAAATTAGCTTCTTTCATATCCTTGACTAGTGTTTCAACTTCTTTCTTTTTTTCTACTATTGCTGCTTCTAGTATAGACACTTCTCGTTTCAATGTTTCTGCTGCCATATGATTATGATCTTTATTTTGATTGGCTAATTCTAACTCATGTTGTAATCGTTCAACTTCTGTTAGTAAACTGCGTTCTAATTGCAGTTGTGATTCTCCTAATCGTGCTTGAACTCTCTTTTCCATTTGTAAATCATCCATCAATAACCTTAAAATAGTATAAAAATAAAAATTTCTATAAAATAAAAGAAAATATCTATATTACCTAATCTTATTTTTACATTGCAATAACTCTGTCTCACAATTTGCTAATTTCGAACGTAATAACGTTATTTCTGATTTTAATGTTTTTTCTTGTTGTCGCACTATTTCATTTTCCTCTTCTATGTAACATAATGCTTTAATCTAAAAAATATTTATATGTATACACGTGTATGTGTATATATATATACACATTATTGATTAGAGTATCGATTTCTTAATTATATCAACAATTTTATTAATAAAAGTATAATAAAGAAATGCATTAATACCTTATCATTATTCATTCTGCTAATATTACTAATTCTGACTAATTCCTGAGCAATAAATTCCATTCTATTATGTTGTTCTCGGCCTTTACTTTCCCAAAATACTATTTCAGCATCATACTAAAAATATTACATACATTTTACATGTAGAAAATATATACTAATATAATATTAATATATTATTACATTAATATATTATTATATTATTAAATGTAATTAAAAAAGATGTACCTCAAAAATATACTTATATAAATTATAAAATAATATTTTAAAATCAACAAAAACATTATTAATTTATTATAATTTTAATTCATTTTAAATACAATATACCTTGGTAATATCAGCTTGTTGATTTGAAAGCTTTTCTCGTTGATAATTAATTAATTGGACTAATTCTTTATATTGGGAATTATAAAATACTGGTTCTTCATTTGTATTAATACCTAATGGACGGCCAAAATCCTAGAACATACAACTAATTAAAACTTCTAATTTATTAATTTCTCTTTTACTGAAAGGTTGTATTCATATTTATATTTTATTTCCACTGCACATCTCTGCTTATTACATTTACGGTTACATAAAGGTATAAACTTCTTTAAAAAAAATGCAAAATAATACATATTAATGTTTTAAAGTTAAAGATTACCGTCAATAAATTTTTTTTTAGTTTGAGGTTATTGGCAGGTGAAGAACTTTGCGGAGGTGGTGGATCTCTATAAGGTGGTGGCATTGGTGGACTCGGAGGATCTTTATAAGGAGGAACTTCTCGACGAATCCCATTTTGATTGACATTCACATCATTGTTACATTTCTCTGGTGAATCCAAATCATTCTTAACAAATGTTGATTTTACTTGTGGTACTCCTTTTACAACACCAACGTTTTCCCCAAATTGATGAATACTACATAAAGAATTAAGTTATAAAGCTTAAAATAAAACTTTTACTTTTTTTCTTTACATATACATACATTTATATATATATATATATATATATATATATATATATATATATATAAAAAAATTATTTTTGAAACATAACATACCTTGAAAAAGTAACAGGTTTAGATTTCTCTGTTGATTCGACACAGATAGTTGATCCAGTTGGAGAATTTGAGGCAGCAGTTGATAAACCAATTAATTTTGTTTTTCCAATATTTAATTGGGTAATAGGTTGTTTCTGATTAGTGTCTGACCACTGAAGTATAAACTGTACATCATTTGAATATTCTCCCCATTTTGCTAGTATCTAAAAAAAGCAAGTATATTTATTTCCGAAGGTTTACTCATAAAACATTTAATTACTTTTAATGGATATTCATGTGGGGCTAATAATCGTTCATTACTTCTCCAGCGCTCAATTAATGTAAATCTGCCAGATTTTCCCGTAGCATGTGCTAGAGCAAATACCACATCCTACAATAACACTTTCTATTCTGAATAAATTCAATTATAGAAGTAATTAAAGTAATAACCAATTAATTAAATATTACACCTGACATGTAGTATTTTCTGTAACTCCGCAAACAATACGTTGTATTCCTTCAACCCATACTTTTAACTCCATTGCCTGAACTTTTATTGAGAGTTTAAAACTCCTTATTGTAATTAATTAGGCCATTTCATTTAAAAATTCAAAACCATAAATATATTAAAATAAAATATTTCATTACATCAATTACTTAATTAACGTTCAATACTTTCAATACAAATTTTAAATATATTTCAATATTGTACAAAATTACATTTTGACACAAATCTCAACACAATAAAAATATAAACATGGAGAACATAACAAGAGTACATAATTATCGATTGATAAGATTTTGATACGTATGAAAAATTTAACATAGATGTCGTTTGTTGGTTTTTATATTATTAATTTGCAATTATATTTTCATAGCACAAATTCTCAAGTATATGCAATAGACGAAGATTTTCTACACTCTTTGTGTTATATATCGTATATTTATACGTATACACATATTTGCAAGTAATAAACGCGAAATAAAAAATCTAAAAATACATTTATAATTTAAGGTAGATTGTTGAGTATGCTTTCACATTGATGGAACATAAAAAATATGTATATGACGTATGGAAAACATCGATTATTTCTTTTGTTATAAAAATCTTAAAGTTAAATGATAATTATTCTATAGATTGAAATACTATTTTAATCGACAAATCGATATTAAAAAATGGCGAACAAAAAGAATACATTATCCTTTAAAGTCCAACTTATTAACGTTATGTTTTACGAATCTAAATGACTACTCCTAATCGTTTATCAATTGAATAAACTATATTGTATAAATTAGTCATTGTAAATTTTTAAGGAACCTATAATTTCTTTCACTAATTTAAAAAGATCAAAAATGTACTCGCGCTTAATTCTTAACCATTTTAAGCTAAATAAATACATATTTAAAGACATGTACAAAGACAATATTTGCCAAAATAAAAAATATGAGTGCCTATATTTTTTAAATAAATTTGTATATTATTTATTTATGAAGAATTTAGGTAGTTTAATTGATATTAATAAACATAAATTAACAATCATTAAAGCAAACAAAAACATGTAAGTAAAAAAAATTATTTTCTTTAAAGTAAATAAATATTTATTTTGTAATAATATACTATAAATATAAGTAAACAAAAATAATCATGTTTCAAAGTATTATTAAATTTAAATGGGGAAATAAACAACTTATTCCGAAATATACTTTTAGTGAATTATACAAATTAATAATTATAAATTAGAATTTATATTCATTTTTTCAGCCATGTGAATACAATTAAAAAATAAATTTAAATATATTTCACTGACAATTTTACTTAATAAAATAAAAAATGATTATTATAATCGGTCCACTCTTAATAAAGAATTGCCAAAAATAAAATTTCAAGTAAATGAATTTATATTTTCTTATATTGTGAAAAAAGAATGAAAAATTTTTAGGTATTTCAAGTTACCATTCTAAAACCAAAGTATCAATCCGATCATCGTTTTATTTACATAAATTTAATTGCAGAGATATTTTTTATTTTTTCTGATATTTTTTAGTATATTATTACATGTGTGCGTGTGTGTGTATGTATATATATGTATATATATATATATATATATATATATATATATATATATATATATATATATATATATATATATATATATATATATATATATATATATATATATATATATGTACACACACATATATATATATACATGTAAATGTTTTAGACATTTACATCATATGTAAAAGTTTTTTTACGTAATCATAATTGAAAGATAAATATATAGCATTCGCCTACAAAATATTAACTGTATTGTTTGTCTTTTTATTGATTTAACAATTAATTGCTAAGTATATGTAACTCACTTTTCCATATAAAGTGAAATGAATTGCGAACAAATAACACTAGGTTACACTGGAAACACTTGTTTTTTGGCGCCAATTAGTGTCTATATTAAGAGAATCATTTTTTCTATTTAATTCAAATTTAGTATTCAGTTGATTTGAACTGTCTAATATTTTGCAAGTATATAATGGAAAGGTAATTACAAAAAAAAAAAATAATTACTATTTATAAATAGTCGGTTTTTAAGTTCGAGAAGGATTGTATTATTTAGGTTTGAATTCATTTTTTTTTTATTATTAAACATTAATTCAATTATTTTTAGTACCACTTTATCCAAAAATCTTTTTGATAAAGTAACAATTGAAATATTAGTGGATAGAGATGAACATGATGAAAAAAATAATGATACAAGCAAAGAAAACATTTGTTCAAATTCAGTAAAAACAAGTTCATCAAATTTGTGTTATACCAATTTAGAATCTACCTTGACAAATAATTCACCATCAGTAAGAAAAAGCTCTGTATCTAAAGATGGTGATAAATGTGAGAAAAAACATGATGAGTACCAATATTTAGAGCATATTGAACGTATAATTCATAGTGGTAATTAAGTTGTAATTTGTTATTAAGTTTTATTTTCTGTAATTTATGCAATTTTAAATGTCATAGGAATTAAACGAAGTGATCGAACTGGTGTTGGTACTTATTCGATATTTGGAGCTCAGATGAGGTATTCATTAAGAGATAATACAATTCCATTATTAACAACAAAGCGAGTTTTTTGGCGAGGTGTAGTAGAAGAACTTTTATGGTTTATTAAAGGCAGTACAAATGCTAAAGAATTAGCAAAGAAAGATGTACACATTTGGGATCCAAACAGTTCAAGAGCATTTTTAAATTCATTGGGTTTCACTGACAGAGAAGAAGGTCTAAAGAATATAATAAAAATAAATAATACTAATTAATTCTAAATTGTTTATTTTTAGGTGATCTTGGCCCTGTTTATGGTTTTCAGTGGCGATATTATGGTGCAGAATATACCAATATGCATGCTAACTATGAGGGGAAAGGTATTGATCAGTTGAATCAGGTTATTGATACAATTCGACATAATCCAAATGATAGAAGAATAATAATGTGTGCATGGAATCCAGTTGATATTCCAAAAATGGCATTACCTCCATGTCATTGTTTAGTTCAATTTTTTGTTGCTAATGGGGAATTAAGTTGTCAGTTATATCAACGATCTGCTGATATGGGATTAGGTGTTCCTTTCAATATTGCTAGTTATGCATTATTGACTCACATGATCGCTCATGTGACAAATTTAAAGGTGTGTTTTTAATATCTATAGTTATATTTCAAATTTCTATATAAATTATAAAAATTAAATATTTGTGATGTTAAATTTCTAAATTTGCTATATTTTTTTAGACTTACTGAAATAACTATTTGTTGTGTTTATAAGTCTGATTTTACATAATAAAATTTTTAGGCAGGTGATTTTGTCCATACGATGGGAGATAGTCATGTGTACTTAAACCATGTAGATGCTTTAAAAAAGCAATGTCAACGAATTCCAAGACCTTTTCCGAAACTTAAAATCAAAAGAAAGATCAGTAATATTGAAAATTTTAATTTTCAAGATGTGGAATTGATTGGTTATGATCCCTATCCAAAAATATCAATGGAAATGGCAGTTTAAAAATATTTATTGTTTAAAAATTTAAGTGTATCACAAATATATCTAAAAATAAAATCTATTCTAGTAATACATTACATACTTTCATAAAATAATCCCTAAAAATATTTTCTTATAGATTGAAGATTTAATCAGTTTACTAAATAGTTTTTAGTTAATCGTAGCCAGAATTTTTTTCATGTTTATAGTATTATTACTCTGGATTATGTGGATATCTGAAAATTATAAAATATTTTCAAAATACTTAATATCAACTTGTTATTAATTTGCCTACATTATTTCATTTAAATATAATTGTATATTAATGTGTTATTCTTATTGTTAAAATGGGACCTAAATTAGTAAGGCCCATTACAGACTTCTATTAAACATCTCAAAAAATGTTTTAGTAGTAGTACATATGATATTTAAAAGTACTTAATATATTTATTAAGAATTATTTAAAATTCCAAAGTTTTTAGTTATTTCAATGTTCCTGTAAAAATGTAAAAATTATATGTATATATATACACAAAATTATGAGTATTTAAACATTTATTTGTATATACATAAAAATCAATGTGAATGTATGAAAATAAAATTGAAACTATTTAAAAAATTAAATCTAGTATCTACATAATATATACTCACAAATATAACATTTGTACATAACAAAAAAATACATTTATGATATACATTTAATTTTATGGAATATTTTAAAAATTCAACAATTACATTGTCATACCATAAAGTTTGTTAGACAATATTAATGTACAATTATTCCATATTATTTTGCTTTCATTGATCTTTATTTTCTTTATCGAATAAAGATAGAAATAAAATTCAATCAAAAATACACCTTTCATTTTTACAATCTATAATTTATACACAAGTGTAAATGTAAAAACAAGGACAGTAGTCAGACTTGTTAATATATTAATATCACATAGCCACTGACATAGCTACATTATGTAGTCTCGACTGCCCTCTTTTCAATCTACACATTGATTTACACAAATTTTAACAAATTATCTGAATATGATTTCAATTAAGTAAGTGATCAAATATTAAAGTACATATTTTTACAAGATTGTAAAATATCAATAATTTCCAAATACAGAAAATTGTTAATATAAAATTTATTTTAATATATGAAAATTATTACCATTCGTTAAGACACTCCATATTTAACAATCTCAGATACAATACAATTCATATACAGATAATTTGTTTGAAAGTCATGCTTTTATCAGAAAATGCTACAAATGTTTATATTCCAAATTAAATGATCATTACACTGCATTGCATAATTTATAAGAAAATATTTTTAACTACATTCTATTGAATCCTATTTTCAACATATAAAAATTTTCATATCAATAGAAAAAGTATAGAAAACAATTCTATAATATAGTTAAATTTTAAAATAAAATTAAGATAGAAATATGACATAATGAAAATGAAAAAAAAAATATTTTTATAAAAATAATTTCATTTTATTTATCATGGGAATGTTTTCAAACTATTTTTTTTTTGTATGGCAATATTCTTTTATTGCTTACTTATAAAGTATTAAAATGTGATATTTTTATAGAAATTCTGTTCATTTATATTTAATACTCTTATTTTTTTTATATTTTATATAAATCATTAAATTGTTTTCTTCTGTTCATAAATCAACTGTCAATTAAATTTAAAAGACAATTCTAAACAAGATAACAGATGTTAACTGTATCATTTATATTTATAATCAATATAAACGTGTTAAAAAAATATAAGAAATATATAAAAGATTGTGGTGTTATTTTCTATAAATTGCAAATATATTTTTTCAGTTTCTTTTATTCAAATTTTTTATTTCAGTTAAAAAAATCTATTACTATATTAAATAAACCTAATACTTAAACAAACATTAGCTATCTGTTTAGTAAATGTTAAAGAAAAGACATAAATAAATTAAAAATATATGTGTATGTGTGTGTTGTTTTCATATAAAAGCTTGATGTTAATTTTATAACAGACATATATGTTACACAATTTAGTAAAACACAATTGTATTAATTACATTAAATTTGAGTTAATAAGTGCAAAAACGAAATAATAATGACTATGTTACTGAAAAATATCTGAAATTTATCATAAATAAAGTATAAAGGCCACCATATTTTTTAAATATAAATAATATTTTTTATTTAATATGCATGTAAGATAGGGCAAAATAAATAAGTATATGTTCAAAAATAACAAAACTAAAAAAATCTAGCCTTACCAATATATTAAATCTTTTACTGTAAACGATACTTGAACGGTGCTTATAAATATTATATTTAAATTTCCTATCAATTTTCAATAACTGCTAAAATTAGTTACTTATACTCAAACAGGTACAATATTATACTTTTTTAACTATTTAGTTTTATTCTTTATACCTTATTTGACCTGACAGAGTTAAAACATACATAAAATATAAAACTTTGCTATTCATTATTTTGAAATCATAATCAATGTCACAATATTCCTTATATTTTTCTATTCTTCATTAACAAGACGTACAGCAAACAAACATACATACATACATAAATATACACATATATTTATGTACGTTTGTGATATATATATATATATATATAGTCTTTCGTAACTTTAAATTTTATTCATTCTACATTTTTCAATGTTGCAATACAAAAAAATATTAATGTATAAATAAAGTATAAAAAACATAGTGCAAAAAAATCTTGAACATGAAAAGCTACTTAAGCTGATTGACAATTATAAGACTCTCTACATATAACATATATATATATATATATATATATATATATATATATATATATATATATATATATATATATATATATATATATATATACACATAACGACCATGTAATTCTAGAAATATACTAAATTAATATATTTTCAATTAAGCACAATAAATCAGTTGTTGTTTTATAACATCTGTATGTACATTCACTGTTATAATCTTCTTAAATTATTAACAAATATATATTTATTATTTCTAAATGTAATCCTGATTATAAAATAATAAAATAAATTCGTTTTTAATAATGAATGATAATAAATAATAAAATAAATTTGAATTTAATAACGAAATGATTACAAAGAATGGTAACTGTTAAACGATTTTTAAATACATTAAATTTAATATTACAAACAAATGTACTTTAGTTATCTATGTTTTTTGCTATACAAAACAGTTTGTGTTTATTTACTTAACTGATTTAAAGTGCTTTGTATAAAAATCTTCAAATATTTAAATTTATAATTCTTAATTCTTTAATTTCAATTTTTGAAATTATATTATAATTCCTCTAAAGAATGATTATTGTAAGGAATAGTTATTAAAAAATATTTACCACAGAACAATTAACACACACACACACACACACACATATATATATATATATATATATATATATATATATATATATATATATATATATAAAGTTTATAAATTGCAAACACTGAAGACAGAAACATGAATTCAGATAATATAAGTGATATATTTTGTTTAAACAAAAAATAGTTAAATTTATCACAGATTGAATCTGAATGTATGAAATGATTATAAGGTACATTAATTATATTACATCAACATTATATATTTTACAATAGAGGAACAATAATTAATAACCAATTACGGTGCAACAATTATAAATATTTTTATTTTATATAATCAATTCACTTATGTATGTTTGTATATATGTACATATGTGTGTGTGTGTGTATGTACATATATATATATATATATATATATATATATATATGTGTGTGTGTGTGTGTGTGTGTGTATACACATATGTATACTTTCACATATACATAAACAAGCATTATATTTTATTTTTAGTTAAGCGTCATAAGTTTTTTTTAGTAAAAAAGTGTTGAAATAAATTTTGTTTTCATTTGAATTGTAATAATCAATGATTAAAAAATATTTTTATTAGAATACAGTATTCTTTTTTAACATTATTTGTACAGTTATTACATACTATAAAGCGTTCTTTTTATTAAACATTTTGACAATTTACTTCTAAAATTAAACACATTCATCAAGACCAGACAATAAATTTTATAATTTAGCATAAATTAATTAGATGTACACTAAGACTATTATACATATTATAATAAGATAAATTTACTGTCAATAATGCATCAGTAAAAATACACTTACATATTTTTCAATAGCCATAATTACATCTTCACAGTCAGATTTTAACAGTTATTTTAGTGTTTACTGTCAGAGAGCATTTTTTAAGTCATTAATATATTGTTTCATTTATGAAAAATGAAATAATGGTGTTTTATTATAAAATTATTAAATTTGGATTTTTTTGTTTGTTTCATATGAATTAATCACCAATGTTTAAAAAAATAATTAAACATTTACTTAAGTTATTATAAACATTCACTTTATGATAGTCTAATTAATTAATTAATTGAGAATATGAACTATATATTTCTTGAATTCGTAAATATTTGTTTTCATTTTATATCTCCATGCATATCCCGCGTACAACCATATACATGAATGTACCTTGTAAAAAAATGTATTTTAACATAATTATATGCCATTTATAATTTATTATCATTTTATTAATTTATTAAGAATAAATTATTTAAAATTATAAATATAAAAACTGTGAATAGACTAATCCCTGATTTTAAATTAATAATTACATTTGATTTTTTCTGTTTGTATATTAGCATAATCTATAAAAAAATTTTGATACCGATTACTCATGTTGTATACATACATACATGTGTGTATATATATGTATATATATATGTGTGTGTGTGTGTGTGTGTATTAGGTTGGTAGGAAAATAATTGCTGTTTTGTATATGAATTTGAAGGTCATAAACCACAATTATTTTTCTACCAACCTAATATATATATACTCACATGTGCAAATATAAATATACAATTGTATTATAAAACAAAAAGTTTACAGTACTTATCTATACAGAAATTATCTTTTATACACACATAAACAATAAAATATATATACCTATTTTATTCCATTAAAAAAAGAAATATCTATTTTGTTGAAGTAGATAATAAATAATTTATGTCAAAATTTATTATTTTTAAATGTAAAAAATTACGTGTGTATATATATATATATATATATGTGTGTGTGTGTATATATATATATATATATATATATATATATATATATATATGTAGTGAGTAGATTGGTGTACACATGCATATATTATTTGAGATAATATAAAGCTCATTTCCCAAGATTTTTTAAGATTGAGTGATAAAATACATATAATTTTTTACAGAATTTTATTAAAAAAATATTATTTTAACTATAATAATAACCCATTCTAGTAGACAATCTTACTCTCTGCTATCCACTATTACTGTTGAAAGAACTACTGTTACTGTGAGCTGCTATGGTGGCTAAAGTTGGGCGTGATATAGGAGCTCTTCTCATACTCATTGATCGTTCTAGTGGGTTTACTTCTCCAACTATTGGATATGATGTAGATCTTTTCTGAGATCTGTAGACAAGATCAAATTTAACATTAGTTTTCAAGTTACACAATATTTAAATGCTCTTAGGCATAAAAAAATAATAATTTAATTTGTGATCATTTTATAAGTGTACATTTCTAATAATTTACTAAACATATATTCTACAATTTAGTACAAAATACATTAGAAAATGTAATAATTTACAAAATCTTTAGTTTTAGTATTAATTTATTTTAAAGCAATTATTTTAACGTATTAGTTATTTATTGTTTTTGTATGCAAAATTTCCATATATTATGGTAAAATATTTAACTATTTTTGTACAATAAATTGGAATATACACCAGTAAAATATATAGTTTATTCAAATTAAAAATATTAAAATTAAAGTTCTACATTTTAAAAATTAATGATGTGCACCTTTAAAATATTTAACTGAAATATAATAAGTGAGATAAAAATCAAGACAGTTTATTTTAATGTTAATTAAATATAAAAAGATATAATCAAAATATTTTTTATACATTTTTATAGTTAAATTAATTGTTGTACATAACTAATAAAAATGTTTGTAATAACAAAAACATTACTTAATAATGAAACAAATTTTTAGATATACGAAAACATTTAATAATGTGTTTAATTTTAAATATAAATATTCTCATCATTATATTTCACTAATTTTAGATAAAATACAAGTGTAAATAATGTGCATTATAAAAAAAAATTATATATATATACATGTGTTATCAACATTAAATATATTTACTTACAAATACATACATACATCTACTTGTGCAAAAGTGCTGTACAATAAGCATAAAAGTCATGCAAACATTTTTTGATATTTATTATGATTTAATATTAATTTTAAATTTATTGCTTTTACTACGAATTAACAATTAGTATAAAATAAGCAGTATGTACTTTTTAGTATCAATCATATTTAGATTATTTTATTTTATCGGGCTAATATTAAAATAATTTAAAATGTTTAATAAAATTTTCATTAATTATTATGTATGCATTAAATTATTAACAAAAAATTACTGAGACGCAGATAAATAATTGAACATTTTATAAATAATTATAAATTTTAAAAAAAAACAACCATTACAAATGTATCTAAATAATTGAATGTATGGAAAAAATATTTATAGGATTAGGTAAAATATCATTTTATCCTTATATTAGATTTTATAAATAAATTAAATTTAAATTTTTAGGCATTCATATATATATATTTATATATATATATATATATATATATATATATATATATATATATATATGTAAATATATATACTGTAATGAATATAAATATTGAAATTGAAAACAGTATTGTTGCAATTAGTAAATAAATACTTCAAAAGGCATTTACTTATGAAATTTAAATGTTAATTATATTTTTAGTGTTTATTAAACCACATAAGAAATAAAATTGAAAAAAATATAATTTCCAAAATATAATTATGCATTGATAGAACAGTGCTGTGTTTATTTTTATACATTTACTTAACATTTAACATGCAAATGTTTTCAACAATAGCGTAAATATATATATAAACTTTAAGCAGTCTAACTGAAAATATAAGTTTTATTTATTAATTATTTATATAAGCTTTATTTAATACAACATTAATACAGTTATTGTACTACATTGGTAGATACCGACTACGAAATAGCTCTAAATCTTATTTTCATATTTTAATTTAAAATTACTTACTAGTTACAACAAATATTTTTATACAGAACTTTGTTTTCTTGTAAAATAAATAGGAGTAATTCTAAATATATTATTCTTATTTTATGTGATTCGTTTACTGAGCTATTTATTTTTTTTAAGTCGGCACCTATGGTGCATCGATACATAATTCAGATCTGCTAATACAATTGAGAATTCACAAGTTATAATTACCTTTTTAAGATAGTGATAGATGATTACTATGAATATATATATATATCTATAAACCCAATAAGAAAAAAATTTGGGAATAATAAAATATGCAAAACTGATTTGACTATTTAGACCACAATCTTCAACATAAATTTAAATTTATATGATTGATACTAAAATATCATATATAATTTTATAGTCTTTATTTAGCAGGTACCTGGAAGTAAAAATAAAAATTTAGCAATTACTTACTGTGTTTTCAAAAAGAAGTTAGTTGTGCACTGATTTATAAATGTTAGCTGTTTACATTTTATAATCAAATGAATTTGCAATGAAAACTATTATGAATACAAAATAATAACAATAAATGAATATAACTATATTTAATTATAATTGTATATAAAAAATAGGTGCAAAAAGTAAATATGTATGATGTAATAAAAAAAATAAATTTTTATATTCAGCTACATCAAAATCTTCTTTATATGTATGTTTCGATATATATATACATATATATATATATATATATGCATATATATGAAAAACAATACGATTTCTATATCTAATGATTTGTTATTCAGGTAGATTCCCTTTTACTTTTTCTCCATTAATTAAAAAAATATAATTTAGTCTCAGCATTTAGCTTTAAATAAAAAGATTTTTTGGTAAAATAATAGTTACCATGGTGAGCGAGAAAATGGATTACATACTGCAAGTGCTACACATGACTAATGTACACTTTACGCTTCAGAAATCCGCTGTTTCTGGCAGGAGACGAGATTCCCGTATCATTGCTGTAATAATAGATTTGTAAGCTACTAATGATTGACTTAAATGTTAAAAAACGGTTGTTAAAAAACTTTTTAATACAACGTACACAGTTCAACATCTATTTTACAAAATTGACCATTCCATACTATAAATCTGAGTACTTACTACTATTATCCTTACTATAAATAATATTAAAATTCTGTATTTATAGACTATTAAAGAGAAAAACAAAAATATTATTATAAATCTAAAACATAATTGGAAAAAATTAATAATATCTTCTAACTATAGTACATACAACATCTCAATCTCATTTCATTCCCTAAAGAGATAATGTATAATTAACATACCTTCGTCTTCTGAATGATGCATTTTGGCCAGGTAAACCAAAATAGCCACGAGGAATAACCATTCTAGCATTACCTTGAGCTGCACGAGACCCTCCATGAGCTGTTAAAATAGCAAGATGAGCAGCATAACCATCAGTTAAGATAGTAGCAAGACTATGTTGTTTTTTGGAAGCTTTACCAACTATATATATTTGTTTTGGTTTTAAACCAATTGAACTATATACACTGATATCTTTGCTACTACCGTAAGCAAGATGTATAGTAACTCCATGATTCTATAATTTTAAAATCAATTTTTTAAAATCACTCAAAATATATTTTATTTAAAGAAAGATTTTTGTTTACAACAAACCTGTATAAGATTATTTAAATAGGCAGCTTTATGACCCAGAGGGTCAGTTGACAATCCATCAGCAAAAGAAACCAAACCATGTGGAAAGTTATGTTGAGAAAGCCAAGACACAACACGACTCTGTTGCATATCTGGTCGACCTGTTGTATATATAATTAAATAGCCCAATTCTTGCCAATGCCTACAAATACATTATAATACTATGACTGCCATTTTTTTTAAATGTTTAAAAATAAATTACCTTACTATATCTACTGCACCTGCCCTAACTTTTGGATCTCTACCTGTGACAGACATACTTGCTGTAAATGAACCATCAATACTAAATACTACACATTCTGTTTTAGGTGGTATTACAGCCATATAAAAATCCACAAATGTATGATCTCCTCTAAAATGCAGAAATATTATGATCTTAATATGAAATAATCAATAATATTAATAAGTATTATTGATTATGTCAATAAAAGTAATGATTATTTCATAAGTACAATGAATAATAATTTCTTACCTTACTATCATTTTAATTGGATACAATCCATATCCTAGAGCTTTGTCTTCAGGAATTGTATATGTAATACGTCCTGTTTTATCAGTTACTTCAGTTGCAAGATAATGCCATTCTCCAGCAGGAGCATCTCGCATTATATGTATATCTACTTTTTCACCAGCAAGTGTAATCATATCAAGAGGTCCATACATAAATCTGGCCATTAGAGTTTGTGATGCTCCTTCTTTAACTATTACATCATTTGCTCTATGATTTGCAGCAACATTCTAATATTGTACACATGAATATAAATATATATTAAATGAACAATAAGAAATATTAAAAATATTCTTCATTACATTTACCTTAAGTTTAACACTAGTTCGTTTTTTAATCCACTTTTCCCTAGGTTGTGTTGGACGAAAGCATACATCCCTATCATCAGAACCAGCAAGTGGAGCACCTTCAAGACGACCAGCTTGCCTGAGAATAAATGCTATTACATCACTACTTTCCCAATAACTAGCATGTAATAAATGAGGTAAAGCATTGGTTGGGAAATTATTTAAGCCATCCGGACAATATAGTGCATAGTCTACACGTTTTGATCCCCACCATTTTTGTTGTACTGAAATAAAAATTAAATTTAAATAAATATACATATTTTAAATAAGATAATTAAAGAAATCATATATAAAAAAAATCATTTGTAAATCATATTAATTATGAATTGAAATATTATAAATGGCATCTATTTACATGAATTAATTGCTTGGAGAGGTATATTATCCATTAAACCTGACAGAGTACTCTGAATGGATACTTCTGACAATCTTCGCTGTGGACAATTTAGAGTATCAGAAAATATTTGTGGATTACTTTGTAAAAATTCCACTGCAAGAAAAATAAAAATTAATTTAAAATATAGTACTTAATATAATTTATACCTGAAATTATTGTCTTATATTATAATTCCATCTACTATTTTCTTTTTATAATGATAATAATATACATTTAATTTCATAAAATTTATAACTGTTAAACAAAAAAAATGTACATTTGTAATATAAACAAATCTAGATCTTTTCAATACTCTGACTTTTTATTCAATATATGTTAAAATGGAGTTATATTAAAGCCAATAAAACATACTCTACAAAATGTAATCAATAATTAATTCTATTAAGATTAGATTTTAATAAAAAACTTTACAAATTGACAATTTAATTTCCTCACATTAAAAAACTTCAATAAATCTTACATAGATGATAGGGCTGTCCATTTCCAAGAGGATATTTAACATATCTTGCTATATTTACTGGAGGTAGTATTGAAAACCTTGCAGATAATAACGGTTCTAAACGTGCTGCAACTGGATCAGTAGGATGAAATAAATTATAAACTTGCTGAACATTTGGACGTAGTATGTTGCCTAAAACATATATAAATAATATTAAGTATGATTTATAATGATATAATAGTTTTAATTGTTTTATTATCTTACTATATTTATCATCTATTGTTGAAATTCTTCGATGTGCTAAAACTAAAGCTAGAGGACTCCCAAACATGAAAAAATCAGATACTTCAAAATCAAAACGAATTTGTGAAGACTGATCACTTGTTGAAGATGAACGTCGTCGTGGGCATGGAGCTGATAAAAGAGCATTGGAATCTCCTGGTTGAACATCATCTAAAATAATATATAAAATATAACAAAAACTCATGATGTTGAATTATTTTATTATTTACGATAATGATTTACTAGTAACATACCTATAGATACAACTATATCAGTATCTAGAATGCTATTTTCACTATCATGTCGAGAATGACCTCTGTTTGGCCGACATAATGCATCATAACCTAATAAAGAACCCATACAATCACCTACTAAACATACTTGGCCAGTAAATCCTTTCCCCTCTTCTGATTTAAGGAATTCTGTAAAAATAATAAAAAATAAACATTTTTTTTTAAATGAAAATGTTATATTTTTACCATGATAGACTGTATTAGCTCCATGAATAGTTTTTGAAACAGCATCATTATATTCTGTTGTGGCAGTAGCTAATAATGGTATTGCTCCAATTGGTATAGAATCATGTGTAACATGTGGTATATCAATAGATGATGGAGAAACATCAAAACTATATGGACTGAGACTGAAAATATGATTAAAGTAAATAATGAATATTTTTATATAAAAATTATATATCCAATGAATTAGTTTGTATATACTCACACACACACATTAAAAAAATAATGATAAAATATACCTTGAAAGAATTCCAAGACTATCAGTACAAACTGAAGGACATGATACTAATTTAATAGTAATATGGCCAATTAGTGATGGATAATGTTGCCTCATTACAGTTTCAAAAGCACCTCGAAATGTTGTGATATCTGATTTCTTTGCTGCCATTTCCACATTAGCATCTAAAAAATTTTTTCATTTCAAATAAGTTCAATTCATTTTTAATATAGTATATTAAGAATAACTAATTTAAAAAATAATTATGATATTACCTAAAACACTGCCTGCATGAAGTACTAAAACAAGAATAGTAGTAGTACATGAAGGCTGAGAAAGATTTGGTGATCCAGGGCATGATTTTTCAATACTACGTTGAGTAACAGCATTACGTGAACCTCTTTCACTAGCTACACGTTGTAAATATGATGGATTGAAGATACTGTCTTCTAAAAGAATTATATATATATATATATATATATATTATATCGTATAAAAAATATGCTACAAAATAATATTTTCACATAAAAAAATTAATTATATTCTTTACCATTTTTGTCTATAGCTATGGTTGGAGAAACCATATCATCCTCTTCATTTAATAAATCTAATGAGCTCCATTTAGCCAATGATGCTGAATCTGTTAATTGTTCTAAAAAAATAAGATGTATCATTACATATGTACTCAGTGATTAAATTGCAAAACTAAAACACAAAATAGTACATACTTCTAGCAACTTCCATAATCATTTATTGAATTGATACAGATGGTTGGGCATTAAGTATAATCCATGCAAAATAAAAATAAAATGCATTTATACATATATATTTAATTAGCCAGAACCGTTTATAAAAATGTTCTGCAGAAACAGGTTTAAGAATATATATATATACACATATATATATATATATATATATATATATATATATATATATATATATGTATATATATACATATACGGAATAATTAATTTTTAAAATAAATAAATAGTTTTAAAATGCATGCAGATGGATTTAACTAATAATAAGAACATATTGAAAAAAAACTTCTTCAACTAGTAATTTAAATAAATAACATTTAATACAAATATTGTTCTTTTTAAATATAAAAACATAAATTTATAATAAAAAATACCTTGACAATCAAAAAATTCATCTTCTGATCCTGAATCTGAATCACGGCCAAGAGCCTCAATACGCCAGTTGGCAACTTGAAGATCAAAACTCTTTAATGATGATGAACTTGGAGAATGTAAACCATGTGAAAAATGTGCAGTGCGATTCCATCTTTTTTCATTTTCTTCTAGTCTAAATAGATACCAAAAATTTGTATTATTTTTTTAAAACTATAATTTAATACTAAACATGTCTAATTGGAATTAAAACTACTAAACACTATTTAAACTATTAACATACTATACAACTACAATGAAAAAGGTTTTCAGATATGGAAATATTTTATTAAAAATTAGAAACTGTATTTTTTTAAATAAAATAATATTTATTGAATACCTAGGAATTGTAAGTGCAAGATCAGAAGTGGTGGAGGTAGTTCGGTTTGAAATAATATCAATGTCATTATTAAGAGAATGACTAGTAATTTCATTATTTTTCTTTGTTAATGGTGGACTTGGACTTTCTTCTGCAACCTCAATACTACCTAAAGCAGCAGCAAATGTTTTCACTGAATTTTTATCTTGTGGTGTGCTGATATTTTCAGGAGATTCTAAAATATTACACATAAAAATTACATTTTAATTATATATATATATATATATATATATAAATGTTTTACCTTCTTCATCTTCACTATCATCAGCCCCCATCTTTCGTCTAAGAGCAGCTTGAGTCTGACGTTCAATTTCACGAATATTTTCCATGGTAAGACCATGCCATTCATCTTGCCATGCCCAAGCTTGTCTATGAGCACGAAGCATTGTTTTGCGTAAAGCTGCAATTATTTACGATCAATTAAATAACATTTATTTAAAACATGTACTTATAAGTATATATATATATATATATGTCAGTATGTGTGTCTGTATGCATATGTATATATTCAACACTCACCGACATCATGAATAAATTTTTCTAATTTTGTTTGCATGCCCCAATAACGAAATTCAACACGACATAATTTATATGCACACATAAGAGCTTTTCCTTCAACAGTAGGCTGTTCTTTATCTTTAGTTGCATTCCAATAATCTTCCAACCATGTTTCAGTTAAAGGACCTCGTCCTGATTTCTCAGATACATAAAGAGAAGGATCTTCCTCTTTAACATAATCTGCACCATACAACTGATCTTTGACAACATCAATTACATCTAAAATAATTTATCAGTCAGCAGGTAAAAAATGTATATACATACATATATATATATATATACATACATATATATATATATATATATATACATATCTATATATCTATATATATATATATATATATATATATGGGTGTGTGTGTGTGTAGGTATACAGAATTTCCTAATTTAAATATACATGTATAAACTAAGAGGACACGTTCAACTACAATAAAAAAAAACAATAAAAAAATAATAATGAACATTTTTATTGAATTCGCGAATTAAATACAACAATAAAATGAATTTATTTTCCTGCAATGGTGCTCTGAAAACTTCGAAATTATTGGACAGATAGAAATGTAAATATATAAATTTTGACTCTCATACATTAGAACTCAAATAAAATAATCCTACATGAACAAAAAACCCATTGTACTTTAAAGAAATTATTATCATTTATTAAATACTTATTTTGCTAAACACAAAATGCTTATAAAAATTGAAATATAACTCATGATAATCGTTTATATCGATAAAAATATTTTTTGTGTTGTTATTTTTATATACTTATAAACATTAGTGGATTTTTTTAAATTTACAATTAAAAAATAAGTTCAACTTCTAAGTTAATAAATATTTACAATTTTTAAATTTCACTAATCATAGGAAATAGTCATGTCATTGGCTATAAGCAAAACCAATCAAATTTCATTGGTTTCAAAGCTTATTTAATATGATTGGTTTTTACTTATTTTTTTTACAACTGTCATGTGATTGATAGCTGCAAATGAAAGAATTCTAAAAAATACATCACCAAATTTATAGACTCCATGAAATGTTTCCCTCTCTCTTTCTACCTATCTATAATGTACATATTATATATATATATATATATATACGCACGCACACGTAAACGCCCGAACACACACCAATCACACACATGTAAATAGTAACATATAAAAAGTAATCATATTACTACATACCAACTATTCTGTTTCTTAAGTCACTTCCAGAAAGTTGAAATACATTTTCTTGATGGCCATTGTCATTATAATAGTATGTTTCTATTTCTAGTGAAAATTTTTCGACAAATGGGCATGTATATCGTGTTTTCGTGTACGGATAAGCATTCCATGCTTCTTCTTCTACTGTTAAGGCTGATTTCGGTAACAATCCTTTAACCCAACCTAAAGTTAATAATGTTCAATAACTTTTTGAAAATTAAACGAAATATAAATTATACACTTACATTTATTATTGTTATTATTATATATATATATATATATATATATATATATATATATAAATAAATAAATACATACTTGGTAAATGGCTTCCAACGTGGTAAATTTTTCGTGTATATTGTCCATTTCCTCCTGGTCCATTTTCATATGGATCATTTATGAGAATTTCCACACCACTTCCAGCACCACTACTTTCTTCCCTACTTTTTTTCTATATGAAATAAGAAAGTTTAATATTAAAAAAAAATCATTTTAGTATATATTTCACGTAAATTAATGACTCATATAAATTATTATCCCCAAAATAATCCTAATCAGGTTCTTATCTTTTACTACGAAATATAAATACTGAAAAAATATGATTTTATATTTTTTTAAAAAATAAAATTCATATTTTAAACAAGTACAATTAATATTATATAAAATATTTTATTATTATTATATATATATATATATATATATATATATATATATATATATATATATATATACACACATACACACATACACACATACAATGATGTCCTCTAAAATATTAACGTGTACTCATTGCATGTAATAATTTAATGATGATAAAGGAAAATAAATAGTCAGTTCATATAAAATACTTCCTATAATGTCTCTGAATTATTAGATAATAATATGTTTTGCTTTTACTAAACATGACAAAAATATAGTCATTTTATATAAAATTGATAATAAAGAAGAAATAAGACAATAAATTTAATTCTTGTTATTAATATTTTTCATCTTAATTAATTGTGCTTGCTTACATAAAAAAAATTCTTTTGCAATAAATAATAGTTTGATTCATTTTTTCGCTTAAAAATAAAGATAAATTTATTATGATTTCAAATAGTTATTTTTGTTTTTTTTTTATTTGTGTGAATATAAATTTGCTATTTTTCATTGTTTGAAAATGATTATAACTTCTATATTTCATAAAATATAACTTTGTAAATGTTAATAATTCTCGACCGAATAGGTGAAATATAATATATATGTACTTTAATTCTGGTTTTAAATTATACAATATTAAATAAAAATTAAGACAACTAATGTCTCATATTAAATTAAATATTTTACAACTAATAGACTCTAATGAAGTTCGAAAATGCTAAGAAAATGCGAACGAATTAATTAGAAAAAAATATATTCCTAAATATTATTGATTTAAAACGAGCACTGATTTGTTATTTGTCGTGGAAGGCACAACAATAGTAAATATTTTTTTATCAGAATTGAAAAACATAAAAATCTAATTGTAATATATTAAAATAATAATTTACAAATTATTATTCATTACTTTTCAGCTGTTAAAAAAAATTTAGAATAAACATATATTTACTTTTGTAGATTTAGATAAAATTTGCTTTTATTGAATATTAGATACATAAAGGAAATTTATACAATGCGGTTATAACTACTTTATTTATAAGAGGCTATAATTAAATAAGATAAAGTAAAAAAAGATTTATTGTTTGGTTATTGATTATTTGGATAATAGATTATGCTTTTTATGATGATGCCATCATCCAAGTGCAAAATGAACATTTTCTCTACTTTGATGCTCTGAGAATGATGGCCGTCAAAATATACACACACCATTATAAAAATATCTAATAAACAATTACTGAACATTTTAATCAAAAACCTTTTTTGTCATGTGCGAAAGATGAAAATTAATTTGTTCAAGTGAATTTGTCAGAGTTATATAAAGTATAACGATGAAGTAAATAAACACTAGAATCATCTACTTAACTAAATGGATATGTAAAAGGATCACTATTATATAACCTTTCACATAACCAAAAACGTTTATTAAAACTGTTTATTGTTTTATTGATTCGAATATTTATCTTTAAAATTAAAAGGTCTGCGAAACTTTATATATATATATATATATATATATTTATATATATATATATATATATATATATATATATATATATATATATATATATATATATCTACACTATCTCCTGTTGTTAACAAAGTAGTAAAATATTCCATAAATTTAAAAAAAAATATTAAAATAACTTACCGCAATCATATAAAGTTGTGCTATCCGATATTCTTCGACCGTTAGTGGTAATGGAATACGATATTCTTTAATAAGCATGTTGTCAGATGAATATTAATAATAATAAAGGGCAACAATACTATATTATTTTCTTTAAAGAATACGTCAGTGAATAACCCCTTTTGCTGAAATAAAAATTATAAAATTATCCAGATGATATAAAATAGTACAAAAGTGTAGTTTAGAAATTATACCATTTATAGAATGATTATAATTGCATATATAGATAATTATAAAAGGCGAAACTGTAAACTATTTTTTTTTATAATGTTCATTTGAAAGAGTATCTGTTATCATAACCGGTTTCAACAGATCTGTTATTTTCAGTATTAATAAATATTATTTTATGATAAAAGTTGAATTATTTTTTTTCAACTAAATTTTAATCATGAAACTACATTCACCAAAACCTGTTAAGAGATGATGAATACCTTGAAATCGATTGTAGTAGTAGCCAAAACAGCGATAAAAAAGGATACCATAAGATATTAATTACAACAGATTCATACAACTAACAAAAGCTTACTCATAAAATATAATTATATGTTAATTAGATGTTGAAATTATTGATTTTAATTATCAAACATTAAAAATAAATTAACATAGTTTTTACAAAAAAAGTATCTACTCCTCCAAACCCACAAAAAAAATGTGCAATGAAAATTTTTCAATAATTGATAACTGATCCTTTTACCAAATTCTTTGTTTTTTGCGGATGTGCGAAAAATTAATCTGTGAAATTGTATTTAGTCTAATGTAAATTTATATATATATATATATATATATATATATATATATATACATATATATATATATATATATATATTTATATTCAGTACAAAATTTGTCCAACATTTTTATTACTTCTACATTTCTATTGCTAATTAATACCATATATTTCTATTCTGTTGATAACATTTACTATTAAAACATACATAAAACTTAATAATTTATTTTTAGTCAGGCATTTTCATATTAATTATTTATACATTTTTCTATGAAATTTATTTTTTCATATAAAAAAAAATACAATTAAAAACAAAAGTTTTCATATTTACATTAGATTAAGTATGTTACTTGTTACTTATAAAAAAAGCAATTCAGTTAAATAAAATGAACTTTGCAAGATATGAATTTTACATATAATTCTCAATTTGCCCATTTTCTATATAGCATAATATTTTAGTTCTTTTTTTCTTTAAAAATTTTAAGAACGCTTAAAAAAATAAAAGATAAAATTTAAAAAAACCATACAGCAACTATCATTAAGCAATCTTAATTTACACGTAACTTTTTGTTTTCCTCGATAATTTTTATAATTATTGATAATATTTATATACTATGACGACTATTTAGGCTAATCTTTTGACAAATATATATTATTATTTACAATCAATGTAAAATATAATATCTCGACTTAATATAAGAAACCCATATTTACTTATAATTTTAATGACTTAATATTTCATAATGTAGAAAAATTAAACAAAATAAACTTATTTTTACTAAGAAAAAATAAGTGCAACGTTGCAAGTTATGGCAATTAATATTCTTATACTTAAAATCAGTCATAAATGATTGAAAAAAGTTATTAAAATAATAATTAGGAAAGTAACTAAAAGTTATACAGATACTTTGTCTATGGTTATACACTAACAACCCATTGGTCATCATAGTTCTTAAGTAAAAATATTTTTTGCATTTTCATCAATCAATAATGTTGCTATCCGCGTGATGTGTGTATGTGTTTATATATATATATATATATATATATATATATATATATATATATATATATATACAGGAGTGACCAAAAAAAAACAGATTTTAATGGTTAACAAAAAAAATCCTGGCAAATGCTATTCACAATTTTATTACATAATCTAAAAGTGCACGGAATACAATTTCTTTTCGATTGGTTTTGAATATGATATCGTCCAGATGGTAGCCTTCATTCGCGATACATATTTATAATCGATTTCAGAAGTTTCGCATTATTCGGCAGGTCATTTGCGGCATTATTGACGCACTTTCTTGGCAAACAAGAGCCTTCAGTTCGTTAAAAGTTGTTGGTCGATGTTTGTAGATATCAACTTTCAGATCAGGCTCCAAAGAAAAAAAGTCAAAAGTAACGAAATCGGGTGAACGTGCAGGCTATCCAACGACACCGTCTGACGAGATCAAGTTCCCTGGAAATAGTTCTTTCAAAATTCCATTCATCTGCTCGCCGTGTGAACGGTGGGACCATCTTGTTGAAATCACTCATCCGGATTTCTAAGTTCGGTGAGTTTCGGTTCCAAGAAGTTATATGGCATCTCCATGTATCGATGGGAAGTTACTGTAACCGTTTGGTATTCCTCCTCAAAAAAGTAACGACCATAAAAAAATCAGAAACAGCAAACCAAACAGTGACACGTTGGGTGTGTAGAGGCTTTTATGAAGCTGATGATGATTGTTTTCCGCCCAGTAACGAAAATTCTACTTGTTGACCAAGCGCAAAAGCTTTCTGGGTGGCGATCACAGATTCGTTGTTTCGGATAAACGATTCAATAACGAATGCAAGGTGCACATTCGTTTAAGCCACAATGTTAACTAAAAACGGTAAGGCACGTGCTATCGGAAGACCTCACTACGTCCCATCCCACTTTACTAGCGTCAAACCAATGACTGAGCGAAATTCGGGAGGTTTTTTTGCCGCGCCCCTGTACATATACATACACATCCAACATACTTACATACACACACATATACATATATACACACACATACATACATACATATATATATATATATATATATGTGTGTGTGTGTGTGTGTGTGTGTGTGTGTGTGTGTGTATGTATTCATATGTATAATTGTGTGTTATGCTGGAGTGTAAAATGTACGTAATCCTATATAAAATAGCAAACATGTAATCCAATAATAAACAGTATCTACAGTTCAAACATGTAATAACTAAAGATTTCTGTCACTTAAGCAAGAATAAAATATTTTCATGTAGAGGTGAAAAAATATTTCTTTTAAATAAAATAACATTTTATTTCCACGATATATGAAATTCTATAATAATTCTATATTTGTATTTTAATTATTTTCCAATACTGTAATAATAAAACTAATTGATCGTTTTTATACTAAAGCGTTAACTTTAGGAAAAGACATGTAAACAAAAAACATTAATGCGTTTATTATTTTGATAAAAAAGAATTGCATTTCTCACTTCACGTCTCTACCTATCTATCTGTCTGTCTATTTATCTATCTATCTATCAATCTATCTATCTATCTATCTATCTATGTCTCTCTCTCTCTCTCTCTCTCTCTATATATATATATATATATATATATATATATATATATATATATATATATATATATATATAAACAATTATGGACTCAAATATTTAATTAATATGGGGCTTATCGTATATTGAATTTTCTTCAGAATTTTTATATATAGTGACATTGTAAATAAAATATAAAAGATTACCCTTACTCCAAACGTAATCTAAAACTGTAATTGTCCTTTACAAAATTTTGACAGATTTTATTTATTTTTTCCAACACTATAAGTCGCTAATTAAATAAATTTTTACTCTAAATCACCTAAAATTGTTATCAATAATACTAATTTCAATATGTATGTAAAAAATATAAGATCTTCATTATATACATACACACACATATATATATATATATATATATATATATATATATATATATATATATATATATATATATATATACACAATAGTGTTTTTAAAACACTATAGTATATTTTAAAAAATAATGAAATATTAATTATAAATTATTATAGTTATTAATTATATCAAATAATAAAAAAATGAATATTCATTTAAGTCATTTTTCTATTGTTCGTATATATATATATATATATATATATATATATATATATATATATATATATATATATATATATATATACTTAACTATATAAATATAATTCAAAATTAAAGACTACTTTGAAAAAATATTATATTAAGTGTCTAAATGTTAAAATGTTACATTAAGAGTCTAATTAAAATATAGTGTACCTTCTATTCAATGCAATCTTATTGTGTAAAGTCTATGAAAAAATACTCTTTATTATTAAGAAACAAGAAAAAAAATACCTTCATATGATAATGTTCATTGTTAAATTATATGTTATTTATATAAAATAATATTTAAAGATGTTAAATAATAAAAAAAAAAACAGACAATATTGTCAAAAAAGTTTGTTTTTATTTAATATTTTAAAATTGAAAAAAGCGAGTCATCATTTTATGAGATTACAAACATATTCACTGTAGGGAATGTTACTTTCTGCTCTTGTATTCTGATTTTAGATTTTCTTCGAAATTATTCAAAAATACATATTTTAACAAACGTTCAAAAGAAAACAACATTAAAATGTAAATATGTGCAATAAAAAAATATATTTGCAAGACGAACTACATTTAAAGATATTTAAGTATCTAAATTGGGAATGATTAAATTCCAATCAGAATCCGTTCTATTTTGAAATGGGATAGATGATGATTTAAAATTTATTCAAATGATAAAAAAAGAAATATATTTTTTAATAACAGTATAGTTTCCCTGAGATTACATAACTTAATGATCTTTTTTGATTAATAACGTTTAAACTTTCACTCATATAATATTATTTTATATTTTTATAATGTTATTTTGCCAAAAAATACAAAACAAACTAGTTTTAGCAAAATAACACATTATCCAATCATAGCATATAATATGATACATGAATACTTTGACTGAACAAGATTTGACTTTATATTTATTAAAACTAGATACAAATAAATTTAATTTTTCTGTACATATATGTAATCTTTTTATTACATTTAGACAATTTTGAACTGACAATTAAATGAATACTTTATCAACGTGAAAAAATAAAATTCTAATTTCAAACAAATTTATTTTATCTACAAAATCTCGAACCTAGTTTTAAAAAATCGTGTACTATATCAATATGAATACACGTACAATATTATTAATAATATACTTATACATTGGACTTTATCCGCAGTGTATACTTTAATTATATTTATAATAATTTACAATTATTCATGCAAAGAAAACCTATAAAATATGATATAAAGGTATACATACATACATACATACATACACATACACACACACACACATATATATATATATATATATATATATATATATATATATATATATATATATATATATATATGAGTATAATTTGTGGGTGTGTTTCTGTCTACATGTATATTATAATAACTATTTATATATTAAAACAAAATATAATTACTTCACATAACAAAAATGTTAATCAATATCTTAATATTAAAAAATATTAAGACATTTAGTTCAAACCTGAATAAGAACATGATAAAAATATTTTTCAGTTTCATTGATTTATCCAACCTGTCTTTGAAAACTGCATATGAAATTGTATAGATTGCATTATTTTATAATCTAATAACTTAAAGTTATTGCATTAAGTACTTATAGTTTATATAAAATTATTTTAGAATTTATTAATTATATTATTAATGCTAGTTTCTCGATCATGCAAATGAATTATTATAAACAACTGATTAGAATATAAAAACAAATCCTTAAACATAACAAATACGGTTGTAGTTATGTTTAATTTATATTTGAACTCGTGTATAATTAAACTAAATGGTGTGCAGTTTAGTTATATTTTTAATAAAAACAAATATACATCATATAACATAGATAGTAGGATTCACTAAAAATGAATTTTTATTGTAGAAAACGTTTATATAATTATTAAATAAAAAACAAGATTTTTCTACGTTGAAAATGACTTAACGAGATTGTATTTTATGTTTTACAAAAATAATATTTTATAATAATACATCCAAAAATCATATACATTAAAAACATCATATGGAAAATTTTACCATAGAAATTCGGTTTGTTCAAGTAAATACTTTAAAAACTATTTTACAAAATATTAATTACAAACATTTATTGCCGATTTTACATTTGTCTCCCTGATATATGTAAACACACAATGGTATAGTGTAACGCCCTTTTTTTAGCTTAACAAACTAACCAATGATTAAGTGTATAGATTTTCCCAAACATCTTAATAAACCTGTGTAAAAGTACAGTAATTTTTAAAACGCACATTGAGTTAAATGTGTTTTATATTACATACATATATATATATATATATATACATATATATATTATGTATAAAATTTCAAATAAAAATACCTTAAAGTGAACTATTTCATTGCATCAGTACAATATATCTATTTAAATGATTATATTAAAAAATATTACACGTCACAAATAATTGTCTAGAATGACTATAATATATTATATATAAGTATTCGTTAATGTACATAAATATATACATAAACTATAATAAAAAAATAAATAGAAAACGATCACGATAAGTATTTTTTTTAAATAACTTACCAACTTATTCACAAACATGAAATTTTTAGAATATGCACTTTTATTGTTACATGAATACCTTTTTATCTACGAAACCAGAACATTTTTTTAAGTTTTTTATAAACAAGTATGTTCATTGAATATTAAATAAAATTTAAAACAATTTTCATATTTAAAAACTCATTGCTTGTTTCTATATCCTAGTATAAACACGTTTCATTATCCATTCTTTTTAAAAAAAAAATACAAAACAAAACTTTTCTTTAATGCAGTAAATTAGTTTTTCCTCTTTTCACTAAAAAATATTAACTTATTTTTAATACTCTTAATGTTTCAGTAAATACATGAATATATATATATATATATATATATATATATATATATATATATATATATATACATATATAAGGCTTTAATCTTTAATTACACTTTCCAGTTGAAGTTCAGTTTATCATCAATTTAGTAAAAATGTTTACACGTACTTCTTCGATCAAAAATACTTCAAACTTAATAAAAACGTTGATAAAGAGACTGATAACATTTATTTAATTATGCACCACAGTTTCCTCATTTGGGAATTAAAATAAGTAATATTTAATAGTAAATACTTCCTGGAAAGCAAATCTGTGTATATTTATGAATAGATTTTTATGTAAGATAAGCATTTTTAAGTTACTGATATTTAATTACACGTTATTTTATTTGTAGAAAACTGTAGCATTGGAAAAGTTGCTGACAATAACAATAACTTAAAATTTAAATTGACAATTTCAATTATCTTAAAAATATAATCTGATAAAAAAACAAATGTCTTTGACATTGTAATTTTTCAAATTATTATAAACAAAACCATAAGCTTTCATTCGGATTTTCATATGGTTATAAGATGAAATTAAGTTATTCAGCCAAGATGAGGCGGTCAATGAAAACACCTTCTAAGCGCAAATAGTCGCACACGGAACACATTTACTTAATATTCGCTATACATGTCACTATCGTGAGCGTTGAGCTCGGACTAGCCCGCCCGCGGCGGCGCGTCGATGCCGCCGATTCCGCGATAGAGGCGTCCCAGCCGACCATTGCTCATATGTACACAGCGTCGACTCCAAACATGCACACCTCTAGGCAACGACGCTACATGCACATTTAAGAATGTGTCATTGTTTACATTCATTTTCGCCGGAGTTTACATTCATTAAGAAATTACTATTTATAATATTTTTCTATAAAATTGCACACAATTAGTAGTTATAAAAAATATGTATATTACTCTAAATCCACTAGATATATATATATATATATATATATATATATATATATATATATATTGTAAAAAATCCATAGAATTAAAAAGGATAATTAACAAAACAAACGTAATAATATAAAACATATTTATATTCAAATTAGAAAATTAACTTAAACACTTCAAGTAGTGATAAATGATTAATAAATACATTAACATATTCCAGATCCATTGCTAAAAAATTAATCATACTGTACATTGAACGAGGTAAGCAGGGTTCAATTTAACACAACTAATGTACCAGGTGAAGTCAAATAGTTCCCACTCTACCCGACTACATTTATATTTTTGAAAAATTGTAATATTTTTTAAATATCAGTTTGCTAATTTGACTGTTATCTCAAAGTGCAAAAATAGCAATAAAAACTTCCCGAAAATCATTTTTACTGAGTTATTTTCAAAAATATTTGAAAAACTGGATATATGCCTCTGACTGACAATTCCGAAAATGTATAATAGAAGTATATTAAACAACGATGTTTTATTTATTTTACTACATAGTGAATATTAGTCATAATTATAGTTATTAGTACTATAGAAAAATTTATTTTCACAAAGAATCACACTCGACATACCACAAAAAGTGTTTCTTATCTAAATATCCAATAACTGAGTATTGTTTATTTCTATTCTCGGAACGCTAAAGTAAAAAATATCTATATCTATAGGCTTTTCTTTATCTTAGGACTTTAATAATGATCACAAATGTAGCTTATGACATTGAAATACACATAAGCTGCAGTCAAAAAGAATAATAGCCTATTATTGAACATTGTTATAATACAAATGTTCGTAGAGTATAAAAAGTAACTTGGATGTAATTTTAAGTTCTTAGTATTTTTTTATTACTGATATAATCGTTTTATTAATAAAAAATGAAAAGTGCTATAAGATAGAATCAAAATCACGAAAAGTAAACTAGCAGTTCAGCACAGTTTAGCAGTTCAGAAAAAAACATGAATTTAGTTCTGTGAGATTATTACTCATAATTTAATCACTTCTATCCAGCTACCCTTCGTAAACATTTTATGAAATAAACAACAAAATCATTAAAAGAAAAAAAAAACAGATAAAGTCGATACACAAAAACATTAAATTTCTAATCAGTAATCATGAGTTCAAATACAATTTATATTCTTTTGTAATATATATATATATATATATATATATATATATATATATATATATATATATATATATCTTATTAGTATTTTTTAAAAAAAAAATATTTCTAAAACGAATACTAATGGATTGTGAATAACAAAAAACCAATTAAGGATGGGTTTAACAAAATACAAAAATCTAAAAGGAGGTCAATGAATATGTGAAATAAATTATAAAATTTGTGACTAATCTAGCGAAAAGTACGTGTTGGGTAGTTCAAACAAAAATATTTTGAAAGAGACCTACGTGAACTGGTTGATATTTATATATATATATATATATATATATATATATATATATATATATATGTGTGTGTGTGTGTGTGTGTGTGAGAGAGAGAGAGAGAGAGAGAGAGAAAGAGGGGAAAAGAAAAAAAACTTTTTTTTAATTTTAGAAAAAGTAAAATTATATAATTATAACTGTTGTTATTAAAAGTCGTTGTTGTGTTGGTTATTAAAAATGTATTGTAAAAAAATCTGATAAACGTACGCAATATATATTCCAACCATCTGTTCTAAATGTATGGAATCTAAGTAATATTCTTATAACAAAATAACTATAAATATTATTAATAAGCTCATGAAGATCATTAGAAAAATAACAAAAATACGTTTTAGTTAACTCGATTTTCATAAACCTTAATCTTTGAAATAAAGTTGCAAATATGTATGAACACATATATACATACATATATACAAATGCATACATACACGCACCCACATATATACATATACATATATAGTTCATTTCTTAAATGTATAAATTTCATAAAAATAAATGTATAGTTAAACATAATTCGATATATTTATACATCATAGGTTGCAAACTACCCGGGCGAAACATTACCTTTGACATTTAGGTTTGCGCGAGCGAGAGGCAGATTCGCAACTTTTATTATTATTACTTCCACTATAAGTTAAGAATCTCAACTAATCGAATTGTTTCTCAAACCCTTTTTCACGTGTTTATTCCTGACTGAATTTCTTACTTTCCGATTTCTTTTTGTTTGTCGAAAAAAAAGTAAATTAACACAATAAAAAAGTATATTCATTTGTGGACTTTATTTATATTTTTTATTAATCTATTATTTGAGATATCCAATTATCGATTTAGGAAAAATGAGTCTACTATACAATAATTTATAACCAAGTATACAAATATAAAGCAAATAAATTGGAGCCGCGCCAAAGATTGCTAATATTAAAAATTATTTCAAAAAATATAGCGTAATAGTACTTTGAAAGTACCTGTTTTCTGCGCCTGTTTACCTGTTACGATTTTTTACGATGAGATATAGATTAAAATATTTTGACATAACGGTAAGAGTCGCCAATTAAATTCATTTAAAAGTAACGTCAGTACAAAAAAAATATTTAGTGAGGTTTAAGTAAGGTTTATACAGTACTTTATTAAACATTTTTGAAAATAAAAAATATTAACACATTAAATGACATTATCTGTTTTCGTATTTTCAATGAAATGCAGATTAACGAATAATAACACTTTATTTCAAACGTGTTTTTCTAAGATTAAATGACAAAATGCAATGTTTGGAAAGGCGCTTTATAACTAAAAGATATTTGTACATTACAAACCGAAATAATTTACACTATTAAATTTAATTTATGATTTCATTCACATTATAATACATATAAAAAAAAAATTGATCATTTTTGTTTTTGCATAGTAAAAATATCACTAAAATGTCTTAAAAAAATATCCAAATGTGATAGAATACATTATTTAGACAATTTTACTCATTTTTATGTGCTGTTTAATATATTATTTAACTTGATTGGAATTACCGAATAATACGAGATCAAGTTGAAAGCAAAGTTAACTATTTTTTAATTTTGAATACAAGTAACACATAAATCGGATTCTGGTATTATAATTAGTTTATTTTTCAACACAGTTACCATATCTATTATAACGGCGATCAAATATGAAAAAAATTATTAAAAATATTTATATTATAAATCCATACATATACATGTGTGTATACACTAAATGTAAAAATTAATTCGGTACATTTAAATTGAGTAGGTCAAAATCTGTTTTAAATTAAAATATTTTCTCGTCGTTTTAGGATTTTGAAGAATCGACTTCAACATTTACAAAGACTATATATCTTCGCCAAACAGTTGGCATAACCTATACAAAACAGTACTGAATACGATGGAATTTGAAAAAACAATATATTAAGCACTGTATACTTTTCGCATTTCATTCAAGAAAAGTCTCTCAAAGTCGCGGGAATAATTTGTTCAGCTTTGAGGAAATGTGTTGTGACGCATAACATATACAAAAAATAATTTAAAATGTTTCGGAGTGGTGACTTTAATCTTTCCGGTGGAATACGTTCTTAGCAAACGAAAAAATTTGAAGACAAGGAGCTTAAGCAGCATTAAGTAAAAACTCAAACTGAACAGAAACTCGCTCAACAACAGGGAGTTACCTAGCAAGCAATTTCCTATTGTCTATATCAACCGGGAAAAAATCAAAATCTAAGCCGATGGATTTCACATGAGCTCAGCCCGGAACACTAGGAAAGAAGATGCGTTATTGCTATGTCCTCGCTCACAAGGTTCAAAAGGAAGGATTTGTGCAAAAAATCATCACAATGAAAATGTTAACAATCTATACGACAATCCTAAATGCTGAAAATTATGGGTTACGCCCGATGAACCATCGACTCGAAACCAAATATTCACCTCAAAAAAGTGTTATTGTGTATTTGGTGGGACATAAAGAGGAAGTGCTGTATTATGAGTTGCTCGAACCTAATCTGACTGTAAATTCAGTGCATTATCAACAACAGAGTATTCGTTCAAGTGACGAATTAGAGAAAAAAGACCATTTATTGGCGAGGAAACGAGACAAGTCATTTTACTGCACTGCAACGCTCGAACGCAAGTCGCAAAAGGGGCCAAAGACCAGAAAACCCCGTCACATTATCACCTATTCCGGTCAGTCCAGCATCACCTGGCCTCGCGATCTTTTTTTCGGCACGGGATTCGCCAGTTACCCTACAGATGGAACAAAGTTATACAATAGGAGATATTTAAAGGATTGAAATGTGTTCCATTTTTCAATAAACATTTATTTTCTATGAAAAAAGGCACCGAATTAATTTGCACACCTAATCAATAACGTAAAATGCATTGGAAACATGAAAAGCGGCGACAATAAACTGTTCGAATTCTAAAAAAAGCCTTTACCTAGCAGCCAGTCATCAAAGGTTAATAAATATTACATACATACATACATACATATATATATATATATATATATATATATATATATATATATATATATATATATATATATATATATATATATGTATGTATATGTATATATTTATATATCTGTATATGTATATATATATATATATATATATATATATATATATATATATATATATATATATAATCTTCAACAACAGTTCAATCGATTTGTTTGTTTGTGACGTCACGAATAACTAACCAATCACAGTGACGTCATTATAAATAGCTAGAAAATCTTAACTTTGAACGGAATGTAATTTAATTAAAATAAAAATGATTCTAAATTATTATATAGAATTTGATGAAAAAATGGTTTTACTTTTTTCTTTAAGCGAGTAAAAGCAATCTAAATGTTACTAATTTTCAACTTAAATATTTAAATGCGAAAAACAAATCAATCCAAGATTGAATGTTACATAAACATAAATGAACATTATTCACATGTCCATTAATAAAATCTTTAATCATTTTATTACTATTATTGTTTTTGATCATAAAATTATCATGATTCTATCCTTTTAATTTCCTAAAAAAACATTTTTCTTTTTAACTTGAGGTAGTTCACAAAAGACAAAATCAAAAATAAAGGTGAATGATAAACTTGGGTATGTTTTTAAGATTGTCTGAAAATGGTTTAGAGGTTTCAAAACTTTTTTAGAAAATTCTGTTTTTCAGTTTTTTATTAATTGTAAGTAAATATAAGGGAATTAAAATCACTTATGTATAATAACAGCAAAAAAAAAAAATGAAAATTATCTAAACCAATAGTTACAAATTTATGAAAGATATATTTAACAGTACACAAATTCATAACCTCAAATATGTTACGTAAATTTGCTTACCGTTCCAATTATCAATAAGCATATTTTAATAATAATTATGACATGATGATGATACAACTGCGTTTAACTACTTATCATGAAGTTTAACGCTATTAAAACCACAAAATTAATATCTAAACATTTTATATATCACAATTTGACAACCATTCTGAACTTGAAGATATAATTTATATCAAAACTCAGGTGCACCATTGTTTTGACTTCATTTTATTGACTATTGATTGTGATTACTGTTATCTACTTCTTTAGGATGTAAAATTTGTTTTTTTAGACATGGAAATAAATAACTACACAATTATTAAATTAAAATTGTATTTACATAAATAAGATACAACAAAAATATTACTTTTATACATGCCAATTTAAAAATGTTATATATATATATATATATATATATATATATATATATATATATAAATATCCTTCTTTAGGCTATAAAATTTGTGTTTTTGGACATAGGAATAAATAATTGTATAACTATTAAATTAAAATTGTATTTATGTAAATAACATACAACAAAAATACTATTTTTATACATGCCAACCTATAAAAGTGTGTATATGTATAATAAAATTTAATCAACACTGTTATAATATCCATTCATATTCATTATTTCTAACATAAGTTCTAAATTTGGTTGATAACCAACTCGAACCAGTTTAGTTCCAATTTTAATTACAAATTTTACCAATTCCTTAAAATTGTTAAAAGTATTTTCCATTTTTTTATAATTTAAATGTGTATAGAACATTTCAATCAAAGCCCATTCTTGTGATTTTAAATAAGAATGAAATTTAAAAATTGTCACAAAGATTTCTTCTATCACATTCATCACTGATGCTGACTTCTGATTCAATAAACAACTGAAATTCATTTTAAAAATAATTATAGTCACAATTAACAATATATATATATATATACAAAAATATTTAAACTTACTTAAAAATAATATCATTTATATAATTTTTATGAATATCAAACAACTGATCAATATTTGTTGCTTTTATTAATAATTCATGAAGATTTGAATACGACGTATATATTACATCTGAAATATGCCTTTGAAGTGCCAATAACCAATGTAACATTGTATGTCTTATAAATTGTATTGCTTTATATTCTGGAGATTTATTTAAAACATTTTCAGTTAATCCTAATTCCTTTACAGAAAAATTTAAAACCTAAAATAATCAAAAACATGTCTATATGTATATTTATATTTAAATATTTTACTTTTTGTAGGAATATAAAACGAGACAGGTACATAATTAATTTTAAATATATTCAATTTTAAATATACTGAAACCAAAAAAAGTCAATAAACCAAACATATAAACATATGTATTACTTGAAATACATGCTAATATTTCTAAAATATCTTTTTGTATATAAATATCAATATTCAATTATCCCAAATCCATTTTCTAGAAATCAAACTGAAGAACAAGACAAAAAAAGTAGAGATTATACAAAAATAAAATATATTTACCTTAAAACTATCATCTAAAACCCATCTCACTCTCTCTATTTTTAATAAATATTTAAATACTCTGTTATATTTATCAATAATTTCATTAGGTAACATTAAATTTAATGGCCAATCCACTGTGTAAGTCAATGATAAACATTCAAGAACATTTACAGAATTCAAATCCAATACTTCAGGAATAGTTTGAATTTCAAAAGATATTTTATTTAAATTTAAAGAACTACTTAAATTTAAAGCTTTGAGCATTAAAAAGTTTAAGGTTCTATAATTTAATAAATCTGCAATATTTTCAGTTGTATATAAATTACTAAATAGAGAACTTGTTATATTATTACAAAATTCACCATCAATAAGAAAGAAATAATAACTTAAACTTTCTAAATGTGCTAATAATTTCTGTTCAATTAAAAAGAACTTCATAACAGATTCATCCACAAGTTTTGATATAATTTTTAATGGTATTTCAATAGACTGACAAATCCAATGATCCACTTCTTCACTACTTGTACACAAAAGATCCTTAAATACAGCATGATCATGATATTCTTTATCCATAAAATCATGAAATATACTTTTAAATTCTATTTGCATTGATTTTTTCTCATTAACTTCATTATAAATTATAGGTTCATAAAACTGTTCATTTGTTTCATATGGTGGTATCATCAAACGATTTGATTGATTATATCTCTGAGAATTTTTCATTTGAAATAAAGGTTTATAAAAAACGACATCATTGTTATACATATTAATATTTTCTCGACAAACATCCTGGTTAACATTGTCGAATGATACATGTGGAATACGTTTTGGGAATTGAAATCCCATTTCTTGTATTTCACTATTTGAAGTTTCAAGATTAGAATTTGCTGTCTGTGCTTCAGCAGTAGGCAACGACATATCTGTTGGAATAATCACATGAAAAGATTTACTGTCATACTTCAAATTTAGAGTTAATATATCATTTCTTTTTCTAGAAATATCATTTTCATCAACGCTAGTGTCACTACTTTTTATACAACTAATATCAACATTTTTATCTGAATGTTGTTTATTTTTATCTATACCACTGTTCTGGGTTCTATTATTTTCAGTATTATTTATTTTATTTTTTGAATTCCATGATGTTGATGAATTATTTTTAATATTAGTATTTATAGTCATACCAAATTCATGTGCCATTACTTTTAATCTATTTTTTTGTAGATCTGTCAATGGCTTCGTATTTTGTTCTTTATTCAAATCTACATTTGTAACTGATGTAAAACACAACTGAGTTTCAAATAATAGTTTCTGCCTATTTTGTTCAAGAACAGTCTTTTTTAATTTGGTACTTATCGAATCTGGTTGCAGTGTATTTTCTAAATTATGTGCATAATTATTATTTTGTTTAGTTAAATTATCCATGTGTGTTTCTGTACTTGTGAGTACATTATTATTGTTCACATTGATATTTTCCTTAGATATATTTGCATAAGATTCACATGATTCTATTTGTGTATTTACTTTATTGTTATTTGTCGGAGTAACAACATTTTCTATTCTATTTAAGGACAATGAATCTAAAGTATTATCTATATTTTGATTATGATTTGCTAATGTCAGTAAGTTTTTCTTTTTTTCATTGAATTCTGCATTTTCATTCAAAAGAGTTATAGGGTTTAATTTTAAATTTGAAAATAATAAATTATTATTAACAGGTGATATTGCATTGAAGTTTCCAAAATATTTATTTAAATTAGATCGATTTTCTACTGTAGTAATATTATTATTAGTTTGCACAGAACTTTTATCAACTACTTCTTGTACTTTTTTTTGTTTTGATTCATCTAAATAATTTTGTTTTTCCATTAAATTTTGTTTTAATTGTGATGAATAATTTTTGTAATGTTCTTTGCGTAGTTCAACTGTTTCAGATAAATCATGATAATAATCAAGCATTTTTTTTCTAAAAGAAAACATTTTTTTTAATAAACATTTAAATTAAATTATGTATGCACATACATAAATTTATATTTAATATATACAAATTTATACAAACTTTTCATCATTAATTCGAGCTGCTTCAATTTGTTCATGAATTTTTAATTGTTCAAATAAAACAAGATTTTTTTTACGATCCTCAATTTGCTTTGCTTCTTTTCTAGCTAAATCTTCAATCATTTGTTTTCGTTGTTCAGAAAATTTTTGTTGCTTTATTAAAGAGTTTTTATAATCATCTTCTCTTTTTTGTACTGTAGTAAACAAATCACAAGCAAAAAAATGTTCAATATATAAAAATTTAAAAAAAACTGTTCAATTATGAAAAAAATGTAATTTTTATAAACATAAAACAATTTTTATGGTACTTACATTTTAAATGCTGTAATGTAGCTAAATGATGTTTTTCTGCAGTTTCTCTTAATTTTAAGGCCTGTAAATGTTTTTCTCTATACAGATTACCAATTGAAAAAGGTTCACCACAAATTTTTTTACTATGTTCATAAAATTCATTATAATATTTTCTAACTTTTAGAAGATCTCTTTTTGTAAAACATACTTGAAATTGTGTAAGTTCACTCAATAAATAACATAGCGGAGACTAAAATAAAATATTTTTTATGTTAGTTTTTTTTATTTATAAATAAATAAATAAGTAGACATACATTTGGTGCACAACGTTTCATGAAGTGTACTGATTTACCACATCTCATAATTTCAGTGACATATCTTGCAATGTTATTTGGTAACTCTAAATTAGTTTCTTGTACAAAACTATGTGACCAATATTTTCGATTTTTATTATTACAATAAATAGAATTTCGTTTAATAAAAAAATCTTTTTGTGGATCATTAATTCGACCTTCAAATAACCATGGTTGTAAAAAACATCTAAAATAAATAAATACATGAATAAAAATACATTCAATGGATATTTTTTACATATAAACAAGATTAAATTTACAAGTCAATATAAACATCATTCACATAAAATCAAAATCGATTTTATTTTTACTTGAACCTTTATATCTTTTAAAAAAATACTATATTATGACATATGTAAACAATTTACTGAAAAAATTTCTGTTACTGTTTTCAAGTGTATATATATATATATACATATATATATACATATACATATATATATACATATATATGAAAAAAATATACAACCTTTTATAATATATTTTGAAAAATGCAAGAAACTTTATATATGTATTAAAATAGTATATGTGATAATTATTAAACAAAATCACTTTGTATTTAAAATACAAAAAAAATAAATACTTTATTTTCTAAAAACACACCTAAAATAAACTTGATAACACTTGTACAATATTCCAATAAGTACGTAATACTTTTTTTTATCCGTTGTAACATTTATCAACTTATAAATATTTGTTAAAATTTCTGTGCCTGTTAAAGTACTTTCTTTTGTACCATCTTTAGGTAATACTATATAAATATTATATAACATTTCCAATAAACGTTTCTGTTCTGAAACGTATTTATGATTGGCAAGTAAAGAATCACTTCTTAACATTCCAATTGAATGATGATACAATAACAACCACTTATGTAATTGGTAACATAATTCCTGTATATGGGTTTGATAAATACAGTTTAATTGTTCATACATACATATTACATTTATATTTACCTTTATTATATAACTTTCATATGAATTTCCTTCTACATTTTGTTTGAATTTTGAGATTTGCAATAATTTCACATATATGTTAGCACTTTGAATTATTTCTGCTACATAAAACTTTATTGAGGCAGGTGTTAAGCCTTTGATAAATAATTCATTGCATAGTTTAAATGTGGAATTTTGAAAATCATATTTAAATGAACGTGACCGTATTCCAACTGAATCAATTTATAATTATAGATTAAAATATAATAATAAATAAATACTTAAAACATATTTCTTACCCAATACATTTTTCACATCATTACAAAAATCAGTAATACTAATTAAAACTATTTTGTTTTGATTCAAGCCTGAAGCCTTTTTATAATATAAATGTCTAATATACTTCATCTTTAATGACCACATAAAATTCAAATATTCAGGCCCTGCTTCATGAATAAAAGGTTTTTCAAAAGTAAAATCAACTTCTCTAAATTTTCTCCACGTCCTCACATATTTCATTTTTTGTTTCATTACTTTGTCCCAAAAATCTTCATTTAATCTATTTTCTTGTCTTTTCCTTCCTACATTACTGGATTTAAATTCTGGTTTTATTTCTGATACAATATTTTTTGAAACTGACTTTGAGAAATCAGAAACAGGCAAAGTAAATATTTTTTTATAGTCTAATTCATTTGTACTGTAAAGCTGATTTTCCTTTAAATCATTTTGAAACTTTGTTGATGTAAAAAAATAACCATTATTAAATAATGGAGATACTTTAAAACCTTTCCATTCAAATGTCTTTGGCAAGGTAACTGATTGTATACTTTTTTTTAAATAAAAACTTTCATTTGTAAATTGTGCATATGCATGTTTAACAAAAGGGTCTGGAAACTTTGCAAATTCAGTTTCATAAGAAACATTATTCTAAAACCATAATAATAGCACACGTTATAAAATCCTAAATATATTTATAAAAATTATTTTAAACTTACATTATCACTTTTTCTTCGCAGCAATAATAATAACTTAAGAACATCTGAATACTTTCCAATATCAATATTACTAAAAAGATTCCATAATTCATTTGCTTCTTGATTGTGTCCGTTTGTATATAAATTATATTGACATATTAAGTATTCTTTGAATATATTTATTTCATTATTGTCTACAATTATTTTCAATGTAGATGTTAATAATAAAATTAAAAACACTACATATATATATATATATATATATATATATATATATATTTCAATCGAATACTAATTATGCTTAAACTCAATATCTTAAAAATTTTTCAATTAGAAATACATATTTCTTCTAATAATAAAAGTTGTAAATATTTGTTACATTTAGTTTATTAAAAATGCTACATTAAAAATACCTTTAATATAAGACCTATTTAGGAGAATTTCAAAAATACGTTTACGATATTGTTTCAGTTTATTATGAGATTCAGTTTCCCAACAAACGGGATTAATATTCTCATCTGGTTTAATGATTTGTTTTCGTAAATTAAAAAATAAATCTATAATACTTTCTTCCATTTTTACAACAGTTATTACAACACTTATTTTTTACTCATAATTATACTATTTACTACAGATATTCATTACAGACTCTAGTCGCTAACTACTTTTAAACACAATTTCAAATGTCAAAATTATAGAATTGAGCTTACAGATTGACCAACATGTAACTATTAAATTTTTCTAATATAAACGTAATTAAATGCATTTGCTCAGAGAGATACTTTATTTATTCTTTTACTCATGTTCCACTTATGATTAAAATATCGTTAGTAAAAGTAATTATTTTTTATAAGTTAAAACTTATAAAAAATAATTAAATAAAAATAATGTAAAGAAGGTTCTATTATTTAAAGTTATACTTAATTTGTTTATTATAAGATTTATAATTATATAAATATATTACAATTTATTATATTTAATAATTCTTTTCAGAATACAAAATTTGTATGTATATCTTGAAAATAAAATATGTTTTTAATTAGTATCAAGAACTTTTCTTCTATTTAATATAAGTAATATTTGTTAACTTATATTTATAATTGTTATTGTTACTGACTCTTAAGCTTTTATTTTACTAGGATATAAAATTCTAGTAAACAATTATAAGTTGGTTCTTAAAATTTTGTGAATCATTTTTTTTTATTTGAATAGTTTATCATAGTAAAACGATTTCATTTATAAAAAGGGCTATAAAAATTTTATGAATTATCTAAAATAAACTAATTATAAATGATTAAACTAACATATAACGACAGTAGTGAACTATGTTAAGAAAATGGATACAAAAAAAAAATGTTAGTAATTATAAGTAGCGATTTGTAACCAACATTCAAGAATATACAATCTATAAAAAAATGTGTCCTATGTCATTACTACCAATATCACAATATTTTCCCTCCTGCTTTATTTTACTGCATGTATTTATGTTCTTTTCACTTACATAGTTTTTTTTTGAAATTTAGATTATAAAAATGGCGTGTAGTCAAGATAATGATGTCTTCGATAGCTGGGAAGACATAGAAGACAGTGGTGTAAGATTACACTTTTAATTTTAATTTAGATACAAAAATTATGTTACTTTTATATAATATACATAAATATATTAAAATTAGATTGTTATATTCCGTACAGGTTCTTGATAGGCAGCTAAATGAATTCCTTCCCTTAAAACAATCTTTATTTAGAGAAAGGTATGAAGGTTTATTTTTATTCACTTATTTTCAGTCACAATAATAAAATATTTTTTAATAGTAATAGAACACCTGTAAATATGATAATTGTCGGTGAAGATGCATTGCGTTCACACTACGTCCCTCCAGAACCAACTGTAAAAATTTTAAAACGGCCTTCTCAAAATTGTGGTGATAAATTTTCACTAAATGGAGATTCAAGACCTCGTCCACCTATTAAAAGTTTACGCCAACGTGAACAAGAATATGCGGAAGCACGGCTACGGATTCTTGGAGAAGCTAAAAGTCCTGATGAGTTATGTGAAAATAACTCAAAATTAGTGACTGGTGTCCTTCGATCAAATGAAGTTTCGGGAGTTATCAGGATGCCTAGAGGGCCAGATGGAACCAGTGGTTTTAAAGTGCGCAGATAGTTTTTGTATTGCTTTGTGAATAGAGTAACAAAGTTATAAGGAAATGAAATTTTATTTAATGTAAAAGTTAATAGTGTATTTTATCTATAGTAAAAATTTTTAAATGAACAAGAAGCTTTGACTTAATATCTGACTATTCGGGCTGTGTAATTTTGTGCATCAAGTGACAATCTATTTCAATAATGTGCTTAAATAGTTTAAGTAATGTACGAATGCAAGTCAGTGCATCCTACAGTATAGTACAGATATTTTATTAATTTTTAATATATTAATTTTTCTAATTCATTTGTTTTTCTACAAAACCTAGATGTGCATTAAATATTCTTATTTTTATGTATGTGTGTGTATATATATATATATATATATATAGTGTGTGTGTGCAATGGGCCATGTTTTAAGTAATTACTTTTTAAATTAAATTTCATGGATGCAGTTTCATACAGTTTAATAAATTTTTGTAAACTGGAATTTGATCTGCACATATTTTAAAATATATATTCTGTAAGTACAAATCAATACTCACCTGAAAATAATTGTTTTCTGAAAAGGAAACTTAACAATTTAATAGTCATATTTAGTGAAGAATATAAAATGAATTTTTGGTGTATATTTTTTTTAATATATGGAAGTAATGTATGTGATTATATATATATATGTGTGTGTATATATGTGTCATATGTAAAATATGCAAATTTGATATTTGTTTGAAAATGTTTTATAAAATAAGTTCATTCTTATAGAATCTTTCTTACACTCTTATTGTTTCAAATCTTATAATTTTGATTGCCTTTGAAGTCTCATAAATTGTAAAATAAAAATCTATATAAATTAATGAGGTTCACAAATTTTACAAAATCATGTTATATTAACTGGATATATTTATTTACATGATGCTTTATTATTCTTATTACTTCACTGGGTTCATGAAAAATGTATATATTTTATATAATATAATAAAGACAACTGTTGTTAAGATATTATTAAAAAGCCTAATGTTTTCATATGAAATTTGAAACAATGTAGTCATTCAAGTAAAAAAGATCAAACTATAATTTAATTACGATGTATTTTTTTGAATCGAATATTTCTGGCAGAAATTAAAAGCTTTTTAAATAAACTTTATGTATTAAAGTAAAATGTAAAAGAAAAAATGTTTTATTTTCAATAGGAAGATGCTAAAATTATACATTTTATATTAATTTTAAGATAGTTTCAAACTGTAAAATAAATATACAAATGAGATCAAAAAATAGAATTTTGTTGTTTATCTGTATTTGTGTATATATACATATATAACTTCACATACAATCAAATTCCACATTTATATTTCATAGTAAAAACCATAATTTTATTAACATATATGCATAGTGTATATTTTTTTATAAAATATATATGAAATTCAGTGTGTACAAAAATTGTTGATTTAATAAATATTAAATAATGTATGTATGTGTGTGTGTAAACATATATATGTCTAAAATTCAAACTTAAAAGTATTCATATTTTTTTAATAAAAAGACTATTATGAATTAAAACCATCTTACATATAAAAATAATCAGAACAAAAATTTCAAGACAATAAAAATTGTTAGTAAATTCTATAACTATCAAGTGCCTGCATGTTCTTAATTTTTAAATTTATTTAATATATATTTTTTTAAGAAAAATGCATTCATATGAATAAAACAATTGTAAAATTTTCTATATATCAATTTTTGTAATTTTCTCTATGTGCATACAAATATCTTACTTTCTCTCATTTATTTATATATATATATATATATATCTGCATACATAACATGTAAAAAAACTAACTGTTACTTTTCAACATATTCGTTGATATTTGCATTATCCATTCCAGTTTACTTTTATATGCACTTAAATCTGTTTGTAATTCTTGGAAATCTTTATCTTTTTTAGCTAATAATTCCTTATTTTGGTTGATTAACTTTTCATAGTTTTCAATATCCTGAAAAAAGACTGTATTAGTATGGACATTTTATTGTATTACTTAGGATAATCACCTCTTTTAAAGATTCAATTTTCTGATGTGCTAAAGTAAGTGATTGATTTTTTACTTCTAATTTTTTCTCAAAATCATGTAAACGATCTTCCATTTTTTTAATTGCTTTACATAATTCATTATTTTTAGTTTTTTGTTCTGAATGATTTATTTCTAACTCATTTTTCTGATGTAATACTTCTTGATATTTGTTTAATAAGTTTGCATGCTTTTCTTCCTGAACTTTCAACATGTTTATTTTTATTTGAATTTGTGACTGCGCTGAACTAAGTTGATTATCAAGTTCTAAAGAACGACCTTTAGATTTTCCCAAACTGTTTACTGCATCTCTTAATTGTTGTTGTAATTCTGATAATTTTGTATTGGTATTTTCTTGACAGCATTGAGAATGAATCAGTAACTGATGTAATTTCGATGTCTCAGTAGACATTTGTACTATTCGATGTTGTAAGTGTGTAATTTGTTTTCCTGCAGCTTCTAAATTTAACTGTGCTGTTTTTTCAGCATGATCCATCATTTTTATTTTATATTCATACAACTCTAAAATATCTGACGATACAACATTTCTTGCTTGATTATGAGTTAATGCATCCTAAAAATGATTTTATACTGTAAATCAATGAAAAATAATATTAATTCAATTCAATAACCAATATAGTTACTGTTTATGTAAAATTATTGTAATATACTGGAAATTATTTAGAGTAATTATTTATTGTTCATTATTTTATATGTATTAGGTTTTATTTTTAACATTATTTCATATTATATAAAATTAAAGTAATACCTGTAATTTAAAAATTAATACGTTTAATTTTTCCTCTTGGCCTTGATGAATGATGGGAAGAGAAAAGTGTTCTTTAATAGAAGGTGTTATAGTTTTATTTGTTGCAACACAATCCAGTGATAATTGAAAATCACAGAGTGCATTAGCAACTTTATCATTAGGAAACTTAAATGATTTGGCCATTTTTAAAACTAATGTTTTAGTTTTCATATCACCTTTATACAAGGCATTTGCTATGACCATATGAATTTGTTTTTGATCTAACAAGTCCAAGTAAAAAATTTTCCACTTATCTTGAAACATTGAAAGTTCTTCAACTAAGGCCAAAGTATTAATATATAACTCTGTTATTGCATTTGAAAAATGATCAACACACAATACTGGAAAGTACGCTGTATGTGATATCAGTTCAAACAAAGGGGAAAATATTTTCTTAATACTTTCTTCTGTTATTCTAGCTAGAATATTTTCTCTTATTGCTTCACACTTTATCATTTCTTTGAACAAACGTAAAAGTATTGTAAATTGTGTTTGATGTGGAGCTGAATGAATAATAAATTCAGTATCTATTTTTATACTGTCTAAAATTATGAAAAACGATGATAAATTTTCAGAAAGTTGTTGAACAACATTTTGTTTATCTGATTCATTAATAGTCATCAAATTGTAAATTAATGTTAAAGCATAAGAACTGACTTGGTGTGAGTGAATCCAATTTAGTGAAAGTTTAAGTAATTTTGAATATAATGTAAATATCTGTGGAAAATTTATCTGTACTAAAGCTCGTAAAAATTCAAAAAGCATTATTATGCAATCAGAACTTATATTAGAATTTTCAGTTTGTTCTTCTTGAGGTATATCTATAGCAATCTGAAAAATATAAACATTTATATACACACACACACTGATACTTGATCGAAATTATAAGATTATATTTTCACCTCTATCAACTTTTCAACTTGAGCAATATAACCATGAAGTTCTGAAAATATTGTATGTTGATTAACTAGCTCCTTAATATCTAAAAAAAAGTCTACAATATGCCGTAACAAGATGAAATCACCCTTCTGAAAAGCATCAATTACTGATTTAAAAGAAGCTTGTATAAACCTCAAAATGCTTTCTTTTGATACTTCTCCATGATTTTTTTCTAAAATAATAAATAATTTTCCAACTTGAACTTCAATATTTACTTCCTAAAATGATTTACATTAAAAGTTATCATTTTAATTTTATTTTTATAAATATTTTATACCTGTAAATTTATCAATCTGCGTAAATACATCTTTATATCAGTGCTTCTAATCAATGTGTAAATAGCAGGTAAATTTTTGTAACACAAATTAATCAAAACTCCAAGACACAAACATACTATCGATGGATCTTCTTTTTCAGTCCATTTTACCAGTATAGAGATTAAATGACGAATATGTGGTTCTTGCCAAGTTATTTGTATTCCATATGTTAATTCTTGAATGAGTTTTAACAGCCTCTCTTTTTTATCTCGAGACTGTTGTTCATTTAAGACACGAGATAAAACAGGCACAAAATTATATGTATGTATCAATGAGTAACGAGCAATCGAATTTTTAGATGCTATTTCCAATACTTTTATTCCTTCCCATAATAAATATGAATGATGATCGACATTTAACAAAAGTTCGTGAAGACTTATATAAAATTCTACAATAACACTACTATATGGAATAAATATACTTAAATCAGTTACAAAACCTAAATGCTGAAAAAACAATTTTATATATATATATATATATATATATATAATGTATGTATGTATATATATTACTTGTAAACATCTACTTAGCTGCGCAGAACAAGCTTCATTTCTAGTACGATTATACTCTTGAGAAATCTCTATAAAATTTTTCATATATAATTTACTGTCTATATGAGAATCAGTTGATGATAATGACATTTTTAAGGAAGTTGCACTGGAATTGCACATTAAACTCATATTCATTTACATTTATACTAAAAAAAAATACGTTTATATATATTTATATATATATATATATATATATATATATATATATATATATATAGGCACATGCATACATAAAGCAAAAATTAAGTCTTAAATTGATTTAATCGTACAACGTATTTTGAATAACAAAAATTATTTTTACTGTTTCTTGGTTTCACTAATTAGAATTGTATTTAAAGTTGTTTTCCACTATAACCGTATAAATCTACAAAATTAAAATTTACTACAACTTCTGTGATTTAAAAAAAAACCCTAGTTTTCGAGTAAACAAAATAGACGCCTTGAAAGTGACAGCTTATATATCAAATGAGATGTACATGTCTGAGTAAAATATACATATCTTAAATGTAGTGCAAAATAAGAATATATATATAATGGATAATAAAATTTTAAAAAAGTACGTTACTAAGATATATATATATATATATATATATATATATATATATATATATATATATATATATATATGTATATATGTATGTATATTTTTTACATATAATGTTAGGCCTATCAACGTTTAAAATAAATTGAATTATATTTCCTGTTTAGTATCCTGTTGTACTTTTGATAAGACAGTTTTTTGTGTAAATTTCAAATTTTAATAAATATACCCTTTCATATAACAAATTTGTTCCAATTGTATGTACATTATATATATATATATATAAAAAATATAGGTGTATATTTTAAAATGATATCAAGGCTTTTTTTAGGATCATTTTGAAGAAGCTGGTTTTTTAATATGGTCAGATGTACAACTACATGTAAGTTGGAAAATTTAATTTATTCAATTTGTTTTGATATGAATATAAAAATGAAATAGCATAATACATGATATTAATTTAATGTTTTATATAGTTTCTTTATTTATTATATTTATCTTTATTTTGTTTTACGATCTAAATATATTAAATATTAGACAATACAATCTGTGAGTATAGTTCTTTCGAAACAACTTTTTTATTTATGAAATACATCTATGTTTGTTTATGTATATACACACACACACACATACATATATATATATATATATATATATATATATATATATATATATATATATATATATATATATATATGCAATTTACATGTTAATTGCATTAATAATATATTTTATATTTGCAATTTATACTGTAGATATAAAAAAATGCAATAATTCAGTATTATATAAAATTATACATACAGTGATAATTTCATTAAGTATTTATATCAATTACTTGAATTCTGATAGTTAAACTGATTATAATTATTATTTTTTTATTATACTTTCAGTAAATAAAATTATATTTCATCTTCAAAATATAAAATTAAAAGTATTATTAAAAATAGTATTGGCAATAATAATAATGAATATTCTTTATTAACTAAAGTGCCCTGAAACATTTTGTATTATTTACTTTATTACTCTATATTAATAATAATTGTATCATTTAAGAATTATTTATGATATATTTTTAATCTATTTTCAATATAAATTTATTGTTTTATACTTGTTGTCAATCATATATACAATGTATTCACTGAAGAAACTTATTTTGAATTGTAGTTCTGTTCTCTATCTATGAATGCATATGTCAGTGTGTGTGCGTGCGTGCGTATGCGCGTCTGTTCTTAAAATAATATTAATAACTTATATTGATAATTATATTGAATGCCCAGAATTATATTCATAAATTAGTTCATTTAATTTTACATATTACAGGAAATATGCTACAATGATTATTTATTATATGGAGAATTAATATGATGGTATACTATCTAATCATTTAAACATTTTTTTGTATAGAAAGTGTATAAAAATACACTTATGAATTGTGTTGTGCAAAAATGTTGTTTTCATTTATTAATATTGTATATTGCCAACATTGTGTAATAACCTTATAATAATAATATTTTGTATGTGCATTATGTTTATAAATATATGCATGTATAAATATACACACACACAAGTAGAACATATCTCGTCTAAAAACAAATAATTCTTTTTTTTGTTTTGCATCGATGCATACATTTATGTATGAATGTATGTATAAATAAAAGGCTAATTTATATATATATATATATATATATATATATATATATGTATATATATATATATAGATAGATAGATAGATAGATAGATAGATAGATATATATATACATACACACACATATAAATTTGTAATATACTTTTAATGTCAAATCAAATCCCATTCTTGTTATTAAAATTGATATTCAAGTACTACTGATTTTTAATAATTGCATTTTTTTTAAAAAAAATGAAATTTAAAATAATTAAGTATTAAAATTTATATTCATTGTTTTAAAATTAATGTTTCATTGTGATTAAAAAATGTGTAGTTAAATTAATATCTGAGAAATACATGTTAATTTACAAAACTGAAAAAATCATATTATTTTGTATACTTTGCATTGATAACAAACATCCTTTAATTTCTCGCGATTGCCTAATAACAAACTTGAACTCATCTTATTCAGTTACCTCTATAAGTGAAAATTTGTAGGGACATTAGTGTATTTATTTAATTAATTTTCAAACAAAATGAAGCATTACAATATACGTAGAACACATATGAACATTAATCATGCTTTCTTAATTTGTAGTGAGATATTTTTTTGAAGTTGAAATAAAATACATTTTTTTTGACAGTAAATTTGACACAAGAAAGATATGAGTCGCATATCAACATTTTTGTGTATATTTTATATCTTTATTTAACTAGGAATTCTTAAATACGAGTTATGAATAATTATTTACAAAAAGCAGATTATGTTATCGTAATTGTTCAGACTTTTTCGAAAAAAATATGTTGTTAGTCATTGAACATTAAGCGTCTGTCACAGAAAATATATTTATTTAATTGTGACAGTAGGTTTTGAAACTTTTTATTGTGAAGAATTGCTTAATTTATATTCGACTTTTGTTGTGTAATTACGGCGAGGTTTATTTATAACCGTATATATTTTTATATCATTTAATCATTAAATTATCTTATTTAAAAATAAGCATTACTATTTAAGTCATCAAATTATTATCTCGATATTTATTATAAACAAGAGTTAAATTAAAGTAATAAAGTTGCAGGTCTGGAATTTATTGAAGTTAATTTATTAAATCTACATTTATTTCTTCGTTGTGTTGATTTTATTTTCGCAAGTTATAAAATGAAACTTCTTTTATTAATTCGAATATTTCTGTTCTAAATGTCTTAGAAACTTGGGTAGAAAAAGTAATTGTTTTATTCAATCACGCTTATAAGCTTAATGATAAAAAATAACTCAATTTTCAATAAATCATAGATAAAAATGAACTTATTGTTAAGAAAAACGAACGGTGTAGAGGAAAGTTTAGATAATGAAAAAAAATCAAATATTCGTTAAGATATTAAATAATGATATGGTTATAAAATTCGTTGGCAATAAAAAATTAAAATGGTAAAAAAGACGATATAAAATCATCTGAATAGTATATATTTTATTATTATTATTTTATAAATAATAATAATAATAAATATGTATGAGTTTAGTTAAAATAAAACAATATTTTCCATGTTCAAATTTTATGCAAAGGCTATTACAATTATCAATGCCAGTTTAATTATAAAAATTGTTATGTTGAAAGGTCAGTGTTGATTATCGTTTTTCGAATGCTAGAAAAATTATATTTTGTTGTCATTCAATAAAACAATTCATTTACCGACTATTTTACAAAATTGCTTTTATTGTTACTATTGTCGCTTTTGATCTAATGAACTTTTATAGAAAATTTGAATGCTAATAATTGATATTGTGGGTTCTATGTATATATATATATATATATATATATATAATAAAAAGAGGTGTATTGATATTCACATATTGCAATTTTCATATGTGATGTGTCATCATATTGTTATGAATATTTATAAATGTGAATAGTGTGATGCATTTTGTGTTCGTAGATAGATTATTTATATTGTACAAAATAATTTAAAAAGATAACTAAATACAATTTAATTGTATTATTCAAATAAAATGTATGTCAGGAAATACCTGAATGGTTCCTATTTTTGGAAGTTATATTTATAATAGAAGGTAAGATAGCTGATCCTATTTATTTGCATTATTTTACGTCAGATGATTAATTAATAGTAAACTCTTGAATCTTTTTACTTCGTTTTTTCCAGTTCTTCATATAGTTAAAAACGGGGATAATAAAGTTAATTTAAATATAATTTTCACTATTATTCATAATTATGAAAGATACAATTTTATATTTAAAATTAAGTTAATTATTGTTGCTGTCATAGACAACTAACACATTAGTCTATTGATTGTTAAATTGTGTTTTAATGTTCGACATACTATGCTGTTTTTAAGTAGAAAAGTTATTATGTAGAACATGTAACTAGTTTAAATTTTGCTAGAATTCAAAATTATTCCACTAAAAAATCCAGTGTTAGATCGGTATACTTATTAATTGTATTCTTTATTGTTTGTTATACAAGTCTCAATTAATGAGTTAAAAAGTAAAATACATAAATGCTAAGTAGAGATTATTTATTTGTTTACATTTTTTTCTTCATAATAATCTGTAATTTTTTTTATATTTAAAAAAAAGTACAGTTACAGTTTAATTATGTTCTTATAGCATCGATTTATGATGGTGCCTATTGTATATTTAAAACATATGAGAATATAAAAAGAAAAAAATAAATTACATTTTTATAAAATACACGAAATAATTATATATATACAATATGTATAATTATTACATCTTTAATGTAGATTATATAGTCCTATTTGTGTATATATATATATATATATATATATATATATATGTGTGTGTGTGTGTGTATGCATGCATGCATGTTATATAAAATTGAAATATTTACAAAAAAAAAACAAAAAAATTTAAGAGAAGATCATAGCAAAATAGCCAATGTTAGATTCCAACCAAGTTTTGCTTTTGTTTTTTAAGTAAATAATTACTTTCAGCGTTCTCCTTAGTAAAGGAAAAAATCATTTGTAATCGGTTTAAATTTTGATAAATTTGTAATATTAAAAAAACGAAAAAATAATAATATTGTCTAATTTTTATCTTAAATATAAAAAAAAATTTTTTTAATGAGTACCGAAAAATTTATATTTAACTTATATGTTGTATTTATTTTTTAAATGTTATTAAAGTGTATGCAAATGTGAAATGAAAAAAGAAAATAGTGTCATGATATAAAAAAGATGGTATAATAACTTTAACTGTTATACGACACATATTGACGTCTTAATTTCATATTTATTTATAAACTCAAAAATGTAGTACCCAAGTTAATTTATATTACATTTTTCGTTTATTAAAAGCCAATATCTCTTAAGTACTAAATATGTTACTATGTCAAATGTCAACATGTAAATATAATTATATTAAAAATGATAAATGATTTATAAAAATGATCACGTCTTATATTTTGTTTAAAAAATGTATATTTTATTGTAAATTATAATATCCTTGAAATACTAATTTTTATTTCAATATTTAATCTAGATAAAATTGGTATACTTAACCTCGTTAAATTTTAAATTAATATAATCCATTCGAATTATTTATATTTGGATTTTCATCTTTTTTTTCAATCGTATACACAATAATAAGATAAGATTTATTTAATCATATTAAGGTATTATTATCTTAATAACATGCTTGACATTTTATTTAATTATTTGAGTATTAGTTCAAAATTCTTAATGTTCAGTATTTTAATTACAAAAATTGTATTGTAATATTTGATAATGTAAATTGTAAATAATTTGAAACATTGAAAATCAAGAATTAATTAAAATTAAGATATCAGATTTTTGACTGTCAACTTTTTTTATTTTATAATAAGTAACGAGATATATATGTATGTGTGTGTATATATATATACACACACATACATATATATATATATATATATATATATATATATATATATATAATTTTAGGCATGTATATGTGTATATAAATGAATTATTAATTAAAATTTTAATATCGACTAATATTGTAATTGATAAATTTATTTATTTTAAAATGTTATAGTGATTAAAAAACATTTATTTAACGCTGTATCAACGAAATATTTTTATTATGGATAATTCCAGTTACATAAAAAAACATGTAGAAAGTAAGTTCAATTTTCCTTTTTAATATATTAAATTATATGATGCACTTGTATATATATATATATATATATATATATATATATATATATATATATATATATATAAATATGTGTGTATGTATGTATGAAAATAAATGAAATTGATTAAAATTTTAATTCCGATTTATATTGTAATTAATAAATTTATTTATTTTAAAATAATTATTATTAATAATAACAATAAAAGCAGAATATTTATGTAAAAACAGACTAGTATTTATAACTTTTCGACAAATGTACTTATATTTGTGTAGTTACGTTATTAAAATTGCTGACAGTATGATACGGATATCAATACATTACTAGTTAAAAATCTTATTTCGTAGTAAAATCATGTTGGAGATGTATAACCAGCATAAAAATACAAATCAGATCGCGAACATTTTTTATCTGTATACTATCGCAGAATACTTCTTTATCTATGATATAATATTTTATTAGCCCAACAGATTTTAACGTATATTGAGAGGTAGCTTTTTGTTAACGTTAGATAATTTTATTTTACACACCATATTATTTTTTATTTCAAATTTTATATGAAATCATGTTATATAATTAAATTTTTAGATTGGGAATATTTTTTTAATGTTTTACTGGCGATTAGTTTTTGAAAGCATATTTATATTGTAATTTTTTTTTTATTCGCATAATGGCACCAAGGCGCCGAGGTATAAATATTTTTTTGTACCTTGGCGTATCATTACCATACATTTTCCTATTTTTTAAACTATTGACTTTTTAAACTATTAATGTCTTTATGGGCATTTAACAAATTTCATGTCCAATTTCATTTCAATTACCATCTTTTCACATTGTTTTAAAATTGAACTTCGAATGGTGTAGTACCCTACACACAGTCTTGGAACGATTTTTTATATTATTATATTGTTTGCACTGTGAGCATTAGTATAAATATGTTATATTACTTGCGACCTAAATTATATTGTCGCAGAATTGTATCTATAATCGAAAACTAGTTTTGTGAAAAACAATGTCGTTTTAATTATATGATTTATCTAGTTTGGACAATTGAAATGCTCGTGATATTATTATTATAAGAGTTTTTGCTTATTAAAACCGGTATATGCCAAAATTTTTGTCCAGACCGTATGTAACTGATTACATATTTTATATTAAAACTTGTTTCGTGTTTTTAGGGCAATAATTTAATTTACGAAAAATAATGTAGAAGTTTCATCATATCGTTTCTTATTTTCATGCATGTATGTGTATTTCCTAACGTAACAGAAAATAAATTGATATCCAAGATAATTTAATTATCGTTTGTTTCAACTATTGATGTAGGCGTCTATGGAAAATGTGATGATAAAAAATATTTTTTATTATCATGGTATAAAGTACACATACACACACATACTATCCTGTGTGTGAATATATATACATGAAAGGATTTAGATATGTATAATACAAAACCTTAATGATTATAACTCTGATAAGAATGTAAGTTTCATGAATTATATTTTAGTCACAAAAATTGCTAGTTAGAAAATTTTCAATAGAATTTATTGTAATCTTCTAAATTCGAATCCATTGATAATTATAAAAAGGAAAAGTGTTATTAACAAATATGTAATATTAAGGTGAATTTTTTCACATTAAATTGTATTCTTGTTTAATGATATAAGTTTATTTAATTTATTTATTAATCAACAATAAGAAAGTTATTCAATTAATATTTCAAATAATTTAACCGTAATAATCGGTTTCTTACTTATTAAATTACAATTACATATTTATAAAACTTATGTATATCTTTCAGTTTATTATATTGGCTGAACTAATATAAATATTAAAGTAATTTTAATACTTAACAATCAAAAATGTTGTTTATTGATTATTATCAGAATATAATTTTATTTGTTGCTACTTGTTTTTAAATATGTAATTATTAATGAATATAAAATTTATTTAAGTCTACAAGATTTTTAATTGTTTGTAATGATTACAGTGATGTACTAAACAAATGTACCGTTGTGTGTATTTTTGCTATTTTTCCATTTCTATAGTTCTTAAATGGATTATATAATTGAAAAATAGTTTCAATAAAATAAATTGTCTGTAAAAACTCATCTTTAAATTATGTTGTGAATTTTCTAACTTCATAAAAAAGTGAGTAAAAAACATTTATTTAACGGTGTATCAACGAAATATTTTCATTATGGATAATTCCGTTTACACCAAAAAAAATGTGGGAAGTAAGTTCAATTTTCATTTTTAATATTTTAAATTATAGTGTGCATATGCACATACATAGATAAAAGACTCTCTGCATATATATATATATATATATATATATATATATATATATATATATATATATATAAAGAAAAAAAATGTAATATGATATTTTTTAAATAAATAAAAACGTCGAATAATCACTATGAATATATCTATAATATTATCAAGTAAACGTTGTTTTTCTAAGAAAACGAAATTTTGGTGCAGGAATTGAGTATTCATCAAGATTTTTTAAAAAATCTATTTTTTAAAATATTTGTATAATTTATATATTTTTATAACAGTATAATAATTTTCTACATTTTATGGTTACTATTACATTATTTTAAAAAAAATAACTTCTAAATTTATTGTTCATACTTCGAAAATCGATATTCAAAGTAAGAAGTTTAATTTTGCATTTTTATAGTTATTCATGTTATAACTAAAAACACTTATTCAGTAAATCATATCATATAGTCTGACTTTCTGCATATCTTATAGAAAAAATTTAACTGTTTATAAAAGTAAGTAAATGTTTTGTTTTTGTAATAATTCTCGGTTTAATTTGAAGTAGCCATATGTTTCAATAATGGAAGTTTTTTTTATAAATGAAGATAATGATTATTACTAGTATATTATCAGTTAAAATGTGTAGCATAATAAATATATCAGTTTATGTACTCTAATTCAATCTAAAGTATTTCTGATTTTAATGTATTTGAACAATTAAAATAAAGTTATTAGAGATGACCTACAAATAGTTTTCCCCAACTACTTTTGTGTCTTGAATAATGAGATTATTAACCAAATTTTGTACATTTATTTGTTAGTGTTATTAATTAATGTGTCGTAATTTTTAATTTTTCATGTACAACCAAATTGATCTAAAATATTTAATTGTAATTATATCATATTTGTTTTCATTCTATTAAATAAAATTAATTTAGTTCTTTAAAAGCCGTTTAAATATTTAAAAATTAATAAATAAATAAAAAACAATATTTTACACTACTTAAACATCAATTCTTTAAATAAAATCTATGCGTAACATTTACTCATCACCAGTAACACTCACATCACCGTATCTCATTTTTAATACGAGTATTTTTAAGAAAATTAATTTCCATTTGATATAAAAAATATCTAAAATTATAATGCAGTTTTATTCTCATAAAAAGTAACTAAAATAATGACGTAGTAAACATTTAAGAAATATTTAAAATTCAAATCAGAATTGCATCAATTATTCAGATTTCTAAACACACACACACGTATTATAGAATATTTTAAACTAGAACAAAATTCAAGTCAAATGAATATCTCTACTAAATATCCAGAAATGTATTTAGAACTGACAGTACAAGAGAAAAGTTTATGAATGGATAAATCCAAATACAAACATTAAGATGAATATACATTTTTTGTGATACACATATCAAGAAAATGTATATATCATAATGCATAAAATTGTTTCTTGAATGTAGTTTAACAAGAACAGTGTGTTATAGAACATGTATGTTGTACTTAAATGATGCAAATCTTTGTTTCAAAGGAATAGTTTTTCCAGAAAAAATTGATTTGCGAAAATTGGTATTTCAAATACTAGATTATAAGAAGGTAAAGATAATTGTTTCCATAAGAAGATACTTACAGTAATTTTATTTAATATTATTATCTAATTATTTGAGATTTACATACATTTTTATTTTTTGTCCTGATTAATTATCGTGCGAATATTAATGTTTGAAACTTCTAAAATATAAATAAATACCTGGAGACATTTTAAACAAAAGAACTATTTTCCGTTCGTTCTTGTAAATCAATGTTTTATTTATTATAGTTCAAACTCATGCACGGGCATGATTTAATTGAATAAATATTTGTTTATACTTAAAATGAATACTTTAGTTCTTTTGAATAATATGTATGTATTCTTGTTCGTGATATTTATAATTCAATTTTTGTGTAGTGTTTGCTTACTACGTAAACAATATTACTGAATATGATAACGCATATTTGTCTCTTTAGTATCACGTTTTACTTAACTAATAAACCGTGTAGAATTAAATATTGGAATTGTTATATATTGAAATTATTTTTAAAACTGAATACGATTTTAATATTTTACATGTATGTACATTTCAACATATGAACACCGATTGGATATTTATTTCTGTGCACTAAAAGCGTATGTTTTAAGATCAATTGAATTGTTTATTAAATTAGTCAATATTAATAGTGTTCTTCTTTTCAGAAAATCAAATAGGAAGAACATGTTATAGAATAATATTTTATTTTATTTTTCAGATGCTCGCGTTTCGAGTATGAGCCGACGGTTTATCCTAACTTTATTAAGTGGAATATTATTAGGTTTCAGTTTTACTTACTTAGCTTTAACAACAGCAAATTATTCAGCTTCGCAAGACAGCTTATGGTTTCCATTTAGGTTTGTTTGATTATTTTCTTTTTTGCTGGTTATTAGATTATTGTGTGGTATGGTAGTTTCTTAAAATTTAAATAATTTACGTGTTTTATGATGAACATTAAACGAAACTTAAAAACAACAACTTCAAGAATTTGTATAATATTAAACAGAAGTTATTTGAAATTCGCTTGTGTTTAACTGCGATAATTTTAAAATATAAGTCTAAATACTTTTTTTATAAAATATACTCCAGAAAATTATTTATACCATTTATTCAAATTTTAATTTAACCGATTCCAAATTGTATTTTCTGGATTTATATAGTAAAATAAAAATTCATTTAGTAGATTAAGTGTGTATTGTAATCAGTTAATATCAATTTAATTTAATATTTTATACCTGCTTTCAGCTTGGTTGGGTAAATAACATAGTAGTTTTTTTTAGATACTGTACTGATATATTTATTTAGTTTTCAATTAATACACATATTAAAAAAGTAATATACACTATTATTAATAAAAATGTCTTTCTCAGATTATCAGATCCTGATCCACATTATCATGGATCACTAGAAAATGCAGCAGGTCCAGATATAGATGTTGGTTCTCATAAACATAATAATGAAGAATTTCATAAACATGATGATTCTTCAGTTGCTCAAAAGTTGGCTCAAGAAGTACGAGTATTGTGTTGGATTATGACTGGGCCTAAAAATCATGAAAAAAAAGCAAAACATGTAAAAGCCACTTGGGGAAAAAGATGTAATGTTTTATTGTTTATGAGTTCTGAGGAAGGTTTGTTGTGTGCTTATTTTTTAAAATTATAATTTTTTATTTTAATATTATAATTGTAGATAAATCTTTACCATCTGTTGCACTACCTGTAAGTGAAGGTCAAGATTATTTATGGGCTAAAACAAAACAAGCCTTTAAATATGTATATGATCATCATTTAAACGATGCAGATTGGTTTATGAAAGCCGATGATGATACGTAAGTTTCACAAAAAAATATTACATTTTATTATTTAAATAATAATGAATGTAAATTTTCAAATATTAAAATTAAAAGTTTGATTTAAAAAACGAATTATTTTTTGACATAGGTATGTGGTAATTGAAAATCTTAGATATATGTTGCATCCGTATAAATCAACTAGTCCTTTGTATTTCGGATGTCGTTTCAAACCATTTGTAAAACAAGGTTACATGAGTGGAGGAGCAGGCTATGTATTAAGTCGTGAAGCACTTAGAAGATTTGTAGAAGAAGGTCTTCAAGATCCAAAAAAATGTCGAGCAGATCATTCAGGAAGTGAAGATGTTGAAATGGGTAATTACATATTTAGTAATTTAATAAGGATAGTTTATTGAAGATTATACTTAGTAATAGATTTGAATAAAAACAAATTACTTTAGGAAAATGTATGGAGAAAGTCGGTGTTCTTGCTGGAGATACACGAGATTCACATGGTAGAGGTCGATTTTTTCCATTTGTTCCTGAACATCATTTAATACCTACCCATGTCAATAAAGATTTTTGGTACTGGAAATATATTTATTATGAAAGTAAACAGGTAAAATAATAATTAAAAAAACATTAATATGCACTTTGGAAGTATTTAGAAACTAATAACAAAAATTTTAACTAGAACACTACCATAGTAACTATTTAACCAACCAACTTTTTAATATAATTGTATTTTTGTGAATTTTTTAATAATATAATTCATTATTCATTTAATAGGGTATGGATTGCTGTTCCGATAATGCAGTGTCATTCCATTATGTATCTCCAAATCAAATGTATGTTTTGGAATATTTAATTTATCATTTGAGGCCATATGGTATAGTTACTAGATTAGATAGTGGTGAGAGTGAAAAAAGTCTAGATACATCTAAGAAAACCAGTATAGAACCATTTACATCAGAACAAAGAAAAAATCTTTCAAATTCATAGAATTGTTTGGGTTTTCATTTTATCAATGATGTATCATATGTTTAAGTTATATTTTTGTATTATTTAAAATGAGTATAGATAGAAATTAAATTGTAAATATTTAAGAGTGCATCTGTGTACATGAGTGTATATATGTATTGTGTATGGGTGTGTTGTTTATATAATTATAATTATAGATGTAAAATTATATAAAATGGACAGTAGTATTTGATATCAAATATGTAGATATGTATATTAAGTAAATAAGTGATATATCTGGCAATTAGTTCTGATACAAAAGTGATTAAACTTTTTTTACTGCTGTCAAATTTCGATTTTTATTAAAGATGGTATTTTGCCAGATAATAATATCAATGGTGCCATCGTAATGTAAAAATGTGGAAGTTATAAAAGTTTGAAGTCATAAAATAAGGAAACAAAAGTGTGGATATTGTTGATTTGTAGCATGACATTAGGGATTTTGATTATAATTAATTATTTATTGTATTTTCTGTCTTCTTACATAATAATTTAATATATAAGTGTGTGTGTGTGTGCATGATATATGTGAGTGTATGTATGTATATATATATATATATATATATATATATATATATATATATATATATATATATATGTATACATACATACAGAAAACGAAAGAATTTAAAAAATAAATGTTAAAATACTGATTTATTAAAAAATGATATATGTAAGGAAAAATTAATATTCATAAAAATACATACAACATAAATTTTATACTATTCGAACAATTTTGCATATTATTAATAATTGAAAGAATAAATATTCTATTAAGTATGTGTTGTATTAGATAATTTTTTTTATTAATAAATAAATTATTTAAGAAAAACTTATAAACATATACACACTGCATGTTCATTCATATATACATAAAACACATGTAAATATGCTATGTATGTATATATATATATATATATATATACATATATATATATACACACACACATATATATATATATATATATATATACACACACATACACATACATATATACACACATACACACACTTATATAAATTTAACTGCATAACTTTTCACATTTATTGAAAACATAAAGAATTCAGTTTCAAAGAAAAACAATTTAGTTTTCTATAAGATACGTTTAATTATTGTAAATAAATATAAATTCAGTTTATTTCATCTGGTATTGTCAAAAATATTAATGTCTAGTCTTTCTTATAAATATGATTAATTATTAAGATCTCTGATATTATTTGTAATTTTAAAAATATATTTACAGTTTAATGAAACAATAATTCAATGGGTATATGAAATAACTTCAGTTTTTAAATGCAGTTGCTGCAATGCATGCATTGGTATAATCTGTAGTTCAACAGTAACATTTTGATTTTTTAATATAACAATAATTTCTTGTTTATTTTTTATAAAACGTATAAAGTAACAATACATTTTGTAATTTAAATAAAGCATATAATATGTAAATGTATTCATTTTGATACTGTTTTATTTCTATTGTTTGTATTTTAATAATATTTGATATAATAATAGTTTTTTTTTAAATGAAACTATTGTTATGTTTTCATTTAATTTCCAATATACATTTTTTTTAGAAAACATTTAAAGATAACAAAAATGAATCTGATTAAATAACTACATTCCATATAATCAAAATAGATAACTATTTCAATACGGTTTTCTGTAATTATTTAAAAAATATTGAAATACTTATTTTCCATGTAAAATATATTACTATCAAAACTTCAAAATATGTTTTATGAATATATACACATTGTTCAACTTCATTGATGAAAATAGTAATGATTATCGAATGGTTATAACCATAATTATATATAATGGTAGTTTAAATAAATATAGTTTATATTTTCTATTGTTAAATAAAAACAATGAAAATGGAAAATTTAATTTGTATCATGTTTTCATAATTAATAACCGAAAGACTAATAATTCAAAATATGGTAACAAATATATATTATACCTTTATTTTTTCGAGTAATTTATGGTGAAATTGACTTATTTTTATTTTTTAAAAAATGCATATTAAATTTGGTAAAATACATACTAAAATATTAATTTGATGTGTATATATATATATATATATGTATATATATATATGTATGTATATATATATATATATATATATATAATATGTACTATTTATTATTATATATTTACATTTTATGAAAGTTTGATCATATTTTAGATAATTTAATCTTAAAAAAAAATTTGATGGAGCCCTTGTTCATTTTTATACAATGAATTTAGTAACTTAAATTTTTGTTTTCATACTATTGTCACAAGCAACTAACAATAGTGTGCCTTTTTAATATGTAGAAAATTGATTTCACAAAATTGATTATAGGAATTATCTACACATACTTATTTTGTCTTAAAAATGTGAAAGATACAAAAGCATAATTATGCCTTTGATAGTATATTATAAACATAAAAGAGACTGTTGTAATATTTATGACTTACTACAGACATATTGTATGTTGTTAATAACTGTAAATTATTAGTTGTGAATACAAATTGTAAATTGTATTTTAAACTAGTCATAATATAATATTTATCTTGGGATGTCTTTTATTTTATTCTTGAAAAAAATGCTTGTTTTAAATATTTTGAAATATTGGTTTTAGATTTATTTTACTCTCTACAAATTTCATCAATTTTTTGTTGAAGTGTTTAATAACTGAAAAAGTGTAAATTTTAAAGTAAAATCTAAAAAAATAAATTACAAAAAATTGCAGTTTACTGTGCATTTATTAGTTTTATACATGTATGTATTTATGAAATCTTTTATTTTTTCATGTACTGTTTAATATATGCACATTTTAGTTAACAAATCAAGTATTCATAGGCATGGAATGAATGAATCTATGAAGAGATCCATTAAGAACTAATTGTTATATTAGACCCCATATATACATATATATACATATATATATATATATATATATATATATATATATATATATATATATATATATATATGAAAATAAGTAAGTATATAAAACAGCCAAAAGGAAAAGAAGATATTTTAAAAAATATTTCTGTATAGTAGGTTCATTAATACTATCTTACTATTATACTTACTACTAGTAACTATAATATTTATACAAAACATAAATTTAATTTTATGTTAATTAGCTCTTACAATTTGAATTCTTTTATGGAAATAAATGCTGTTATCACATATATATGTATGTATGTACACTTATATACCAATGTTATGTAAGTAAATATAGAAAAAATCATTATATAAATGAAAGGTACTGTGAATAAAAATATTCTTTTTGTTTTTGCAACCATTCTCACATATGTGAATCAATAGTCATATGCATAAAAATTTATTGTAAAAAAAATTAAATTATAAAAATTAATATTTTTTTATCTCATCGTTTAAATTTTAAAGTTATAAGATTGTCTATTATCACAATCACTTATTAAAAATTCTAAAATAACTTTAATTTTCCCATATCACAAATATATTATAGATTTTTCCCCTTTATATACATGAAATATATTTCAAATTTTTATATATACTTATACTAAAACATTTATATTTATATTTTACATTTTTTATAATTCAACCTATGAATCCGACTATCTGTATAAATTTGTATTTTTTACACAGATAAGAATAAATCAGATACAGTTTATAAAATTGGTTGAATGTGTCAATGGCATCAAATATTTTTTTCATAATTACTGAAGGTAGAACGTTGTAATATATTCTACGAAGTAGATTTTTATTTTTTATCGAATTTCATAAACAAGAACAAAGTGTAGCCGTTTTTAATATGCATATGGATATTAAAAATTACAAAGACGTTTGTAGGTTATGTTTACAAAATAAAAGAAATATACAAATTATATCTAATGATATTTTAAAAATGCTTCATTCTCTAGCAAAAGTAAAGGTATAGCCATTTATAACTGTTGTTTATAGAATGTTATTAGAATATATTGTCAATTAAATGTATGTATATGTGTATATATATATATATATATATATATATATATATATATATATATATATATATATATATATATATATATATATATATATATATATGCATATGCATACATACACATCACACAGGTGTATATGTTTAAAATTATAATTTATAAGATTTTAACTATATTTATAAATTAAACTTAATGAATATTATTTATTTTCCATATTATAACTGCATTGCATATTTTATAGATTGAAAAAAATGATGGACTTCCTGAAAATATATGTAAAAAATGTTCATATGAAATTAAACATGCATATAAGTTTATAGAGCGATGTGAAAAGTCAGACAAAATACTTCATCAAATGCTTTTGGAAAAACAGTCTATATCATATCATAATAAAAATGAACATGGTTTTGATGAAGATGTTTCAAATACAAAGAATATTAAAAGAGAAACTACCTGTTCTGAAAATAATATATCAGAAATAAATAATTGTACACAATACACTTCAATTATCAAAAAAGAAGAAAATGTAGAACAGTTAATGTCTTTAAATGAATCATTACTTTCATTAAATAATTTAGATGTTTATGATGATAATTCAGTTACGAAATCTTTCTCATCTGATGATGTCAGCAGAGATAAAACACTGACATATAATGAAACAACATTTTCTAAATTTGATTGTGTAGAAAATGATGTAAAAGTGAATAAATGTAATGATGTAAAGTTTGAACCAGTAAACACATTTTCTGTTGAAAATGAATTAAAAACTACTGAAAAAAATCTCAGTATTGAAGAAAATACTTCTGATGATGATATTTTCAAAAAAATGCCAAAAATTTTCACACAGCAAGAACTAGATGAAATGATTACCTCAAAATCAAAAGATACATTGAATGGAATTCGTGTTAAGAAAGTCTTAAAATTAGGGCCAGATAAATGTGATATATCTACATTAACTTGTAAAATTTGTGATAAAGTTTTAGTAAATATTCATTCATTAGGTCGTCATATGGAATTGCATGAGGATAGTCGTAAATTTCTTTTTACATGTTCAGTGTGTAATAAAGGATTTTATGAAAGAGGAAGTCTTAAAAAACATTTAAGTAGGCATAAAGGAGTGGTGCGGTATAAATGTGAAATTTGTTCTAAAGGGTTTTATGAGCTCAGTGCATTAGGTGTTCATATGAAAAGACATAAAGTAAAACCATCTTCTTGTGAAATTTGTAAAAAACAATTTTTAGTTCAGCTGCAACTTGACATTCACATGAAATCACATAGTACAGAAAAAAGATATAAATGTGATAAATGTGAAAAAGGATTTTATACAGCATATTATTTAAAAATTCATCAAAGAACACATATAGATGAACGAAATTTTCCCTGCTTTTTATGTGATAAGCAATTTAAAACTGATATTAGCCTCAAAGTACATCATAAACGGTGTCACACAAATTTACCCAAAAAGACAGAAGTGTGCAATATTTGTGGAAAGTCTATAATACAATATAATATGAAAGCTCATATGATCAGACATAGTGGTATTAAAGAATATATGTGTACTTTATGCCCTAGAGCATTTTTTCAAATTTATGATCTTAGAGCTCATTATAAATTAAAGCATAATAGTGATGGTGATAACAAAACACATATTCATCTGTGTAGTGTGTGTGGAAAAAAATGTGCATCTGCAAGTGATTTAAACATTCACTCTCGAATACATGCTGGAGAACGACCTTGCTATTCATGTGAAACATGTGATAAAAAGTATAAAACTAAATGTGGTTTAAAACATCACATTCGAGCTACTCATATGGATGAGCGTACACATATATGTAGTGTATGTAGTAAAGGTTTTCACACATCTCGTGTTTTACAAAATCATATGAGAACCCATACTGGTGAAAGACCATTTGTGTGCCACTTATGTCAAAGAGCATTCACACAAAAATCTGCACTTAGTACCCATATGAAAGTGCATTTAATTAAAAATGAATAAATAGAAGAACATGCCTGCACATTTCTGTACACACACACACACACACTCACAAATATATACATATATATATATACATACATACATACATACATGCACATATATACATATATATATTATTATTATGTATTTATGCTTGTAAAAACCAGTTTTTAGTAGATTTAATGTTAATATATTTTTATATAAAAAGTACAAAATCAATTTAATAATCGTCATTCAATATTATACAATTATGAATATATTAGAAATGTATATGTTTATTTAATTTCAGTCTTGTTAATTACTTACCACATGTATAAAATACATATACTTATGAGCTATTATAATTATTTAGATCAGATGTAAAAATGTGTATCTGATTTATATATATATATATTTATATATATATATATATATATATATATATATATATATATATATATATATATATATATATATCTATCTACATATAAATGTATATATATAGAAAATTTTTTTTCAATAACATTTTTAATTTCTTAACAAGATACTTGTGTAGATATTATGTGTGTTTTTGACCATTTTATTTGAATCATCACAATTAAAAATACAAACAAATTGTTCCATTTACTAGAAAGATGAATATTAATTTTTAAAATAATATAAAAATACATGATTTCTAATAACAAAAATATATTATGCAATAATTGAATAAATGCATGATCTTTGTTAGCAGATTTAATAATAATGATGCACATTATTTATGTAGTAAATAAATATTCTAAATAAAAATCTCACTAATGCATAAGCTATATATATATATATATATATATATATATATATATATATATATATATATATATATATATATATATATATATATATATATATATATATATATATATAATACAAACACAGTATGGTTACACCATTAGCAATATTAACAATTTATTAGCAATAAGTGCTTTTCAATGTGTATTTTTTTGTACATGCATATGTGTGTGTATATATTATATATATTTATATATATATATATATACATACATACACACACACATATATATATATATATATACACACACACACACATATATATATATATATACATACACAATGCAGTCTTTAAGTTCATTGTTTCTCTAAGTAATGTTTCATAATAGAAATTTGTAACATAACTTTTTTTTATAATTTATATTTTATTAAAACAGTATATTAATTAAATATGACTTTATTTTTTTTATGTATAATATATAATTTCAAGTTTATATCCTTCGTAATATAATAATAAACTCCATTTATTACACATATAATGGATGTGTGTGTGTCATCATCATCATCATCTTCAGCCCCTGTCAATCCACTGCTGGATAAAGGCCTCTTCCATGACTTTCCATTTTGTTCGATTCAGTGCCTCTCTTTTCCACAGTTTATGTGTGTGTGTATATGTATATATATATATATATATATATATATATATATATATATATATGATATTGTATAATATTACATTTTTTACTAGACACATTACAACATTTTTATTTAGCTCATAGTTTAAAATCATTTAAAACAAGTTGTTCAAGTGTTCAAAAGTTGCAGAACATTTTTTTTATTTGAACTGAAGTATATTTTGTTTCTACTTTTTTATATTTCTTACTTGCATTGTATATTTCTTGCTACATTGTATTTACATATAAAAGATTAATTTTTTTAATAAATAAAATAAAATAATATTTTTTATAGATTTTCTTAGCACTGAATTATTTTAAGGGTAGTAAAGTAAATTGAACATTAAAATCTTTGTTTTAATTGTATAATAACAAAAAATGTTGCATGTGACTCCCACGTGTTGAAAGTGAAACTTCTATCATCATTTTTTAAATACAAAACCATTAGTTTTTTTAATGGGAATAAATTTTAGGATATTAGAATTACAAGATGGTAATGCAGTATATAAATTGAGTAAATATAATGTAATTAAATTAAATATTTTAATCTTTATTGATCAATCTCTATCGATTCTAGTGTAAGAATGAAATTATTTGCTTATGATAACTAAAACCTCCCTTTATAAATACACTGTATATGTAGTAACTACGAAACAGTTTAAGCTACACTCGAGAGAAGAATCTTTATCTATTCCTCAGCCTACACCGACTTCACAAAGATCAAGACCAATTGATTCAAAATTCTTTTAAAACTCCTATAAATTATATCTACATCTGCTACTGATGTACAAAACTAGTAGATTCTAAATACCTTTTTGCTTTAGTTTTGGTTACTTTTATTTATTAATTACTTCCTTAATAAAGCTAAAGAGCGAGTCTATCATGTTTCTAAACTGAAATAAAATATGATTTTGGAAAATTCCATTGGCTTATTATGAAAATTGCCTTAAGTTTCTGTTTTATAATTATTGAACTGTAATACATTTTTGATATTTTTTAAAAAAATTTAACATATTTTCTCAAAATTAGTTTTACAGTTATGATTATTGGCGTAAGCTCATAAGTTTGATGGAACTTTATTTTTTTTAAAAGACTAGTCGTAAAGAGTATCTATACTTATGTTTAGTCTTGATGCGTAATCAGTATGTATCTGTGGATAAATTTAAAGTCTTTATCTATGAATTTAAGTATCACTGCTAGCATAGATAAAGAAGTCTGCTAGGTTGTTTGAATAGTTGTATTATACAATGAAAATATTTATACATTTATCTATAAAATAGTACTTAAAGGTGTAATGATTTATGTAATTGAATACTTTTCGTTATTATCGAAAATTTGTTTTATATAAATTTTAGTATATTAAATTATGTCTGTAGACATTTTTAATGTAAATGACGTTTGTAGGTTATGTTTACAAAACAGTATATCTTTACAAATGATTTCAACAGAAAATATATATATGCTAACAACTTTTGCGAAAGTTAAGGTAATGATATTTTGAAAAAGATATGGAAGTTTTAACGTTTATTAATTTAAAAAAATTAACAGCATTTTTTCAAATGCGTTTTCATACACCATACTTATTTTTTTATCAAAGTAATCAATCAGCAATTGTTGAACATTTTGATCAGGAAAAAATTGTGGTTTTTCGGAGAATGAAAATTCATTTGTCATTTTTCAAAGTAAATTTAGCTTCAATACTAAAAACTATAATCTTAAAATTTACTTTTACTTGAATTATTTTTTTAATCAGACATACCTACATATGTGCATGTATATGTGCATGTATATGTGTATATATATATATATATATATATATATATATATATATATATATATGTATATATGTATATATGTATGTATATATAAAACACTCATGCATTTAGAAATCTTATTTTATTCACTAACAGTTTCAAGTAAGGTGTTATACTTCATTTTAATTTAAAATTAATTCAATTTTAACTGAAGTTTATTAAATTGTAAATTAGAAATAAACTTGTATATAGCCTTAAGTTTTACAAAGCATCTATCAAATCTATGCAAATCAATTACAGTGTTATCAAGTACATTATTTATTTGTAATTGTTAAATTTATAGTTGTGAATGTTAATAATCATAATACATTTATTTTAATAATTATTAATTATATTTTTTTAAGATTGATAAAAATGATGGACTCCCAGAAAATATATGTGTTGAATGTTCAAAACAGATTTTTATTTCATTCAAATTCAAAGAACAATGTGAAACATCTGATTTACTGCTGCATAAAAAAATTGAAGAAGTTAATGGGAATTGTAAAAAAGAAAATAATAAAGAAACAGATGTGATTTCTACAAACAGTAATTCTGCAGTAAAATATGGGAGTGAAGAACAACCAATAAATCAGTTGATGGAATGTGTTTTAGAAAAAAGCAAACAAGAACAAAAAGTGTGTAAAGAGGAAACTCTAAATGAATTTTTAAATAATAATGAAGAACCGAGTACTGATAATGATCATATAGAAAATGAATATTATTCTTCTGAAGATGAAATATTTAATAAAGCACCAAATATTTTAACTGACAGTGAATTAAGCTCAAACATCAAAGATTCAAAAGATACAATTAATAGATCTCGTGTTAAAAAAGTATTAATGCTAGGTCCAGAGAAATGTGATATTTCAACATTTACATGTAAAATATGTAATAAGGTTTTAGTATGCCTTAACTCACTTGCCCGACATATGGAGTTACATGAAGATAATAGGAAATTTAGATTTACTTGTCCTATTTGTCATAAGGGATTTTATGAAAGAGGAAATTTAACAAAACATGTAAGCAGACATAAAGGAAATGCAAGATACAAGTGTGATATGTGCTCAAAGAGATTTTATGAGCTTAGTGCTCTTAGTGTGCACATGAAAAAACATAAAGTAAAACCTATTTCTTGTGAAATATGTAAAAAACAATTCATGGTTCAACTTCAACTTGATATTCATATTAAGACACATAGTACTGAAAAAAAATATAAGTGTGATAAATGTGGTAAATGCTTTTATAAAGCGCGATATCTAAAAATACATCAAACCTCTCATATCAGTGAAAGAAATTTTCCATGTTTTTTATGTGATAAAGAATTTAAGACTGAATATAGTCTTAAAGTTCATCATAGACGTTGTCATACAAACATTCCTAAAAAAACAGAAGCATGTAATATTTGTGGAAAATCCATTATAAAATATAATATGAAAGATCATATGATCAGGCATAGTGGAATTAAAGAATATAAATGTACTCAATGCCCAAGAGCATTTTGTCAAATATATGATCTTAGACATCATTACAAATTTAAACATGGAAATGAAGCTGAATCTAAAGTTCATATACATTTGTGTAGTGTTTGTGGTAAAAAATGTATATCTGCATGTGATTTAAATGTTCATTCTCGAATTCATACTGAAGATCGACCTTACTTTTGTTGTGAAATGTGTGATAAAAAGTATAAAACTCAGAGTGGATTAAAACATCATATAAGAGCAACACATATGGATGATAGATCACATATTTGTAGTGTTTGTAGTAAAGGTTTTCATACATCCAAAATATTACAAAATCATATACGAACTCATACAGGGGAAAGACCTTTTGTTTGTCATCTCTGTCAAAGAGCTTTTAGACAAAAGTCTGCACTTACAACACATATGAAAGTTCATTCTATTAAAATGGAATAATCTGTATGTATGTTTATATATATATATATATATATATATATATATATATATATATATAATATTAAATAAATTATTTATGGTATAATTGTTTTGTTTTATTGAGTATATTTTCAGCTCATTTTTCAAATTTAGTTAATTTCAACTTAGAAATGTTACTTTAGTTTTTTTGGAAGACAAAAATGTAGTTATTCATTGTTCTATAAGACATGAATAATTTTAACCATTTTAAAATATTATTTTAGTAATATAATTATAAAACTAAAACAGACTTTTTAAAAAAATATAAAAGTTAATGTAAAAAATGTTCCAATAATTTCAACCATTTAATAACAAGAATAATGTGATAGAAAATAAATTAATTACAAAACAGATAAGGTAAGAATTTCAATATGTTGAGCAAACAGCATTAATATATTGCACACATAATTTGATATCATTTATACCATTGGAAGAGTGAACATTTTAGAAAAATAATATATTGTTTTTAAATATTATTTTTTTTCTAATATAAAATGCTATCGCCAACAAATTTTGATTATTAATACGTTTTTATAAATTTTGGTGAGCAATTATCGTAATTATAAAGGAATTATTTCAATTAAATTGTACACACACTTCAATAAAATATGTCTGTTTATAAATATGTTAAGTATGCTAAATTAAGAAGTGTCTAGTGTAAAATTGTTGAAGAAATAAAAAGTTAATGCAGTTTATATAATATATTTCATTTGTAATCATATAATTAAGCAGTAGACTTGCTATTCTTTATTTATCTTAAATGACAGTAATGAATTTTAATGTATCCAATTTTAATGACATTTGTAGGTTATGTTTACAAAATAAAAACAATCTAGAAATGATTACCCAAAAAATTATATCTATGCTTCAGACTTTTACGAGAATTAAGGTATATTTAATTTTTTTATAAATGAAGAGTATATGTGATTGTATGCTTACACACGTGAATTTCTGTGTGTATGTGTACATCATACAAGTTAGTAAACATAGTTAAGGACTCGATAGTTAATATACATAATGTGTTTAATAGATCGTTTTTGTTGATAATTAGAAACAATAAGTGTTGTAATTTGTTATATATTAGTCATTGTACATAAAACATGCGTTCCATTTCTTCAAAAGAGATCGATAACTTATAAAATGTTTAAAATTTAAAAAATTACTGAAAATAATTGTTTTTAGATTAAGAGTGATGGATTACCAGAACATGTATGCCCAGAATGTGTACATCAAACTCTCTCCTGTTTTAAATTTAAGGAACAGTGTGAACTTTCTAATGATATATTACAAGAAGCTTTAAGAAAACATAAATCATTACCGTCTATTGAAAACAAAATTGATGAGACATCTGAAAATAATACTTATAGTAGAAGTATACAAATAAATAACAAAATAAATTTAAGTATTGATGATGAAGAGAATAAAATCAATTTAAGTCAAAAATTCCATGCAAATGAAATAAATATATATTTAAATGATGTGTCTTTAAATACAAATGAACTAGGTCATTTAGATACTCATATTGAAGAATATAATTCATTGAATGATTTTACTAACATTTCAGATACACATATATATTCAGAAGTAAATGTAACTGAACATAATAAAACCAAAGATTCTGTAAATAGAACTCGTGTAAAAAAAGTTCTATCACTAGGCCTTGATAAATGTGATATTTCTACTTTTACTTGTAAAATTTGTAATAAAACATTAGCATGTCTTTATTCTCTTGCACGACACATGGAACTACATGATGAACATCGTAAATTTCGTTTTTCATGTCCTGTTTGCAAAAAAGGATTTTATGAAAGAAGTAGTTTAAAGAAACATTTGAGTCGCCATAAAGGAGTTGTGAGATATAAATGTGAAGTTTGTTCCAATGGTTTCTATGAACTTAGTGCATTAAGTGTACATATGAAAAGACATAAAGTTGAACCAATATTGTGTGAAATTTGTAATAAACAATTTTTAGTTAAACTTCAGTATGAAATTCACATGAAAACTCACAGTACAGAAAAAAAATATAAATGTGAAAAATGTGATAAAAGATTTGATAAATTGTATTATCTGAAGAGTCATTTAATTTCACATATTGATGAACGAAATTATCCGTGTTTTCTTTGTGATAAAGAATTCAAAACTGATAGGAATCTTAAAGTTCATCATAGACGTTGTCATACTAATATGCCTAAAAAAACAGAAGATTGTAATGTGTGTGGTAAATCTATAATTAAATATAATATGAAGTATCATTTGATCAGACATAGTGGAGCGAAAGAATATAAATGTTCACAGTGTACAAGGGCATTTTGTCAAGTGTATGATTTAAGAGCTCACTTGAAATTAAAGCATGAGTCTAATACTAAGATTAACATACATTTATGTAGTGTGTGTGGAAAAAGATGTGTATCTATAGGTGATTTAAATATACATTCCAGAATACATGCTCATGTACGACCTACATTTGCATGTGAATTATGTGAAAAAAAATACAAAACAAAATGTGGATTAAAACAACATATTCGATGTGCACATATGGATGAGCGACCCCATATTTGTAATATTTGTGGGAAAGGTTTTCATACTACTATTATTTTGCAACATCATATGCGAACACATACTGGAGAGAAACCTTTTGTATGCCATTTATGTCAGCGAGCCTTTAGTCAAAAGTCTGCACTTGGTACTCATATGAAAGTGCATTTAAGTAAAGCTGAGTAATGATTAAATTTTGTATTATATTACATAATCAAATAAATACTGTTTTTTAATTATTGTTTTATTAAATGTTTGCATTAGATATTGTTTGCTTCTCTCTTTTCATACATATATATGAGTGTATATATGGTATATATTTTTTTTCTTGTATTTAACTAAATGAAAATGTCAATTTATTATGAAAAGCCAGAGTATTGAAATAATTTTTAATGTTAAGTAAATACATTAAATACAAATTGTGTAACCATTTGATAATATCAGAGATTAAAATTTGTATTAATAACAATTACATGTGCAACTTGTGTATTTTGACACATCTTCAACCAATTTTCGACTGTAACTATTTTGACTAGCATAGTTAAAATTAATACTTTGCATGCAGTTACAAATCTGAATCTTTACTAGGTACTTTACTACTGCACCTATACTTTTATTTATAATTTTTATTTTAAATTGGGTAATTATTTTGAAAACGTCTGCAATTTTCACAAATACTTTTCTACTATCTTGATGATGAAATATTTATAAAAATATAAAATTCTATTTTATATTTGTTTATTACTGAATAAATGTATGTCGTTATTGATTAAATTTATAATATAGAAAAAATATTCTGTATATTTTTTTATTAATTCAATTGGTTTTCCAAATAAAAAGTTGACTGCTGCTGTTTGTTTTGTATCTGTCACATCAAATGTCATTGTAACTACATAATTTAAGTCATTTATATCTTCTTCGTGTATATATGAAATACAATTAAACTGAATGGTTCTATTATAGTTTTTGTCTATTCGCCTATTTTGTGAAAATGACATTAACTTCCTCACTTTTGAGTGATATCTGTAGGTTATGTTTAGAAGAAAAAGAAGGTTTATTGAAAATAACTAAAGATATCGTTACAACAATACATTTATTAACATCCGTTGAGGTAATAATGTAAAAAATAGTATATACATTTCTTTAACTAAATCGGTTTCATATATTTATAACCTAGGATTTATGAATTTTATATACTTTATTGTAAACAAAACTTAATGAAAGTGTTAAAAGTTAATGAAGTAAAAATAGTTTTAATATATTTCTGTTTGTAATTAAACGTGTAAAATGTATGAATTTTTCAATAAATAATATATATATATATATGTATGTATGTGTATATATGTATGTATGGATTAATAGGTGTAATATGTATGTTTTGTAATATTGTAAGTATAAGTATTTTTTTTTATAGATTCAAACTGATAATGGGTTTCCTGATAAAGTATGTAATGAATGTTTACAACAAACCCATAATTATGTCAAATTCAAACAACAGTGTGAAAAATCTAATCATATACTTGAAAATTTATTTAAGAAAGAGACACAAGAATCTACTTTACAACTCAGTTCTGAGGAAAACTTTTTTAAATGTGAAGTAAAAGAAGAAATTGAGTTGGAAAATATAGAAACTCAAAGATTCACAAACAATCAGTTTTCAAATCATCAATTAACTAATGAAACCAGTGCTGATGGTGATGATGAATGTGATGAAAGTACTCATACATTTTCAAATGCAAGTTTTGATAATGCAGAATTGTTAGATGTAAATAAATCAAATAATACCAGTGATGAGTGTACTTCTGGAGATGATATTTTTAATAAAATACCTCCTGTGATAACAAATTCACAATTCTACAATGAAAATATTTTATCTCAAAAAGATACATTAAATGGAAATCGTGTAAAAAAAGCTATTTTGTTAGGACCAGATAAGTGTGATACTTCTACATTAACTTGTAAAATATGTGATAAAGTTCTTGTAAGTATTCATACTCTTGCAAGACATATGGAGTTACATGAAGATAATCGAAAATTTAATTATATATGTTCTGTATGCAATAAAGGTTTTTATGACAGAGGTAATTTAACAAAACATATGAGCCGACATCAAGGAGATATTAGATATACTTGTGAAATGTGCCATAAAGGATTTTACGAACTGAGTGCCCTTGCAGTTCATATGAGAAAACATAAAGTTGATCCAATTACATGTCAGATTTGTGAGAAACAGTTTATGGTTCAATTACAACTTGACATCCATATGAAAACACATAGTACAGAAAAGGAACATACGTGTGAAAAATGCGGAAAAGCTTTTTTTCAACCACATCTTCTCAAAAAACATCAAAAGTCACACATTGATGCTCGAATGTATCCTTGCTTTTTATGCGATAAAGAATTTAAAGATGATTATAGTCTTAAACTTCATCATAGACGGTGCCATACTGATACACCAAAGAAAGTTGTGTGTAATGTGTGTGGAAAAGCAGTAGGTCAATATCATATTAAAACTCATATGTTACTACATAGTGGTGTCAAACAATATAAGTGCACACAGTGTTCAAGTGCTTATTTTCGAAAGTATGAATTAACTGCTCATTGCAAAATAAAACATAAAAGTCATGGTGAACCAAGAATTTATAGGCATCTTTGCAGTATATGTGGAAAACAATGTATATCACCAAAAGATTTAAAAATTCATGTCCGAACCCATACAGGAGAACGTCCTTTTCACTGTGACATGTGTGAAAAAAAATATAAAACGCAATGGGCTTTGCAGAGTCATGTTAGAGCTGCACATATGGATGAAAGACCACATATTTGTGATGTGTGTTCAAAAGGATTTCATACATCACGTATATTAAGAATACACATGCGAACACACACTGGTGAACGGCCTTATGTATGTCAGTTATGTGAAAGAGCATTTACACAAAAGGCTGCACTCAAAACTCATATGAAAATTCACTCAATAAATCTCGATTAGTAATAATTTGTTGAAATATACTATTAAAAAAAAACAGTTATATCCATGTTTCTTATTTAAGAATACTATGAATATTGCTAGTATTTGAAAATACATTCATTCAAAGTTTGTTATGTATTGCATCTTTTTTACTTTTTATTTATCTTAATTTTTATTTTTGAATGGAAAAAGATTCTATTATGGTTTAAATATATCCAACTAAAACTACCTTTACATTCCTATATTAATTAATAAAAATTTGAATATTATTTTTTTATAGAAAATGATTGTACATTTAATACATTGTATTCAATTGTGACTTAACCTATAAACTTTTAACTTAAAATTGTATCAGTATTTGTTAAGTTAGAAGTATAATGAAGATATTTTAAAATAATGTATTGTTTTTAGAAAAATATCATAAAATAAACAGCATTGTACAATAAAAACTTCAAAAAAGAATGAATTGGTTGATTATTTTAAAAACAATAGTAGTACTAATTATACTTAATTGACGTACTGGAACTCAAAAAAAATAAAATCTAAACTTATTTTTAAATACAAATTTATTGAAAGAAATACATTAAGTTCTAATAAAGATAAAATTGAAGAGAAAGCAAAATTCAATTAACCTTTGATTCAATTTAATACTTATAATCAAATATAACGTTACTATTGATGAAATCATTTTTAATAATAAATATCTCATTTAGTTTCAAAATAAATTAGACCAAATTGTGTGAATAGTATTCGTTTGTGTGGGTAGGTGATTATTTAAAATGTCATATTTAAGATGAGATATAATTTTTATTTTTGTTCGTACATTATTTCTGTGATTTTAATTTCAAAAAGAATCTGTGTTAGGAATGTATACTTTTAATGTTTACATATAGAGTAATATATATATATATATATATATATATATATATATATATATATATATATATATATATATATATATATATATATAAATGAACAGAATTTGTGTGCACGGTTTAATACTCGTTTGTATATTAACACCTGTGATAAAAAATATAAATATTTCACTGTCCACGTGCTCATATCATGTAATGTTGTAAGCAGTTGAAATAGCAAATAGTGTCAGTTTTGTTTTCGAAATTATTTTTCTAAATCATGAGAGTTTAATAAACATTTTTTTGTATGATTGAAAAGAATCATGCTTATTTATTTTGTTTATTATTTTAACATGTTATGTGTTTTGCATGGTTTTGGAAATGTATATATTCATTTTATTTGTGCGGTATTGTAATAACTAGTGTTATATTGAACAAAGATAGATATTGAGGTATATCCCAGACATAAATGATGTTAAGTGTGACGTTCAGTTCAAAGTACATGTCTTGCTGTTATTCTACTGCTACATTGTGTACATATAGTACGCATTCAAAGAAAGCTTGCACATATACATAGATAAAGACTCAACATATTTATATGCATACATATATATACACACGAAATGGAACACTCTCGCAGCAGTGTTCTACGAACTTTCGTGTTGATCTTACTGTTGGTTATATATATTTACGTGCATTTTACTCGCTAGAGTTTTATATTATTATTTTGTAAAAATATATAATCGAGTGAATTATATTAATTCCGCTATAATTTCTGAAAGTATACATCAAGAAAAATCATAACTTTTTTATTAACAAACTCAAGTAACAATCGAATATTTTTTTTGATTACTAAATTAATTTTTATTGGTATGTATTTACTGTACATTGAAAATTGTGTAATTATTTAAATGAAATACATACGTACATATATATATATATATATATATATATATATATATATATATATATATATATATATATATATTTGGGTTTAATTTATATTTTAAAATATATTACAACATATTTTTAATAATCCTTTAATAGTTTTCCGTTGTGTATTTAAATTTAATGAGGATTATAGCCACTAAGAACCTTTAGTTGGTATTGTGAATCCAATCTGCCCAAAAATATGTTTAAAAAGTATTTGAGAGAAGTAATGCTTTTTTAAGCCTTATGCTTTTATTTACAATACTTGATATATAAATATTTTATTTTAAATTAACGAAAGTTAACAGAAGAAGCACAACATACAAATAAACCTTATATAAAAAATAATTTTTACAATTTAATTTTGTTTTAAATTTTCAAGTTAAATATGATCCACTGTTAGTATTCTTCTATTATCTAATTTACAAAATATTTTATTTACAAGGTTTTATTTTACAAAACAATAGTGGCTTCTGGCAACGCGTTCTTTTTGTAACAGGTTTATTTATATAATTATTGTTCATTTATTTGTTATTTTAATAAGGCTGAGTAGAAAGAGGGAATGAAATAAGATGGATTTTTATTTTTTCATTTATATCGTTTCGTTATGCAAACTGCTTATACTTTTGTTAAATGATAAATAACGTTAATATTTTATTTATTCATTCTCAGAATTTGTATATGTACGTATGTACAATTTGTTTGAAATTACATAAATAAATAAATTATTTTTATATGAAATAATTCTTTTATATAAATTCGTATGAGGAAATATTTGTGTTTAGATTTGTTTTTAGTCTTCTGAATAGTAAGGTAGTTGTTACAACCTAAATAAAAACATAATTTATTATTATGGCCTTTTTGATTTCTATATAAATGAATTATAATAACGCATGAAATTAATGAACATTTGAATCGAATTAAGAAATATTTTTTGTAAAAAATAAATTTAACATTTTTCGAATTAAAAATAAATTTTGTATAAATTTTACTATTCTGTTTAGTCTGTTGAATAATTCTTAATAAATAGGATTTGTCTGATAGTATTCTTATACATCTATTTGAATAATTTTTCTAGCAAATTCGATTCAGGTCAACGCATAGCTCGTTATTTCGAATATTATTGCAGGGATTGAAAATATTCGTGTTATAGATGTGATAAATATTAATGAGTATTTTATATTCTATATTTGTTCTTACTTTTTTAAATTTAAAAAAAATATAAAAATAATTTTCATTTTACCATGTGATGTTTAGGTAAAATATATATTGTGAAATTTTGCTTTTATTTGTAAATTTTGTAAAATATTTTTACGAACTATATGAGTTACTAATAATTTTTTTTTAACAATAATCCGAGCTTCTTAATTTTTCCAACATTTTAATTTATTGGATAAAATAATAATATATGATTTCCATTTATAAAAGTTCTAGAATTTGTAATTTTGCGTTATATATGTTTTACCAGATGTGTATGGATTGCAAACTCTTTTATTAAATAAAATTAATTTTTTAAATATTTTTATTTTTAATTATATTATATATGTTTCATTGAAATCTTTTATTTGTGTCCATCAGTTATTTATTCTTGAGTATTCTGAATTAATGTTAATATTACAGAAAAACAAATAGGAAACTTTTGATTTTACTTTAAATAAAATAAATATTTTACTTGTCAAACTGTTTGAATGAACTGAAAAAAAAGTAATATCTAATGCCACTGTTCAAAATAATATGTTGATGAGAGTCTCGCATTGTAGTCCTATAATTTGTCTAAATTGTAATGTGGGCATCTTTGCTGTCTTTACGAAAAATGTGCCTTCTTTTGACCAAACTTGGAAAGTTTTATCGAATTTAATTATAAGATAGAATATATCAAATTGCTGACTTCGAAATCGGAAATTTCAAACAATTTTATTAATTATTATTGTATATTCTTTATATGTAACATTATTGTTTTCATGGTCAAATTTCTTCCTTAAAAGCAGTTAACGAATTTTTACCTCTAATATTATATTTCGTGTTTTCGTAAACAATGAGATAAATAATGCCATTCTGTTTGTACAAATTATGAACAGAAAACAGTCTAGTCATTTTAAATTACATGTTATTTAATATGTGATGTGAAAATAGGTATTTGCATTGATAAAAAAATCATTCTCATGTAGGCCATAGAAATAAAATTTTTAATTTATGAATAATTATCTATTTTTTATTTATTAGAAATTATATTTTTCATAAGTAATAAAAGAGCTTAAAAATTATAAAAAAATCTCTTATTGCCAATTTTTATAGACATTTATGATTTTTTAGTACACCCATTTGTATAGTTAAGTATAAAAAACGTAAATTAAATTTTAAATAAAACTAGTTAAGATAAACGCTGGTTATAATTTTCAGTAAATTTACAAATGTGAATATATAATAAGAAAATTAAGATTGAATTTAGATATTAACAACAGTTATTAATATGATACTACAATTTTAATTACAAATCCACAACCGCCGAAGTTGCCATACATTTTTTAATCTTCTTTTATTATGCATGTAAAAACGAAATTTTATAAACAGATTTGATTCTAATTTGTAATTTATTTGAGACAACAAAAATATGTATGCCACTGGTAATAGTATTTTCCCAGATTATATAAAAAAAAATATAAAAGTAACACATTTAATCAATTTGGCTTACCTGTGGTTAGTTATTTACTAGTAAGAAAGTCACGATTATATATATATATATATATATATATATATATATATATATATATATATATATATATATATATATATTATAACAGTAATAATAATAATGCATACAGTTACTTGTAATTGTTGGTTAAATGTATTTGCAAATAGACTTTTTTTATATTACCTTGTACATAAAATTAAATACTAAAACATAATGTAATGTGAAAAGGTAATGAAGTCTTAATTGATTGAAAAAGTATATGTAATGAAATCTTAATTGACTGTTAAATGCCCATGGCATGGTAGGATTCCCTTGAATGTTTACGTTGCTTATCCTTGATAAAGTAAATGTATCGGTTTTCGTTTTAAACAGAATATAAATATTGTTAAAAGAAATTTCTTTTCATATAACAAAAATAGCTCAGTGAGTGAATTTAGACACTGGTCTCTAGATTCATTCAAGTTTGCTTATAGTTTTTTCAATTTTCTTCGGAAGAAATTTTTTTTTGAATAGACTGTTATATTTATTTGAAATTGACTGTAATTTTCACTATTAAAAGTAAGTGCTCTCAGAACTGTTTTTATATGGACGTGAAAAACTTTTCTATCTTGTTAATGTTTGTGTGAATTAGAATATTTGTTTGCTTCAAAAATGTGTTTAATGAGAAGGTGTTTAAAACAGTTAAATTATACATTTGATGGAAATATTATAGAAGTTCCATACGATTTTTGATTAATAATTTAAAATTATCTTTCGTTTATATATATATATATATATATATATATATATATATATATATATATATAATTTATTTTTATTATAAATGAGTAATATATTAAAAAATGGCAAAAAATATAATTTCAGTATGTGCTTTGTTTTAAAAAGATGTATGTAGTAATATTGAGATTAAAGTGAAAAATATATGTAATATTAGAATCAAAATAAGATTTATTATTGACTTTTAAAGCTTACGTCTTTTTATCTATTGAATTAAAGCTTACGATATGAATTTAATCATTTTTATGAGTGAGTATACATTTTCTTTACAGTTCAAAATGATGTCAAACGTTTCGCAAAACATTACATCTGAAGAATCTGCAGCAATGGCTGCTTTGGAACGTTTCTGGCATCCTCGCCGGCTGGCAAGTTCATCAGTTTTTGAAGAAGCTGAAGAATTCAATGAACTCTTTCTTCCTACAGAGGTAAGCAAATAATGTTAGTTTATACATTTTTTTTTTAAAAAAAACAAACAAAATATAAATATATGTTAATATTTTAAGCAACGCCTTAATATTTGTCTAAACTGATTATTGTTTGAAGTAAAAAATTCTTTGCCAATTGTTATAAATAAAATTTTGATTAAGTAAAAAGAATAGACTAATATATTTTCGGTGTCCTTTTTTTATTACATGGTTATAACCATCTAAATACGTCTATATTTATTCTGTAATTACAGTTGATTCGGTGAATGAATTTTAATAAATGTTAAGAGCATGTTATAGATGTTATAGCATTCGATATTCATTAAATTAATAAATGTAGATGTACACCATATCAATTTTTCTAGAAGAGTAATTTTTACGGCTGTATCAATTTCTTTATCAGTAATTACTTTTATGGTTTCTATTATAAAAAAACTGTACACATGGCTTGTAATTATTATTATTTCACCGCTGGAAAAAATCAGAATACAGTTGTAAATATTTAAATTTAACTATCGTAAAAATTGATATTGCTTAAATGTTTCAATAAATTTTAATTAGTGTTCAGGAATAAATTAACAATCGGCTACAAATTTTATAATAGAAAGTCTATAATTGGTAAGATTGGAAATACTTATTGGGATAATAATAGTTGACAATTTTAAGAATCGTAAAATTATTATTCACTCTAATAAATTTAATTTTTTTGTTTGTTGAATAATTCAAAGGATATAAAAACATGCGCAGTAAATAAATTTAACGCTTGTTATTTACAATTACAATTTGTGGTGTCAATTTATTTGCTCTTAATAAACATGACTTTACGTCACGTTTTACAGAATAAGAAATATTAGACAGTTCTTACAAGTATAATACGTAAGTCGATCTGCCTGGTCGTCCAATTAAATTAACCCGATTTAAGCAGTTTCACTTAAAATATACGTAATTGACAATTGCATAAATAAACATTAGTTGCATTGTAATGTTAAACGTTCTTGATACAGATTTTGTAATTTTAACAATTTAACTGAACTCTTGTTTATTTTCTGCAAAGAGCAATTTGTAATGAAAGTTTGGATTTTTATTGATACTTTCGTATATTTTTGATTTTTAAATTTATAATATTTACTGACTTTAATGTACAGTTTTTATGAATTGTTTTTAAGATTTTTTTAAATTTGTATTTTAGTTAATTTCATTTAACTTTATTGAAAGCGAATTAAATTGTATGACTAATAAAAAACATTAACATTATAATGAAACGTAATTTATCTATCAGGTTTTTTATAAGCATGTTACTTAAATAATTTAAAAAAACAATGACCCAGTTTCATACCAAACGTTAAAGGAGTGGTTTTTATTTAAATTTGATAGTAGTATTTCTTTCAAGATATATATGTAAATGCATTTCAGTTCTGTAATAAATAAAAACCTCATTCAAACATTTAAAAATTATGAATGCTTTACTTAAAAAAAATGTTTTTGACATGGAATAAATTTTTTCTCGAGATTATTTCGCATATAATTTTTATTGTTATTATTATTTTATAATAAATTTTAATGTGGTTTCTTAGGCTGTTTTTTACTTATTTATTTTTTCATTAAAATATTAAACAGTTATAATTTTGTTTTAATCGTAGAACAGACGTTTGATTTATTATTTAATTGGAAAGTATATAACATGATTTAATTAAACATTAAATTATTAGCAGAAAATATTTATTCCCAGTTATGGTATTTTATTTAGAATAATTGCATAGCCTCATCATATTTAGTTCAGTTGTATAATTTTAAAATAATTAGTAAACAGTAACTCGGTGTTCTATTACCTATTCATTTTTTATCAGAAAAGATTTTTATTTTGCACGGAAACGTTTATTAAATTTTATTAGTGTTATGTAGATTGATTGAAGTGATAGATGTGACATTGATTTTAATTAGCATGATTTAATATTAAAGTGTTACATACGTATTGAAAATATATATATATATATATATATATATATATATATCTCCAAAAAATTAGTAGAAACAAATTTTATGAAAACTATATATAATTTATGATTCAAGATGATATGCTATTGAAAAACTGTACTGTTAAAGATTAACTGAACAACCGTATTCTAATTAACATTGGTGTTAAAATTTTGTAGTCATTGAATTTTAAAATTTAATCTAATTACGTGAAGATTGAAATTAGTTTTTAAAATTGAGCTTTTTTTAGAACAATAGGTATTTTTTTTGGTAAAAGCGTTTTATTTTTTATTGGATATAGAAATATGTTTTATTATTTAAAAAATAATAATTATTTTTACAAAAAAAAGTTATGTTTTGTCGAATATAAAGTCTATTCTGTTTTCTTTACTTGCAATGCTGTCTGTAAATATAAATCAAGGAACAGTCAGTGACTTATAGAATTAGAATTGACCTGTGCTAATGAGGCGTTTTTCTACTAGGAAGGTGAGTCGTCTACAAAACGTTCAAGACATGAAACCAAGGTAGCTATACCAGAGCAGACTTGCACTTGCAGCGATCAAGATAGCGATTGTGAAATCTGTGAAGAGGTAAGCGTTCTCAGATCTATAATTAGTTCTTTAGCAATCGTGAAAGACATCACTAACCTTCCAATCTAGATATTATTTTTAGGATTTTTTTCGTAATGTAATAAATTTTTCAATTCATGCGTGCTTTTATATTTTTGTATATGCAAAAAATATTTGGCAAACTGCAGAATGTTAAAATTTATTTATTATTTTTACTTAAGATGTGAATAAGATGAAGTTATAAAAAAAAGTCATGTCATTACACCGCTTGCATATAAACGATTCATTAAAAAACATTATTTAACTTTGACTGTAAAAATAGTCGAAGTGAATACAAAACTAAATATTTTGAAATAGTTGTTTATAAGACAACTTTAAACAAGTTTGTTTACAAATAATATAAAAAAAAACAGATTTCATTGATAACAAAAAGTAAAGTGCAGAATTAAATCTTTATAGATTATATTTGTATAAAAATTCATAATTGCGATTAAATACATGCGCTCACTCATATGTGTGTATATATATATGTGTATATATATATATATATATATATATATATATATATATATATATATATATATATATATGTATGTATGTATGTATATAATTCATAATAAATAAAAAAAAAGCTAGTAAATTTTAAGTTTTTGATTGTTATTCTATGTGAACAATTCTTTTTATTCACATTAATTAACTTGCCTTGGGGTTACTTTTAAAAATTCAACTTAGTTTACACTGTTTCTTCTCTGTGAGGTCACTGTTTTTCGTTTCTACATGCGGTTTCGTCTATTCGAATCGTCAGGGGGATACTTTGTGTGTGCATATGATACTTATGTTTTAATTCTCTGAATTAGAATATTACTGTAAACAATTCCGTTTAATGCTACTTTAATTGTTAATTGGAATTTTTCACATATGTTCAATACATTGAAAACTAGTCATGATAATATTATCATTGCATTTGTTTGTATTTTTTTTTTAATTTTTTGTTCCAAAGTTCAATAAACAGAAATGTTAATATTGTCTTTGTAGAAAAAAATATAAACATAAGATATGTAGAAATTTACAACGTAATGTAATTATAAAAACGATTAGATAAATTATGTCTGTATTTAAATAAATTATCTACAGGAATTTGATTGACTAGACTAAGTTTATTTAATGATTTATTTGTATGTAGACTGATTTGTAAGTTTATTTACACAGCGTTTGATAAGAATTCATTAGACATTGTTTAAGTACTTTTTATTAGAGTTGTGTAGTAGTTATTGAAATATTTTGAAGTATGGCAATTTGTCATTTTCTTTTCAAATAAAATTAACAAAGTTGATTTATTAAAGGAAATCATTTATTAAGAAGCTACATATGTACGTTCAGTAAATTATTATGTCATCTGTTCAACAAGAAAACAGTAGTAGATTTATTTTTTTTTCAAAACAATACTACACTTCAACATATTGTAAAAATTTTAAGTAATTTTTTTCGATTTTTTAATGCCAGCACATTTTTTAGTTAAACTTCTGCAGATAGATATCTCTTTTCAGTTTTTTAATTAACGTAATATTTGAAGTTTTGTTAACGTTGTTGCCCTTTCAAAATACTACTATTATTATTTTAGAATAAAGCATGTTTGTTATAATATTGAATTGTTTTATGATAGTAAATTGATATATAAAATTGTTTAATTTATTATTGATGAAAAATGTTCTTCTTTAATAGCTTCAAAACACATGACGTAGATGTTCAATGAAAAATGTGCAGTTTACGTACAAGTTTCATGAATAGATACTATTTAAAAATATTTGTAAAAATGCGAAAATATACGTCACACACACGTCATTTATATTATTTTTACAATGTAAGGAATGAATTGAAAATACAATTCCGTACAGTTATTTTAAATTTTAGTGTAAACAGTATTTGCTAATTGGTTATATTTGTTTGCACCGAGATGTGTCACACGTGGTATTTTAATACTTCCTTCGCAAATGATCAAAGTACGCTTGGATTGGATCCAATAACTGAAATGTTCCAGGTATTTCTATAAATAAATTCGTAGTGAGCAGTTAATTGCTGTTTGTTTTCTTTTTCATGAAGAACGTATTTATACTGTACAAATTCCATAATTAATGTTTAAGATGATCTTCCATTTAATATTTTTTCTTGTTATGTAATTATATTCGCAAATAAGGTTGTAAGTGGGTACTGATTTTTTTTTTATTTTGATTAAATTCCGTTTTTCGATCTCTAAAATTGATTTTAAATATTTGACTTTCTCTTTTCGATCAGTTTCATTAAAAATATCACATTCACTTCCTAGCTTAGACTAAATAATGTCGATAAAATATTTTTTCTTATGTTCAGAATTCTCTTGAATAACAAATTACTATACTTTAAAAATGTCAACTTATTTTTGAAGTACATAAATGTTTTAAAAACGCATACATTTAAAAAATCTGCGATTTGTATTTATGAGTTACAGATTTTATTTTTTTTAATATATGAAATATGTATAATATCAATTTTATATTATAGTATAGGATAAAAATATTCGATGGCGTTACAGATTCATTAAAGTTTTAATCTTTTTAATCCTCTTCTTTAAATCTATTTTATTTCAATTTATAATTATATTTCTTAATTCGCTCTACGTCTTTAATTAAATACTGTACGACAAATTATTATTTTTTAAATATTCTTTCTTTTAAATCATAAGTATTTGCACATTTTTTTTTAGTATTTTTTGATTAATATTCAAAGTCTATCCAGTTGGAGATATTTATAGATTAAATAAGTTCATAGTAACTTCCTTTAATCATACATAATTATTTCGATTTTATATATTAATATAAATGTACTACTTGAACAGAAAACAAAAACTATTTTTTTTTATAAAAAGTAAAGATAGAATATATCTTATGGTATTCAGGATAAAAGGTATCTAAAGAATTTATTAAAAAGGTTTAGGTAACCGTGAAGGATTTCGAAGGCACATTCCAATGATCTAACGATAGTAAGCTCCGTCTGTTTACATACCAGTGGCGTATAAATATGATATTTTTTAAAAAATATATATCTAGTTGAAATAACTGAAATTAAAAAAAAACTGTTCTTGTTTTTAATAAAAAAACTGAAGAAAATTAATGTATCATCTGCGATTAGATTAATAAGTGTTTAAAAAAATAGCACATTTTCATGAAATATAGAAAGATTGTACCATAGTCAGTGGTAAGTCTTATGTATCTAATTTGTGTATAATTTTACAATCACTATAAGAATATGTTGAAAATGTTATTAGATTTTGATCAATTATTAAAGTAATTATTACTTGGAAGTCATCTTTAGATAAGAATTTTTTTATTTTTCTTAATTATCACTGAACAAGTATTGATTAATATTATAATTAAATCTTTTTTGAGTCATATATTAAATACAATTATTGATGTTAAATTATATTAATTCAGTAATTTTTCCCTTAAATGAAAGCATATCATTTTGTTGAAATGTAATTGAAGAGGCGACATTTTTTTCATATTTTCATAGATTTGCAGAATTTATGAAAACAGATGTAATAAAGTGGTAGTACGTAATTAAAAATGCATTAATTTGAAAAAAATAGCATATTCACAATTCACGCGTAACATCAAATTAATTGATTATTTCTTATCTTCGTATCAAAAGATTATAATAAATGATAAAAATAATTGTATAAAATTTTAATATATACTTTAACGTACATTCTCTTTAAATGAAAAAGTCAACAAATTTATTTGTTACAGTGGAACGAAAATTTTTATTTATTTCAAGTAACGAATTAATGACGACTAGAACGTTTTTTTATATCAATAATAAACTTTTTTTTACTAAGAATGTATGCTTTTTGGTATTTTTAATTTTAGATTTGATAAAAATTCGAATACTTATAAATAATATAACATTGATCTATAAAACTTTCAAATTGTAAATTTGTCAACACAAAGCCATTCATTTTCAAATCAATCCGATTGAAAATCTGTGTGCTGAAATTGATAAGATAGTTCAGCATAATGAATAATTAGTTGTCGAAAACACAAATTAAATGCTTAGGGTGAAATTACTGTTGAAAAGATAGCATAAACGAATTTAATTGAAAGATGGACCAATAAAATATTAATTCATTAATTAACATAAAAAGTATCTGATTTATTAAGATTAAAAAATAATTTTCCATAATGTATTTTACGTTTTCTTTTTCTCAAAAAAGGTATTTGATTACGGGATATTTTCAGTTTTTGATAAATATGTAGATGTTTCTATGTATAAGAAAATATATATTTGATGCTTTTAATATATTTTTTCAAGATGTAAATGTATTTATTACAATTGAAACGAATGGTTGTGTTAATAACTATGTATTCATTGATTCTAATGAAACAATTCTTCAATGATATAGCAAGTTTAATATTAGTTATACTTTGTGTAATAGATTATTTTTGTAATAAAAATATAATAAACATTTATACATTCATTTATTAATAGAAGTACATTCATGAAGTTCGAAAAATATATTACGATATAAATAGTTATATATGTATATATATATATATATAGCTATTGCACAAGTGACTTTTATTTCTGTATTTTGTAATGATGAAAAATAATTTATTTTCAAAAATTATTCCAATTAATCTTAATTAAGGAAGATTGTTATCATAAATTAATACAACTTAGATTAAAATTACTTATTAGTAATTTAATATCGCTAATAGTATTAAAATTATTTATTTTCTATAAAAGTGTCTGTATGTCGACATGACATAGCTAATTTTCTTCAATATATATATATATATATATATATATATATATATATATATATATATACACACATCCGTTTTCTTTTGATCTTATTGTATATGAAGTATAAAGATCAGACAAATCACAGCGTTATATTTAATACGACGTAGGACGCAAATAAAGGTGACTTTGAAACACATACTTGTGTAAGCATTTATTTAATTTGTTAGTATTCAGTTATATTTATAAAATGGTGTAATTATTTTAAACTGAAAAAATCGACATAAAGAGTAATTATTTCCAATAACATATTTTTTTTATCAATTTAGGTTCAGTTGTATTCTTTACATTATCTCGTTACGCCGTTCTATATAGATAACTGTAATTAGAATAGATCTGAAAAATAAAGCAGTTATATCTCGCATTTTTAATTGATTATTTTCATCAGGAGTAGTTATTGTTAATTTATATGCTGCGGTCGTTCATGCTCAGCATCCATTATGCTTAAGCAATATGAATACTTATCAGTATTAAAATTATATTAGTTTTCGTTTATATTGCGTTAAGAAATTAATTAAATCTTAATAAATGCATTTGTAACAATTAATGAATATGTGTGTTTATGTATGTATGTGTGTGTGTATATATATATATATATATATATATATATATATATATATATATATATATATATATGTATGAATATGTATGTATGTATGTATATATATAGACACAAACGTGCATTCACACGACTACATATGCACACATGTACAAGTGGATGTCTCATATGAATATGCACGATTTCGATTCGTGTTTTTCACTCATTATTTTTATTTTTAACGTAATTTATTGTGAACAGATAAAAATTATGAATAAATAATCTCTGGAAAATATTTACAATTTATTAATATTTTTAAATACACTACTTTATTGTTATACGGTTTTATGGAATGTTCAGGATAGAATTAGATATGTAGATGAAACATATGTTACAAGACAGATTCTTTTCTTTTTATTCATCATCTTGTGTGTAATCAATAATAGAAAGATACGTATATATTATTCAATTTGTCGGGCTTCTGACATCCAGTATATCAGCAATATTGTATATAAGATGCGATAGTTAACATGTTGCGAATATTTTCCTTCTAAGAAAATAATTTTTTTTTTGGAAGTATAAATAATTTACATTGAATATAATTGAATGTAAATTTTGTATAAGGAAAGTTTTGTAAATGAGCTGGGTTTTACAGTTTACAATACTAATGTATACTGTGACACATACATTTATATATATTTATATATATATATATATATATATATATATATATATATATATATATAAAGAGAAAAAAATAAAGCATTGATCGTTCAAATCGTAAAAAAATGAAAAAGGATTTTATTATCCAGCAGTGAGAGATCAAACAAATTAAAGATCGTGATAATAAATTTATATATACAGACTAGTGTACATCTAAAATAGAAATTAATTTATTTCATTAATTTATAATAGCCAATAAATTTTGCTAGTAATCTTATTTCAACATATTAGATTTTTGGAATTCCGTTTTTTTCCTTTTCCGTTGATTTTTAATAATTTCGTATTTAGTTTTTGTTTAATAAAAGATATAGAAATTGTATTTTAAAAGAATTATGTTTAATTGTTTAAATACTTTTATAATAATTATTTCGAAATGAGCTGTAAATCATGCATTCTAAGAAGTAAGCATTTTTTAAACATTCATCAGGAATTATGAATAATTCATATTGTATTATAGTATTATTAAATTGTTGTAGTTTTGCATCAATAGATATGTAAAATATACATAAATTGTTTCTTTTCAGTTCTTTATTACTACCAATATTCTTAAGTGGTTTGTATTATAATTAAAGTAAATTATATTTTAATAGGTTATTTTTTGTTTTATTCTTACATAAACTGAAAAAGGAGAATACGTGTTAATATATAATTAAATGTTAAAAAAAAACTCCAACGTAATGTGCGTTTTTAACATTCGTTTGTTAAATGTTTAACAAGTAATACATACGTTTAAGAGTAAATATGAAATATATAATATTGGTTCTTTTTTGATTTTAGTACGCGAATTATTTCACTCGAATTATTTTCGTGTACGTATTTTTTAATCGTACCGTCGTCTTATGTTTGCCCGCTTTTTATAAACAGAAAATATTTGTACGAATTGATGTTTTTAGGTCGTTTTTATTTAACTAAATTATTTCATGTAACTGAAAAGTATATAATACGTTTATTTTTGAACATTTATTCACAAATTAAATATTTTAGTATAAATGGTAAGTGTGAAATACATGCATTAAATCTTTTGAGTAGTTTATTAAATAGATTTAGGTAGAATAGAATATAAGGCATATATGTGGTGGCATAAAGCCAATTCGGTCAAACAGAATAATTTTTATTAATTTTTTTCAATACTTTCATATAAATGGGTACATCTATCTTATATATATATATATATAATAAAAAAAGGAAAAATAATTATGCAAGAAATCAGTTATATAATAGTGTACACTTGAATATATTTATTTTTATTCATTATGTATCAATGCCAAAAAAATGTCCATGGTATTTCCCATTTTAAAATAATTTGTTTTTTCAATGTATATATACACACACACACACCTTACACACATAACACGGAAAACACCTCTTATTTGTAGCACATGTTTCAAAGTACAGTAAACAATTCCGAATCTTTGGACTGACATTACTATTCCAAATTTAAAGGAAAGTAAGATCTTTTATTTTAATATAGGCAGGTATAAATAATTTCGATCTGAACACATTGAATAATGTATATAAAAATAGGAATAAAAGAACTAAATAGATATTGTTGGTAATTTGTTTTCTTTTCTATAGATTTTGTAGTTTTTTAAAAACTTGTTTTTCTTTAAAACTCGGTTATGTTCAGTTATTTGCCACTTTTGTTGGGTATTGGATGTGTAGAAAAATACATATTACTCGTAATCAGATTTTTTATTGGTGTTTTGATGTTTTCCACGTATTTTTAATAATGATATAAATGTACTCATTTTTTTTTAAAAGGAATGAAATAAATAATATTTTTATATTTGAATTTCTTTGTTTGACATAAATTTACTATGAAAAACAATTATCTTATAAATAAATTTTGTTTATAAGACTGTTTCTTTCGTCATTTGTAAATTTATTAAGTATATATATATATATATATATATATATATATATATATATATAAAATATTTGGCAGGTTCTAATTATTAAATTACATTGAGTTATGTAGATGCCTTGGGTTTTTTTTGTAAAATTTGCCATATCTATACTTAAGTATCATTTGATTGCTTTTGTACGCGAATATCTAACAAAAATAATATTACTAATGACATGTAGTTATGTAAACCTGGCACTGTTTATCCAAGGTCCTTACTTCAGTTTCTTCTAAATTCGTCCACCGTACATCAATGCTCTCTTCACAGTCAGCGTTGTTATTTTGAAGAGATTAGACATATTTGTTAACTGACATCGATTTATTAACTTCAAATATATTTTTTTTAATATTTATTGTGAATTAATTTACAGTAGTATTTTATTTTTTTAAAAATATTTGTTGATTTATTATCTGTGACTTTTCAATTTTTTTTTCTTTACTAAATATAATAAATAATTATTGAAGTGTATTTTTATATACACTGCCTTTTCTTTTATTATAATTTAAAATTATAGTCTGCATTGTAATAGTGAGAATTATTTATTTAAGTATATTAAGTACTATTTTAAAATATTTATTATAAGTAAATTAATTTTGTACATTTGTATTAGACATTTAATATATTTGTGAGTGATATTTGTGTATTATTGTGGTTTTCTGCAACAGTCAAGATGGCTCTCGTAATTCCTCAAACAAATTTCTGTGCGAACTTCCAGGTGGATAAGTTTATGTGTGATGAAAATGTAATTAACTATTTTTATATTATTTGAAATTAATTTTGCATGCTGTTATCAACACTTTTTGAAACATTACGAATAAAGCTATTGGAACTAGTTATTGAAATAAAAAAAATTATCCGCAATAAAGTTTAACAATAGCAGTTGAGTTTTGGTACATTTATTTATTTTGTAATAACATTTACATACATATTTAGTTTGTTTATGTATGTGTTTTCTATAAGTAAATTTTTCAAATAGGAATTTTTCGTAAAATAATTATTTCATGAACTTTTTTGCACTTTACTCCCTATAATAGCCAGTAATGAATAGTCGTTTTATATGATAATTTGGTAAAAAAATATATTTTATTTAGAGACTAATTATATGTGAAAAATATAAGATTTTTATAGAAATATAACTCGGTGTTGACGTTATTCTTGCTATCTCTTAATATTTTTCGAATTTAAAGGCAAGAAAGACAAATTGTTTAACTAGTTTAAATAATTGAATATAAAATCATCGAATTAAGATAAAAAAAATTTTTTTAACAGTCAATATTAAATTAAATTGTTTAATGAATGTATGGTGCCGAAAATAATTACAGACAATATTATATTCATTATATAAAAAGAATGTCTTTTTAAGGACGTCAGATGGAATTTATTTTGTTTTATTTTACCGTTCACATGGCTTCTTAAAACCCAAGAAGCTAGTGTTTATTTGTTTTCAATTTGTGTGTATTCTTCGTTGGTTTATTTTGTGTGTATGGCTTAGATTTAATTTTTACTATATATTTTTTGTTCATTTTTTATAAGCCGTACTTGTCAAATTAATTAAAATTGTATGCAAGTGTTCAAAAAAATAATAAATTAAAGAAGTTAATGTTATATATATATATATATATATATATATATATATATATATTTATATATAATTTTTATATAATTTTATAAAATTAATTTAATATGTTTGATTAAGTATTTTTCAAACGAAGAAAACCAAAATTTTAAAAATAATAAATAAATTGATAGAATGATATTTTAATTATTATAAATAGTTCAAATTTTCTATAAAAGTATATTATTATTTTCTAGAAGATATATTTTCGTATTTAATAATAGATATAACTTTTCTTAAGTACACGTGAGTTCGCAGTAAATATTTGGCAGTATTGCAAACTTATTGATGAAATACAAAATTGAAAACAAAATGAATCTTTTTATAATCTACCAGTAATAAATGCCTACTGTTATGTTTAATTCGAAAATATTCGCAGTGTTGGACGTGTTTGTTGTTTTTACAACTTTATGTACGTAATATGAACAAAGTTCACGGGGCGCTAACAGAAAAATAATCGAAAAAATAAATCGCACTGAGTCTACTTATATTTAAAGAATTTCGAACATTTGGCACTTTCACAATGTAAACAACTTATTGGCATCATATATGTATATATAATTATAATAATTTATTTTCTCTATTTCATCGAATCACAAATAGTCATATTTTTGTATAATTTTCTACAGGATCAAGTTCAGTATGTTTATGATGAGGTAATTTTATCTGGGGAAGGTGAACCAGTGGTGCTAGATGCCGCTAAATTGGGCGACATACCTGCACGTTATGTAGTTCCACCACTGAAACTGCATCAGCTTCCTGTTATTGGAGTTTACATTGATCCGCGTGTGATCACAGGGTTCAGATATCGTGTTAAACCATTACAAGTAAGAAGAAATTATATTTTATATATTTGAAATCCCGCAAAGAAATAAAATAATCATTTGAATAGCATTGTAAACTACATTAATATTAAACATTTATTTGAATTTGTAGACTGGAAAACAGTTTTGATGTTGAATCGTTTTTTACTTTTTATTTTTTTTTACAATTTTATGAAATTTACCGTTTCACGGAAATATAAATGATCTTCATACTTTCTAAAAATAAACCGGTTATATTGGAACTGTGAAACAGCACAATGTTGATTTCAGGATTTCAGTTCATGTCCCATTCAAGAAGCGGCTTTATTTAACGGTCGCGCGTTGAGGTTGCTTAGTATTGGACGAGGGTTTGCACGCAGATTTACATTTGAAGCAGACGAAAAATGTTTAAATAATAATGACAATTATTTCTGGAGTGATTCAAGACCGGAAGGGTTTGCATTTGAAATAGAAGCTGTTTCTGCAGGAGATAAATTTACAATATTTGATGCAAATCATGTTGCTCAAGGAACTCTGGATATTATCCATAATGAAGTATGTTTAAGAAATGAATATTTTATACTTAGACTTCATAAATTATTTAAAGGTTCCATTAAAATTAGTTTCACTTGAAAAATTCGACACTTCTTAATCAGTATTGTATTAAATTAATATATAAATTTTTACTTATCGAGATGAATATTTGGAGAAAGTTTTAGTAGTTGCATCATTCCGGGCAAAGCAGCCGGATGAGGAACTAATTTGTACTGTTATACGAACGGACAATAATTTTTATATCGGTAATATAAAGAGTATATGGTAGGCTATTATTGTTTTTATTTAACTATTTGATTGTTTTAAATATATAATAAATTCTAGATATTATCGATATAGAGTTGTTGAAATACTGTTTTTCAAAAGTTGCGAGTTCCCGATATCGAGTACAAATATTTTGGATCGGGTGTGAGTAAGTTATAACGAAGTATTTGAGCTTATAAGTATGAATATAGTTAATAAAAATAAGAAATACTTTTTTATGATTTCTATGTAACTTTAGATGTACGTCGTTTATTTTTGTGTGATAAATTTTTTTTTAATATTTTATTCGTTTTATTTAGACTTTTTTTGAGTTTATGATTTACAAACATATATTTATAGCATTCAAAAAAATCGAAGATTTAATTCTTAAATATTTAATTTTCAATTTATCGAATGTCATTCATTAATTCATTACATTTTTGTACTTGTTTGATTTATTATCGGCTGTTGATTGTTTTATAAACAATCAAAAGTGTAATAAAATAATAAATCATACATATTTTCTTAAATGCATGCAAGAACCCATTTGTAGTTTCATGATAGTTTATTGGCCTATATTAGAAAAGATATTTATAATACGTTTTATTTTAAGGAACCACAAATTGAATTGGAAAGCAAAGTAACTTCAGAAGGTATTAACAAAAAAGTTAAAATTACTTGTTTGTGCAAAGTGGAGTGGTTTGAAAATAATGGTGCTGCAAAAACATTACCATTAACGGGAATTGCTTTGTATTCCAAAAAACGAGGTAATAATATTTCTGAAGTTATCAAAGTCATAAACGTGTCTGTTGGAAAACATCGTAAAGGATATACGCTTACTCCTGGTATTAATAAAAATGCTCGAAGAATTATTGTTCGTGGACAAGACATCAAAGACATTCCAACTAAATACATTATTACTGGACTGGAAGCTTATGAATTTCCTGTTTGTGGTATGTATTATTAGAAGTAAATTAATTGATTCTCATTTGATTAGAATTTAATTTTGATTTAAAAAAATATTTTTTTTATTTGTTAAAGGTACTTACATAGATGCAAGAGTTATACCTGGATTTCATTATCGTGTACGTCCTGCACTTGGAAAGCACCATCTTTTTAATGGTCGATCATTAAGACTTATCAGTATTGGAATGGGTTATGGCAAACGTATAACTTTTGAACCTGACACTTTATTAAACCCTGATAATTATTTTTGGAGTGACTCTCATCCAGATGGCTTAGGTTTTGAACCAAGAGCAATTCATACAGGAATGAAATTTGTAATTAGTGCTAATGGTCAACAATTAGGTGAAGCATCTGTTTTTAGAGCAGATTTACCACAAAGGGAAGAAAGGCAAACTATTGTAAGTTTTATATATATATATATACATACATAAGATTACATTTAGAGGTTTTTACTTTAACTTTTTAGGAGCCAACTAAATCAGGAAAATCTGTAATTACAAAATATATTCACGTAGATGTAACATGCCATGTATGTTTATCATTATCTGGAGGAGAAGAATATCAACATCTTATGAGAGTATATGGATTAGCAGTTGTTCGCAAGGAGCCTCATCAGTCTGCAGCTAAAGTGATTCGAGTAGATAATGTTGGTCTTGATTCTCAATTGAATCTCGTGTTTGTACAATCACAATCTGAACTTACATTCCATCCAATAGATGATTAATTGTCTTTAATAATCAAAGAAAGTTTTAATACTTTACATTTTCAATTATTTTGTACTTTTCTATAGAGTTTTAGAAAAGAATCTTTCTATTGATTATAATACTCGATGGATAAAGTTTGGAAGCAACTTCTGAAAAATGGAAATTTCCAAGTAAAGGAAATAATCAGCAGCAAAGTTAAATTTAATGAGGTTGATCTTATCTACAATATCTAGAGAAGTGTATATGTTAATGTATCTTGTGATAATATTACATATTTATACTTAGGTAGAATAGGAATTGTACTTGCTATATGTTTATAGGTAATTATATCAAAATACATGTACTCCACTTCATGTTAACATTCTTACATATTTCTTTACACATGTACATTCATATATATTATATTAAGTATTTTTTATCATTCATTGAAAATTTTAGATTCAAAATCTCATTCTTTTGAAATAATAAAATGTTTTATTTTTGACAATAATGAGTACACGTTTTTTGGCTTGTAAAACATTTGTTATATTTTATTATGTTTTTATAAAAATTAAATAAAATTTTAGTAAAAAAAGTTTTAGAATTTTATTTAAATTAACAGGTCAATTACTTTCTCCATAATTTAATTTTATAGTAGTTTTATAATCTGAATATAAATACAATAGAATAAATGATTTATCAAAAAATTCAGTAGGTAAAAGAACATACAAATTTTTTTTTTTAATTTTATAATGTGTTTTCCTTTTTTGCTGATATAAAATATGTATGAATGAGTAAAAAATACTAATGAATGCACAATAACATAATACACCAGTTAAAATTTGCAGTTATTTACTATAGAAATTTATATAAATGGCTAGTTAGTTACAACATTTTTTATTGGTTTTCTTATTTTTCATTGTATTACAAAACAAAAATATATTTTATAATATTTGATTACTTTATATATTTGGTAAATCTACTTTTACAGAAATAAAATTACTATGTCTGAAAAAATATGCCTTTTAATTCTGCATCACACAATTTTTTTATTTCCTCTGAAAGCAAAAGTAATATAAGTTTTTAATTTAGGTGTTAAAATAATATATCAATATTACCATTTATTTCTATAAGATTTGCATTTTTATGTTGAATCGCTACATAAAATTCTCTCCTGTTTGAAAATTTTCCTACAATCCAATAATCTTGCATTGTTTTAGCAACAGTTTCTCCATAAAAAGTTGTACTTAATTTGTCAGCATTTAAATCAGCAATTAGTTTTAAAGCCTCTGATGAAATGGATATATTTCCAGAATGCCTGTTGTCTAAATGAACTGTGCTTTTGTAGGCTAAATTTAATTGGTTAAAATATACAAATTTAGGACTGCTGTCAGATGTATGTGAGCTGGATGCAGCTTGCTGACTACAATACTCTGCAATTTCTGACACGAGTGATGTTAACTCAGGTCCCATAAAAGAATCGATTGCTTTGAAATATTCCAAATCTAGTTTTATATTTTCTAAAAAGTGTCCATCATAAAATATTTTTAGTGAGTAATTTATATTTATTTTCACATTCGTCATTTAAGAAAAAAAGTAGTACATACCATCAATAAACAATATCACAGATGCACTTAATGATCTATAAACAACGAAATAAAATACTTCTAATTGGTTGTTTCGTCTTATATAAACTTTGGGAATTTTTCCAATAGGTGTTCCAACTTTTAAGGATCTTGGCCCTGATACAAAGCGACCATAATGTAAATTTGAAAATGGAGAAGTTTGATTTCTGTGCATTGAACCTCCCTGCAGCTCAGTTTCCATATGAGCTGGCAATAACGTACTGACCATATAATCAAACACAACTTGAATATTTTCAGGTTCTAAACCACTCCATACTAAGTGTCCATTATACATAAAAGATGAAAATTTAATTGAAGGAAATTCCAATTCTATTTGATTGATAAAGCACAAAACATTAAGAAATGTCAAATTATTTAATGGAAGATATTGTATTCCTCCAAATACATTAATTATATCGCAATGGTCAAGTTTTAATGTTAATAAATACTGCAAAATAAAGTATTTTTAGTGTTTCTATAATTATTTTTAAAAACAAATATAAAATTTATATTATAGATACCTTAAAAAAAAAGTGCTCTAAATTTCGTTTCAAGATATCAACACCATCTCTTTGTACAATTGACGAAAATGTTCCCGACAAAAAAGAAAATGTTTTATATGCTTGTCGTAAAACAGATTGACAAACTGTGTCTTGTACATCATCACCTTGATATTCATAATATTCTGCACCTTCTTTTGTCTTACAAATATACGGTACATTCACTGTCTAAAATCAAATAATGTTAAAATGTGTGAGAAAAATTTATTTTTATGTCATTTACCATAACCATCCAATAATTTTTTTCCGGTTCATAGTAAACTTGTCGAGTTTTTTGAGTATGAAATGAATTACAAGGTTCTGATTTGTTAAACGTCCTGAAATGAAAAATATAACAATGTTAAATCTATTTTTAGTAATTAAATAAATTACTAACGCTGTAAATTTTATGACAGCTTCAGCCAGACCAACATTTCGAATTTTTGAATCTAAGTCTGTATTTACAGGATTATAATACAATATCTTTTTTTCTTCCTACAAAAAAAATAAAAATAAAGAATTATACAATTAAACAATATATTTATAGATAAGTCTAACCTCGCCTTCTTTCTGACACAGTGTATAATTAAAAACATAAAAACTTTTTAGCAGCGTTTCAGTTTTTAGTGGCATATTCGCATGACTAAAATAATTATTAATTAAAATATTATATGAATTATAGTACATCTGGTTAATATTTTCATTATTAGTATTATTTTACATGTAACCTGTAAATGTCAAATTACGTTTGATTATGTATTGCATTTAACTTACTCATACTTGAAATAATAGATGGCGTTAGTTGAAAATTTTGTTACATTTATTGGTAAAGTAAGAAAATATTGAAAACTAGTCCATGTTTAAAATAAGTTAAGCTGTATATGTATATATATATATATATTATTAATTTAATTTTTATAAATTTATTTTAATTTTAAATATTATTACTATAAATTTATTCCTTATTGACGATGAATTTATTATAGCTACAATGGGAAAAATGAACATAATATTCTTATTAAAATTGTTAATTATACTTAGTGAGTAATCTAACTTAGGAATTGGAATATAATGACATTTGAATATCTTTGACAAAATTTTCTTTATTCGACGAGAAAATTACTAATATGTATTGTGGTTTCAAATATTTACAATTTTTTTACCTGTCTATATTATTTAAACATACACGTTATAGAAAAATATTCTGTAGTTGACCCAGAATCTATAAGAACTTTCATATGAATTAAAAATTGTGTCTTTTCTAGAGGTGAATGCGACATAAAGTTTTGATACCTTTGCATTCTTTTTCGATGCAATCCAATATACATAAACGTAACGCGGCGCTGTATTTTATTAAAGATCTTATTAAAATAATGTTAAATATGAAACAGCGACTAAAAATACTAACATCATTTTTAGTATAAACCTTCAGTACTTAATAACTGAAATTAATAATGTGTAAAAATATAATTAGTTTGAGTTATGTTATTTTTTAAGAACTTAAGGATTTATATTAAGAAGTATATACAATTCAAAAATTTGTAATTATCTGAAACTAATAAATCAAAGAGTAGTAAAAATTAGAAGTAAAAAAGTTATTATCTGTAGTGTTATGAATTAAATTATTTTTATTATTATTATATAATTAATATTTTTTTCGCATGCAAAAAAGAATCTCATTATAAAAAAAATACTATCGTATATCCAGATAAGTTAATAAAACCAACGCCCAAATACTAATCTGAAGAACACAACAAATGTATGTTATAAATAAATGTGTATATTAGATATAATAAATAAAAGATAAAATTAAAAACTACATTTGATACACATATGATACAAATAATGAAGACTATGTTTGTGTTCCATATGTGGTTTATGTGTTGTGATTAGTAGTTAACGGACGGAAGCATGTTTCCGTGAGGGAGAAACGGTTTAGATGGTACGAAGTGAAGGGGGGAAGCTTGTATACAGATAATGAACGAAAGGAGAATGAGATGTCACAGACAAACGAATGTTGTACGCAACAACATTCAGTACCATTGTTGTGAATTAACTTTCAATTGAAGTGCAGATTAATCAAAAGTTGCGCGTTTTCTTGTTTGATGTATATTTCTTACTGCGAATCTCAAACACGAATCAATTTGAATTGAAATAATACGCTAAATATTTTATTGTGTACATGTACTAGCATATTTTTAAAAGTTAATGTTGATGCGAAATTAGCAAGTGTTAGTACTTTTTGTTATGAAAAATTGTAATTTTAAATCTTAAGTTGTGATGCGTGTAAAAGTGAAATTGAAACAAAACAAAATCGATACAAATATGTTATATCTCTTACGAAGTATGTTTTAAGTGTTCTATACATCGAAGGTAATTATGACTAGTGTGTATTCATTAAAAATTTTTCACAATATAAAATTATCAGTACAGGTTTATGATATGTTGTATGAATTTGTTGTCAAAAAAGACATCATAATTTAGAATGTTTTCAAACAAATTAAAAAGTTTAATGTCATTTTAAAATGCAGAATTTATTGACACATATCTTTTTATATCAACGATATCCGAGGAAGGAAATATGAGAAAATCACAAAATATCCATAATTTTTTATTGAATTATACCATTTTTTTATGATTATGTATTCTAATTTAATATTTTTCTGCATGATATCGATTTTGTATATTTTAAATTTGAATATTTATTTTTTAGATTTTGGTCGTTCTATACTTTATTTAAATTATGTTGCAGTAAAATAATAGCGTAATTTTGGAGAGGTTGCATTTTAAATTGGAAAAACCTTTAAAATATTACATTGCGGCTTAAACGCAATAACACTGATATGCTTGCAACAATATAGAGTTCTAATTATAGAATATAAGGTAATGGGAAAAATAATTTTTTTCTAAAGTCAGATAAAGAAATTCGATTTATAAATGTAGTCAGAAATCAATGATTGAGGTGCTTGAAATTTGTACAATTTATAAATATCAAAATGAAATATTTATACATGTTCATTGTGACAAGCAAATAATAATAATAGTAATTATATATATATATATATATATATATATATATATATATATATATATATATATAAATATATATATATATATATATATATATATATATATATATATTAATATATATATATATTAAATATATATATATATATATATATATATATATATATTATATATATATATATATATATATATATATATATATATAATTAATATATATATATATACACATAAACATATCTAAATGAATATGATAAGGATGATGGTTATTGTTATTTAATTTACCTCTCCTTTTTTATTCAATATAAACGAATGATATAATCGAAAACAATTTTTGATTGAATTTTTTTTATTATATTGCGTTATAAGATATATGGAACTCGATTCCAATGAACTATTATTTTAATTATTAATAATGAAATTATATAGCTAAAAACACTTATAGCTAAAACATTTGGTTTTTCAATATATGTATGTATCTACATATTTGTCAAAAATATGAGAAAACGTCTCTTCGTAGTATAAATACAAATGATTTTTTAATTGTACGAATTTTGTTTTATAAAGCTTATTAAAGCAATCTTATAAATTATAAAAATCTAGGATTTGTATTAATACAAATTAAATTTTTCTGTTTTGTGTAACATAAGTTTTTGACAGACACAGATATATATATATATATATATATATATATATATATATATATATATATATATATATATCGTGTAATGGTACTTTAAGATATAACCCTCATTTTCTAAATGTGTAAATTATAAATGGCATTTTATGCATTAAAAAAAATTTGAAGTTCAGTAATGTCAAAAATTCAAGGACAGAACTTTCAATAAAATATTTTAGTATGTTTTTTCTTTGTAATTAAAAATAGCAGAAAATACTTGGAAATGAATTAACACAAAGTTGTGTTTTCTTATTGGCTGGTCGTTTTCATATATATATATATTTTATAAATCTGTGGTATGTTCATCCTTTTGTAAAAGGTAATTTTTCATTGTCCAAACTATATGTTTTATAAAGTTATTTTCTTTCTCGATTTGAATGGTAAAATGATTTTTATTTCGTATTCATAAGTGAAATAAATAGTTTAATATGTAACTATATTAATATAAAACCTATTTGAAAAAATAACCTGATATTTATATGCTGATCTGTAATCAAATTATTTTAGTAATTTATTACAAATTTGTTGATTATATATATATATATATATATATATATATATACACACATACATACACACACACACACACACACAAATACCACAAACACCTACTTGTATTTACATAAGTGTATATATATACACGAGTATATATATATATATATATCGTATATATATACACACGTATATATATATATATATATATACTCGTATATATATATATATATATATATATATATATATATACACACACACATTTATATATACAATATTGTCAGAATGATATTAAGTTTATATGGATTTATCTTATCCATATTACTGCTGCAGCATTTGACATCCGGTTAAATGGTATTTTGTTCATGCCAACAATACATTTTTTTTTATCTTTGTGTTGTTATCCCGTATGTCCTATTTTTATTTCAAATATGTATGTTGTTTTGACTTACTTACTTACAATTAATGTTTATATGCATATATCCATATGTTGAATTTGTTTTTTTTTATTCTATTGTACGGAACTTCTTTTTGTGTGGGTGAATATGTTATGTATAATTAGAGATTTTTTTGCTGAGTTTTGATAGTGTTTTAATAATGTATTTTTTAATTACGAGAGCATAGGATTATTATGACGCTCAAAAAATATCTGAATAAAAATGAATATATAAATAAGAGATCATTTTTAATGATGTTTCTGTTCAACTCGGCTTTTTTTCGATTAATAGACGGAAATTTTATGTTTTTTATCGATAGAATAATGCAATATATGTTTTGAAGTAAATTAACGATGTAACAAAATATTTAATCATAAATGGAATAAAATTTTTGATTCATTGATATTTTTATTGTAGACTTAATGTTTTTTTTTAAATATAAGCTTATATGTTTAACCAGTTAATATTTTTTAGTGATTTTTTTATCAATTTTAATGGAATGAGATGTGTTATTAGCATGTTTTTCAATTTCATTAATAGAAAAACTAATTAAACAATGAATGAAGAACATATAATGCTTATGAGATACTTTTTGCAGATGTGAACAAATTTCAAATTAATATATATATATATATATATATATATATATACATATATATATATATATATATATATATATATATATATATATATATATATATATATATATATATATTAAAGTATTAATTGTATTCGTTATCATTTTGTGCATACTAATTATTTATTGTTTTTATTTAGTTTTATATTGATATATTCTTATTAAAAAATATTTTTAATACATAGCCATTTATTTTTATTATAGTATTTAACATATTTTTGATTAAAGCGCAATATTATTTTTTTTATATAATTATGCACTTTTTAACTTAGAACGGAACGATTTAAATTTAATTATTAAAAAGAGATACTTTTATGAAACAACTTTTTTAAATACATTATCTTAAAAATTGAATTACTACTTTCTATAAAAATTTGATATCCTCTCTATAATTAAAAATCTTTTAATATGCAGCTGGTTTACTAAATTTTAAACTATATTAACATTTGAAAGTAGACAAGTAAATAAAGAAGTGCAGTAAAACATTTATACTTATTTAGTGAAAAATTATCATAACTTTGTGAAATAGAAATATATTTTTATATTCATATGAATTATTGACATGGAATAATACATTTCATTAATAAAAATGACATGGATGGACTCAGTTGTAAATTATTATTATTTTCCAATTATTAATTAGTTATTGTATGTCTTGGTATTAATATTGTTTATTTTGTATGACACAACATTATGTCATTCAATGATTCGTGCATACGTAATAATTAAAAAGAATCGTTTAAAAGTAAATTTAATGATTTAGTTTATTGAGAGAATTTAATTCATGAGTAAGATATTTCTCGAAATAGGTCGATTGATAAAAAATGTTTTCTTATAAAAGTATTTTAATGTGCTCACTCAATAATTTAACATAAGTACAATACAATTCATTATTAAATGAAGGGTATTTTTGTTGACAATGAAAACGTTTCTATAATTCAATGGAATACTGTATGTTACCGCGATAAAATAATTCAAAAATCCACGAAAATGTCTATTTCATTTGGTCAGCCAAGCAGCGCGAACCATGACCTCATGAGTGTTGTGTGCAGTACTGTTTAGTAGTTTAATGTTTAACATAGATTTTTAACGATGTCGAATCAAGAACTACTAATAACAAACATATTAAATATTCATTCAGAGAATAAAACTGTACAATTTTTTTATTTCTTGTAATTTTTAAATATTTATTCTATACATTATTTTTTTTTAAAACGAAAGGCCATACTTTTTAGTGATTTTTTAAATTTATTAATATTTATGATTTAAATTTGCTAGAGATCATGTCAACGTAATATTTTTTTTCTAGGACTTTTAATATAATTATGTACAACATAATAATAAATGGTGCAGCAAAATCTAGTGTAGCAAAAAAGAATTATACTAATTAAAACTCGTGTCGTGCAATTCCACGGTGCGTGTCTTTGTCTGCCTTGCGTTTTATTATGTTATTTTAACCAGCACATTTTTAAAAGTGGATATTTTACTACTTTAAATAGTTCTAAATACATTTATTACTGTAGAAGCGTAGCAATTAGTGACATTAAATGGAAGGAAAACATAAACTTGAATATTTTGTTAATATTCTACAAACAAGTTTGTATTAAACAAACGCATGTTGTGTGTTTAAGATTAATAATATATATATATATATATATATATATATATATATATATATATATATATATATATATATATAAGGGAAAAAAATGATTTAGTTTGAGTAAAATATCAAATAACGTTATTTTTGAAAAAATATGGATCAAATTTTATTCGATCAGTAACAATAAAATTTTTGAATAATCATGTACTTTTATTATACTTTCAAGAATAAAACGCAAAAATATTAAAGTAATATTTATTGAGTTAATTAAAAAAATACAAACTAGTAGATTTGGCCTCACATCGCTTCAGGAAGATGAAATGGAATGCTTTGACTTGAAATTGTATCTTAATTTTAAATATATCTGTAAACAAATATAATGTATGCTTACGAAAAATTCATTAAAGTGATTATTGAATCTAAATTCAAAATTTTGTAAAAATATTCGATTTATTCTATAATATTTTTAAAATAAAAAATAGTAAGTGGTGGGGTAGAAATATATCTTTGACAATTTTTAAACGAATACGAAACATATCATAATGATTATTTATACATTATATATATTCATTCAAAAAATATTTATTACTTGCTATTGAAGATGCCATAGATACATACTATAATATATATATATATATATATATATATATATATATATATATATATATATATATATATGTACATAATTTACCTGATGAATTATTTCCCTTACAATTATAAATTAAAATTAAAACATAGATATGAATTAAAAGTAAAATTATAAATATGCATATCTTCACTGAAAAATTACAGTTGCAAGAATAAATCTGTAACAGATAATTTAAGATGTGTTCAAATCAGAAATATGAACATTCATTCATACACGATTATTTGCTTATTCAGGTTAATTGTTAATAAGGCAGGTCATAGATCTTTAATCTGCAACAATTTTTCATTCTTCATAAACCTAATAATTACTACTTTCTTTGAGTTTTTGAAATTTAAAGTAAATATTTTATAGAGATGTAAGTATTTTTTTGTAAGAAATACTAAATAAATGTATACAAAGTTAATTTGATTTTAGAATCTCATTGAAAAAAACATGTATATATATATATGTATATGTATGTATGTATGTTCGAAATTTATCCAGAAAATACATAATTTAAATTTATATGGTAATATTATACAGAATAGCTTTCAGTATGTGTAATGTAATTCTTATGAAACATTAATACTTTTTCTTCAAACTATGATAATTAACATTAAAAAGATAACAATCAACGCGTGGCATGGTCTTATGTGTTAAAAGTAGAATAATATCCGAATATACTAGAGCATGACGTATTAAGAAACATGTTCCTTCTTTTGATAAAAATTTTTGTACATTATTTGTAATTTTCATATGGATTTAGTACAAAAAATCAGAGTTTCTGACAATGTCTGACTGGTAGAATATAAACAATTTCATCGTTCGTCGTACCTTTATTTTTATACAAAGTATACGAATTGCAAATACATGTAAAAAAAATAAAGCAGGTATTATATGTATTATGATACGTGTTATAAAGTTTGTGTAGTGATAATTACAACTATACAATATCATTTATTGTTGTAGTATAAGTAAGAAGGAATAGAGTTGTAAGAAAGTTTTGTTGTTCAGTAATTGATAAGATTATTTAGTAAATAAACATGCGGTTTTATTATTTTTATTCAAATAATTGGAATGAATATAAAATTAATGTTGTATGTTGATTATTGAAAATGATGTGATATTTTGTGACATAAATAGAAGAATCATTTGTTTCCCTCTCTCCGTATATATATATATATATATATATATATATATATATATATATATATATATATATATATATATTAAAATAAACACAACTGCTAGTAACCAATTTCTGGATAAAGGTTTTCCCCATCCCAAATTTTATATTTTGAATGATCAAGTATTTCAAATTTCTTTTTTATTTACAAAATGTGTAAAGTTTATATTTTATCTGTTCATTAGTATTTTCCTACTTTAGTTGCATTTCTTCATTCATAGTTAAACTTTTCTATTGTTCAACGTTATCTTTTTTGTTACTGTTTGTCCTATTTATTTCAATTTCTTGGTCTTGTTTTAATATACTATTTCTTATTATTCCTAGCATATAATGTCATATATATATATATATATATATATATATATATATATATATATATACACACACACACACATATATATATATATATATATACATATATGCATATATAGATATATACATATATTTGTCTGTGTTGTCTGAGGTCGCTGAATTATTGAGGTATTATTGGATTCATGTTACATTTCCGTAGATAAGAACAGGAAAAAGGCACTGGTCGAATACTTTTTTCGAAAAACATGGAATGTTCGATTTAAATACTGAGGTGTTTACTTTACATAAATTTCATCCATTTTTTATTAATCTGTTAATTTTCTCAATTAAAGACACATCTTTAGCAATAAATTAGTCTTAGTAAATATTTATAACAAATTTATTCGACCTGTTTCATTTATTTCAGATTTTCGAGTAAATAAATGATTGAAACATTGTTTCTAATTTATTGTCGTTCATTTCGAAACTAATTTTTTGATTAGCTCGTCTAGTTCTTAAATAATGTTATTTATTTCTTTTCAAGTGTTGCGAAAATAACAATCTCACCAAAAAAAAAAAAAAAACAGAGAGAGCTTAACCTCTTGCATTTAAATGTCATTTCTTTATTTTATTAGTTGAGTAATTTAAATACCTCTTCTAAGATCATAGTAACCAATTTTGTTTAAATTGGATTTGTATGTCTCACCTAGTTATAAAAATTATTATATTTTGATCTTCAATGTAATTTAACCAACATTTAATTTCTATAAACATTCAGCTGTGCATAGCACTTTTGTAACAGTTAATTCTGTATTGTATTTTTGTTGTGATTTTCTTAACAATCATGAAAAAAGTGGTGGGGGGGTATTAGGTGTCCATCGACAATATAAATAAAGAAAATTAAGTATAGAATCAGAGACGTTAAACATATTTTTGGTCACTGGTTTTAATTTATTGAATATTTTATAAACAAATAACGGTTTTCTGTGTACAGAAGGATACATACGCTATTAAAAACAGCTCTCATATGTAGTAGAGTCATGATTTAAATATTTTTTTAAAAATTAAACATATCTATTTAAATTCAAGAAAATTGTTATTTTTGTTGAAGATAATTATGGTTTACACCGAAAGATTACATCATACGAATTCTTTTAATTATACTTAAACAAAGAATTTCAAAAGAAACAATCGTGCTTTCGAAATTAAAAACGTCGAAGTATCTTTTGAAATCATTTTACAAATTATAGCGATAACATTTTAAGTCTCCCGGAAGGAAACGTACTTTCCAGTTGATTGTGTTCGACTGTTATTAATTATCCACTTGATGTCTACATACGAGTACCTACGTATTCTTTAATTTTTTCTTTCTGTATGTAGTCTTATAATTATTATTTTATACACATTATATACATACACATGTTTATATATACATATGTATATATATATATATATATATATATATATATATATATATATATAGAGACGAAATACGATTTTTTGATAATTGTTTAAAGAAATTGTGAACACATTTCTTCTGATAATATTATTATGTTATATTCATAAATAATTAATTTTTTTAAGTTATTTTGAATCATTTTATAAATGCAAACAGTTTTATAATTAATTAGTGATAATGAATAAATGATTGATCAATTGATAATAATTAAGATTGAACTTATGTTAAGAATGCCATAGTAATTTTGATAAAGTTTGTATAGATTAATATGCTATTATTTTTTCTTGATCAAAGTGTGTGAAAAGTATTCACAATATTGAAGGGCGGTTATTTAAAAAAAATGAAAAAAGAATGTATAACTCAATCTTGTTTATTACAAATTGTGGTATTATGAGAGAACAATGGATTTAAATTAAAACTTGGATGTGTTTTTTTTGTTTCCCTTTCTTATCAACTACATGTTTATTATTTGTATTAACATGTATCTTTATAGATTATTTTTTATAAGTATTATATATATATATATATATATATATATATATATATATATATATTTATTTGTGTTTGTATATATATGTTTATAATGTATGTGTATTGTGTATTTGTAAATACTCTATATGAAGTAAAATATGGGAAACGGTATTTCATTTGTTTATGGACGTATTGTTTTCTAGGCGGATATGTATCAAAGTGATAATAGTAACAATACTAATTTATCCTCATAGTCTGTCACTATCATAAATAGCACAGCATTAGTTATAGCGCTGCTTGAAATAATTTGACACCCGTTGTAAACAATGGTGTGGAAATTTGATTTAAATTTCGACCTTTGATTAACATTTCAACGGTATTATATATGTATTCGTTTACTTAAATTTTATGAATATAGAGTGGAGTAATTATTAGATCGTATCAATTTAACACGATGGCGTTTGAAGTAATGTTATACGTAATAATTCTTGAAGCGATGAGTAGAATTACGATGGTACTATTAACCGTTCTATAAATGCTATTAAAAAATTGAAAGTGTTTATTTAGTAACGTATGATGAACAAAACCGGGATTTTATTGATCGTTAAGGTCGCGAGCAATGAAATCTTATTAATTTCATTCGGAAATGATAACGAATGAAGATAAATGTTAAAAATAGGAATGTTTGTCCTCATTTACATAAATAATTTGATAATAAAATTATTATATTTTTCGCATTTTTTTGATAGTGCATTAAATTTTAATGATGCTTCTTTGAGTATTAAATTTCTATATATATATATATATATATATATATATATATATATATATATATATATATATATATAGTTCAAATATTTTGATATATCATTACATTTTTTATATAGACTTTGTTTTTTATGTGATTCACTGAAATAAAATTTAATATATTTTGGTTAACGCAAGAAATAATTACATTATATCGAAATCAAATCGAATCGAAAAGTGAAACATTTTTTAAAGTATTATTTAAGGTTTTATATATAACACTTATGATAATCTAATTTAGGTTGAAGTTATTTTACAAAAATTGAATTAACTTTAGTACAATATTTACACTTTTATAATAAATAATAATTGGTTTTCCTATAGTTTACTTTAAGTTTAATTTTTACTTTCGTCCGAGAAATAAATTGAATATTAGTACGAATGTTGATTATAAATAAATTCAATTGAAATTCAACATCTGAAAAGATCCTTTAAAAATATGATTTATATGATATTTTTAATATTTTTCTTTTCTTTCGTTACTTGCGAGTAAGTAAGTCCTAAAGTGTCTTTTTTTTTGAGGACAGCGATTTAGAGATTTACGGCGTGTTTCGAAATCTAGTAATTTATGCATAAACTATTTATAGTGAAATATTGTTTTTTATTAAAAGCATTAATTACTTTTTCGCTACATGTAAGTTCACATGAACTATTAAACAATGCAATTAACTAATTTTCACCAAAATGCGATTGTCCATTTGTTCACGGAAGGTGAAGATATAAAGTATTATTTAGTGTTTCAAAATATACAGTTTTTTAAAAAGCAATATATTGTACTAGCCAACGTTTATATTACATAATTTTGTTCTATATGTTGAAATAGTGATAAAATGTGTATGTGTAGACATCGATAACAAACGTTAAGTATTTCATTCTCATTTATGTGTTATTTATATATGAAATGCAAGTTGAAAAAATGTTTGAAGACAAACTATCATTATTTGTGGCATCGTCAAATATATATATATATATATATATATATATATATATATATATATATATATATATGTTTTCAATGCAAAAAGATTCATTTTAATTTGAGACAGTCTAGAAGAGTTTATAATTTAGGTACTTAATTCATTGTTATGATAATGACTTTTTCTTGTTAAATATCGTTCTATATTCATGATATATATATATATATATATATGTATGCATATGTATGTATATAGTAATTATATTGTATTAAAACGTTGGTGAACTAAAATTGAAAGGTTTCTTTTAAATCTTTTATACAATTTTAAATAATTTAGTGCATTTTTTTCATACATTTCGAATATCTTTTTCAAATTCTTATTATACTTGTTCATTATTTTTTTTTTGAGTTTTTATTGAAGTAGGTCGTATTTTTTAGTTAAAAAACATGAAATTTTATTAAAGAAATATAGGGCGTTAACCAGTAAGTTGACAGTAAATGCTGTGAATAAAGTGATTTCTTATCTTAAAATACAAGTTTTAATTCAACATTATAATGATTGATAAATTGGCCCAAAATGTCATTCCTTTTCATTAATAGACTTATGGGTATATTTTACAGAACTTGTTTGTATATATATATATATATATATATATATGCACACATATATTTGATATTTGTTTTATTTGTTTATTGGTGGTTCGAGTCGATTTTTTTACATACTTTTGGACGCGTTTATGATTACATAGAAAATTGTTATGTAATACTTTTATAGAATGTTGTGGTGTCTTCATAAAACAATATTAATTTACTTTTGAATAATTAAAATGAATTCATATCATCTCGATTGTTACGAAGTACCGGTTACGATAGTATTGTTCTATGCAAATATACAACATTTGAATATTAAAAACACTCTTACTTTCAGGTGTCATCATTAGAGCGAAGCGCGTTCATTCTCTCATCATAATGGCAGAACATGCTACGGAAAACAATTGTGGCGCTGTAAAATTAGCAGGTTACCTGGAAAAGAAGAAGAAAAAGGTATTTTACATAGGCACTGTCATTGTGACTGACTGTTTTCATTATGTTCAAAGAAAAACAAAAACAAAAATGGTGTGTGTTCTTGTAACTGATTTTCATTTACCTGGAATATTTCAAGGTTGAAGTAATATATTTTTTAAACAATTTTAAATTTAGCATTGTTTTCATTTGAATAATAACCGTCTCAGAATTCTAATTTATTAATTAATATTTCAGTTACATATGTATTCTTAAAAATGGCATTTTTATTGTAATAATTTCAATGCACTTGATTACTTTTGGACAGGTATTCTGAAAAAATTATAATTTTTGGATGTTTTCCCATATTTTGGCTTGACTTCTCGTAATACTGCGCGAAATATTTTAACGTATTTTTGTATATAAATAAATATAAATGTATACTATATATGCAAAAAAAGTAATTAGAACAATTTTCTGCAACTCAAAGTAGTAATAACGTTTCGATGCGCCATATGTCAACGTATAGTGTGGTCCTTCTACATTTAGAATCAGTTTCAACTTAGTAATCTCAGTTTGAATTGAAGAGTAAGTACGTAGTTGCTGAACGTGTAATGAAAATTGGATTACGAAATAGTTAATAATATCCCATATGAAGTTTGTATTAATTTAAAAGACAGCGTCTGCGATTCGCTTGAAAAGTTGAGGCGAGTTCGTTGTAAAGATGCCATTTATTGAGTACATTTAGATGATAAAGGTTTTTAAAAGTAGCGCGAATCGATGGAAAATGAACTACATAACGAATGATTCTCAATTGAGCTGAGTGTGAATTGAGCTTGTGTGAATGACTCAAATTGTTAATTAAATGAAACTGGCATTTAACAATCTAAGTGTTGTTAAATGGATTGAATTTAAATTGAAACATTCTTCATATATTTTTAACTGAAGATTTGACAATATTTGACAATATTCTCAAAATTAAAATGTAAAGTAAAAGGACCCGATACAGAGATCTGCGACGAAGAGGACGAGAATTGATAGAAAAGAACTTGAAATCTCATTAAAAGAGCTAGAAATATTGGTTCCAAATTGTATGTAAACGCGAATGAATGTTATTTCGAAACTACAATTCTTTCCTATAAGATTTCAACAGAATTTTTTACTCGTTAAATCTCATTACTTTATAACATCTCATATATCCGAGTCATTAATAAATTTCAAATTATCAGGCACTTGTATCTTCATGGAAGCGATACTGGTTCGTGTTAGAGGGACGCCTGTTACTGTTTTACAAGAATTCAGAAGGTTCAAATTTATGTCCATGTAAAGGATCTATTAATATGGGATTAGCAACTGACGTACGACCCTTTATCTGTCGTTCACAAACGTTTACAGCTCATTACATGTTCGAAATAATTTCCCATACATATAACACCATTTGGCTGGTAAGTATTTTAGATATATTTTGTATTCTTGTATTTGAAATATATTTTTATTACATTTTTTGAAATATATTTTTATAAATGTTTAACTATTCCCTCTTTTTAATGTCGAAGATTAATATAATTTATAATATTAAATCATTGTTGAAGAGCGATATGAAGTATTTACATTTTATTTTATTTTTCTAGTACAATAGTATTTAAATAAAAAATGTTTTTACTTGTTTACTTTTTGAGGATTTTCAATATAAAAACAATTAATAAAATTATTAAAAATATAAAATATTTCCTGTTTGATATTTTCAATTTTGTTACATTTTTTATAATATATTTTAAGAGCTGTAAATGGTTTATTCAAGATTCAAATATTTTATTTATATATTGCCATATTTTTATTATTTATTATTAGATTTATGTATACGTCATATATGTAAGCTGTTTTAAAGTTTAAAAGATGAGTGTAGAACAATGTAAATTATAATATATACGACCATCTGATTTTTATTTTTTTGTTTAACGTGCGTTACTTTTTTGATAGTTCTCTGACTTAAAACTATGTAAATATATGCGATATGAAAGTAAAAGTATTTGTAACGTGAATAATGTGTATGTTATTATAAAATAATTAACTTTTCTTAACAGAAAGTAGTTAAAAATGTGTTTAAAATTTCGATATTATATATATATATATATATATATATATATATATGTATGTATTATTGAAGTATATAGTAAAATCAATTTTAGAGAACTAAAGATCGAACATCTTATGAACAATGGCTGCAAGCACTTCTAGACGCTTTAGGGCAACCGACCGTTTCTGCTCCAGTAAATCTCACACATTTTCGTTATTCTATGGATAGTTTGATTCCGTCTCAGAATAGACAAAACGCCAATAAGAAATTTCCATTAAAAAGGCAAAATACGTTACCAAGCCAACAAAAATGTGTTTCAGTGGATAGAAGACATACATTTATGAAAAGAATAAAAGAAATGGGAGGGTATACAAGTAAAAGTTTAGACATTATTTGCAAAGAGTCGCGCGACGTGCATATGAAATCTAGTCCAAAAATACCACGAAGTAAAAATTTGTCACGTATGATTGAAAAAAACGAACTACATGAGTCGGATACAGATAGACAGAAAGAAGGTACTAGATTTTTTATATTAGAGATTAGTATCTAATATACTTAGTACTTTTTAATCAATTAACGAATATGTTGTATAGACGGTTTAAAAAGTGCTGATTATACAAATGTAATTAACCGAAAAAATATTATTATTTGGATTTATGATTTTTCTAATTTTATATAATATTTGAAATTATTTGTTCATTCTTTAATTATTTAATCGGTAAATTCAAATATCATAAATTAAAACTAGTTATCATTAATATAATACTGAGGCTAGATTGTTCTAAAGAACTCAATTACTCATAATGGAATACATAACAAATATTTTAATTATTTGTACTTTTAAATTCATTGTTTCACAAAACGTACAATATTTCAATTTTACTGATAGTCAAGTAAATATTTTCTTCATTATAATATGCATTTGTACTGTTAAAAAATGTGGTTGATGAATAAATTCCTGTTAATATTTCAAATGACTATTTTGAAATATATAAAAAGAAGACCAATTGTATTTCGTTATTACTAATAATAAAATGTTTTGTATCATTAAATAATTTTAAGTCATATCGTAGTATGCATATATATATATATATATATATATATATATATATATATATTTATATATGTATGCAAATTCATGTGTTCTTCTTGTGTTTTGTAAGTATTACATAAGTGAAGAATTAGTTTATTGAATGTAAAACTAAGTGCTGTATCATACAAAAAAAATTCTAAGGTTATAAGTTCTTGTTTATTTAATTGATTATATTGCGTAAACATTATTATATAACATAAATATATTGTAAACGAATCGAAGTCGATCTTTTTTGGTACACGTTTAGCAACAACAGTCGACAATGTATACATTTAGTTTTAAAGTCTTCATCAAATAATTTATTCATTTATTCACTTCACATAATGGTAATGAAATTTTTAGAATCAAATTTATTGTTAAATGAAAGTTAATTTAAATATGAATTGTAAAATAATATATTTTATTTATAAATTACATCTATTTTAAATTTCATCTCCGGATTTTATAATACATTAATTTGGCGACGATGAATAAATACAAATATACTTTATATTGGTTGCGTAAAATTGGTTGGAGTATGTAAAGTTATAAGCACCTAATTTAGCTCAGTTTCATAATATACTTTTAATTTTTTATGCTTGTTTTTGAATCTGTATCTGAAAATTGTAGATGATCCAAATGAACTCATACCTAGTGATCAATCTGAAACGAAATTAACTACAAACACAGAGTACGTATGTGTTTCAAATTCACTTTATAGTACTATTGAAAAAATCCATAACGAAAGTGAACAAAAGGAAGCAAACGACACAGGTGAATATGTTACATTACAAGAAGATTCTGAACATGAGTCAGTGGTAGACGAAAATAAAAATTGCCGCATTTTAAAAGAAAATGATCAATTAACAAATAAACAAATTGTTAAATTAAATGAAGAAATAGAAACGAATTCATTAAAAATAAACGAGATTAATCAGATAGTAAACGACTGCGAAAACGATATGGAATATTATTATAGTTACGGAGAACTGAAAGGCGAAGATATGAATGAAAAACAGTCTGACATATATAACCAATATACTCTTGTGCCTGAGATACTTGTCGATGAACCTGTTCTTCCTCCTAGACATGAAAGAACGTTAGATAATATCTCTAATAGTACGGAAGGAAGTGAAAAAAAGTTGAGTCGAATTCAACGAATTAAAAAGAAATTTTTCCACTCAAAAGATGCCGACTGCGTGTATGAAAAAGTTAATAAGAAATCAAAAGAAAAAAAGAACGATTTTTTTCGAAAAAGAAAATTGAGTTTCTTGAAGAAGGTCATAAGTCCGCATAAGAAAAAAGAAATTCAAAACTATAGCGATGGAGAGCCCGAACCAGATTACGATTACGTTGATTACAATGCTATAAAAGAAAATCTAAATGATGATAATGTTGTTTCTGATGACAGTAAAAAAATTTCTGGCGGGTTAAAAATATTGTCTGCAATGACCATGATGGAATTACAAAGTAAATTGTCAACCAAACAACATATAAATGAAGAAGTAATTGATAAAGGAAGACATGAAATGGAGGTAAAAAGATTAAATATTAATTTTATTATATTATACTCATAGTTGTATTAATGATAAATAATTAAATTCAGATAGCTGTCGATTATGAAGATCTAGATAAAAATATTGAAATTCAAACGATTACAGTTCAAGCGGAAGTGAATAGGACAGAATCCGAAATAGAATTACTCCATTTAGAAACTACAAAAAGTAAATCATATACATATTTATATATATATATATATATATATATATAATGTATATATATATATATATATATATATATATATATATATATATATGTGTGTGTGTGTGTGTGTATAATTATATAATCATTTTAACATATGTAGAGAAAATTCTTTTAAAAATGTAAAAAACATTTTATTGTAACTCTCTAGGCAGACCTGGATTACCAGAGAAGAAAAATATCACAAGACCTCGTTCTCCATGGCACGATGTACCCTCAAATAATACTCCATACTTAAAACCTGGATTAAAACGTGAAATAATTGTCAGTCCGCATAAATATGAACTTACACCGGCAAATTTAAATAATATTAAATCAAATGTTAATCATGTGAATGCCAATCAAGTTATAGTAATTGAAAAAACAGATAGTAACGATGTAAAAAATATTTTAAACGAGAATGCTAGTCAATCGTGTAAAGAAGATAAAAATAGAAATTCACAAGATGAAGATAGTTCAGATTTGTCTGTAAAACAACTGATAGAAAAGTATAATAATTGCATTACATGTGTTAATGAAAAAACGTCCGTGTGTAAGATTCAATCTAGGCAAAGAATTAACGAGGATGGTGTGACATTACGTCGAGGAAAATGTAATAGTTGTTTAAATTATGATCGTTTATCGGATAGGCACATTTATAAAATTAATAGAAATTCAGATGAGCTTAATAGACTGTTAGAAGAACTTGCGAAGATAACAAACGCTCCGTTACTACAGCCAGGTGTAACGAATAGTTTAGTACAAGTAAGACCACGAGGAATTAATGTAAATACGCACAGTTATGGGCCATTATCAGATGAAGAGGTAATTTATATTTTATAAATATATACAATATGGTTATATAAGTTTTATGTTTTGAAATTGGGTAGTCAGAAATCTTATTAATATAAGATTGCAATACTCTGGTATCTCATTGCATGAACTGTAAATAATAGTTCCGATACAATTTTTTCTCATCCCCAAATATACTTATTTTTTTAGTTGTTGACTTTTTTAAATAATAAAATTATTGCATAAAATATATGTATATAGAATAGTATATTATGTTAATTATTAATATGAATATAGTGGTTAGCTCTAACTCCTATACGTCGTCGTCGTCACTCTGAGCCTGATTATGACATTCCTAGATCACATCGTTCATTAATACAACATAACCAAAGTTCACAAAATGTACATCAAGAAGAAGAAATTCCGAAAACGCGATTTTTCGGACCTATTTTACCAAGTGAAGACTCGAGTATACGGTAATTTCTACTACGTAATAGCACTATTTCCTAATATATACAATCTATTGTAATCATTATTTTCAATAACTAGAAAAATATTTATTATTAATTGCAAGAAAAACAATTCTCTTGGACGTTAACTATATCAAATTCAATATACCGATGTATTTATTAACATGTACTTTTTTAATTTAATTTTCAGAGATAGTATAGAACCACCAAATACAATTTGTTCCACAAGCATTACTCCAGATTCGTTAGAACCATTGTCAATCGAACATTTACAAACAAAAAGCCACATTGAAAAAGACAGAAGCATATCTAATGAAATATGTCAATATTCAGCGTTAATACCAATTGAAGAAAAGCCAATCGAAGATAATTCTAGTATAGAAGAAGTACATTCGGTCGAAGAGCAATCAGAAAGATTACTAGTCGAGGCTAGTACAGAAAGTGTAATAAATAATCAGTTGATAAATGATAAATATTACGATTCTTTAGAACAATCGACTGTATTCTAATTTGTATTGCTGCTTAGTTTTAGTTTCTATGTGAAATGTATTTTATTTTTATAACCGTTGTTTTTAATACGAAATTATCAAGAATAAAATTTTAATTTCTTATCACATTGAAATTTACATCGACTTTTTTTATCTTAAACGAAATCAAAGTGACCTTATATATTATACTCCTTATCAAATCTGTTACCTCTCCATATGTGTATTTAAAGTATGTCATATTTTTTTGCATGTAAATAATTTGATTATGATTAATCGGTAATGGTTGAATGTTGACAGAAGAAAATTTGGAACGTCAGTTTTATTTTGAATGATTATTTTTATCACTGAAGCATTTACAGTTAAGAAATATTGTAAACCTTTCAGTTATTTATTTACTTTTTTTTAAGAAGTGTATGATAAATGTATATATGTATAGAATAGTTTTTAACAAGTTTTTCAATAGCTTTTTGAAATACGCTCTAATCAAATTAAGATTACAGAGATGTACCGTTTTATTAACATTTTATTATTTAAATAGCCTAATTTTTAAACAGTAAACAGAAATTTAAAGACATTTTTTGTAACTAATCTGATATATTTGATTTATCTTTGTGCAGGATTATATTGAACAGCTCCGTAATTAGTGTCATATTGATCAATACATATGTTTATAAGGGTACTATAAATGTCCGTACGGTAAACAATGTTTTCCACTTTGAAGAGTCACATTTTGTGGCTTCGCGAACGATCTTTTGAAACTACTAATCGTGAAATTGAAGCTTTGTAAGTGTATATAACAAAATATCAGTTGAGCATATGTTTAAGCAATTGTGATTGATTAAAAGCATAATATTATACAGTAGAAAATAACTAAAAAAAAGTAAATAAACTAAAATAATATACTAAATAAACTAAAAACATGTATTTGTTATCACAAATTGTTTTTTGTATCGATAATCAGTGATCCAAAAAGTTAAATTTTGTTAAATTACATGACCTCGTTTTGAAATTTAGTTATTAAATAGAACTATTTTTAAGTCAAATCTATGTTTTATGACTATAAGTGTTGACTGTCAGTTTTCAACATCAAAAATATTAAAAAAGTAAAGAATATGCGATAGGATGTGTAAAGATAAAAGGGATTGGTATAGAGCATTTTGGAGTAAATTTTGGAATATATCAATTGTTTAATCAAGTAAAAATATTTTTTATGTAAAAAAACACTTTATTCAACTTAAAAATTATAATAAATATGCCATAAATAAAATAATAATCGATATAAAAAATTACATATCTTTCAAATCGTAAACGAAGTACATTCAAAATAACTTATTGAAATTTTTATTCGCATTCAGGTCTGTTCGCATTTTCCTTCCAATCACAAACGTGTGTTACTTTATTGAAAACTGTATTCGGTTGACAAGTAAACATTAATGGTTTTCCATAGACGCAGCGATAGTACTGTAATTAAAATTAATATTATTCATTTAGAAACAAACATTTCTATAAAATTTTACTTTTTACCGTATCAAATTTTATAAATGTGTATTATTATATATATATATATATATATATATATATATATATATATATATATATATATATATATATACACACACACATATATATATATATATATATATATATATATATATATATATATATATATATAAAGGATTTTTTGCTAATTGCAAACGAAAGCAATGTAACACTGGCATAAAGTACATGAACACAGATTGAACTAATTTTCTTCTAAAATAAAGCTATATATTTGTTTTTATAATAATATATGCACATTTTACTTTTTGATATGGTCCTTTTTTAAGCACTATATGTATTAATTTATATAGATATCATACATACTTTATTACAATCTTTATGCGCTATGTAGTCTCCTTCATTACATTCTCCAATATCTGGACTAATTGCATTATTCTCTTCGTTTTCTGTTGGAGATGATTCTGGATCTGATATCACAGGTTCGTCTGGCATTTCAGGATGTTCACTTTCTTCATGTTTTTCAGTTGTACTATGCATTACTGTTGTAGTTACAACGGTTGTCGTTGTAGGTTTCCATGTAGTGCTTGTCGGTTTTTGCTGAATCTCGTTGTCTGAAGGTGTACTTGGTGGTCGAGCCCATTCTGGCTACAATTATTTTATAATAATTTATTTTCATACGGATGTAAGTTACAAAACGTTAATATTTAGAAAAGACTAAGTATACTTAACTAATAGAAATAGTTCTTTAAAAAACACACAATATTGTCTCTTAAATTATTTACAGATTGAGAAATAGTTTAAAAATGAATATTTGTACTTACACGAGGTGTTGTTGTAATCGTCGGTGTTGGTACTGTATAACTATTCATATTTGAGTGCAGAATTTTAATTAATGGATTTTCAACACCACAAATTCCGTGAAAATCGTCCATATCAATAGCCCAAGTCATAGCTCCTCCATATCCGTTAGATTTAATGAAATCCATTTTTATTTGTACACTTTCTTCATCTTCATAACCGACCCATTGTGTTCCTTTATAAGCATAAGGTACTTTACCACCCTCGTCCCATTTCATTGTCCATCCGGAATCTTTATTCAATATTTCTGGACAAATCTAAACATATCAAAAAAATTAATTATATAAGAAATGTTTATACAATCTGATTTATGATTTTTAACGTACTGCTAATTACATAAAATTTAAAAATGTTTCAAATCTTTTAAATCAGTAAATAATAACAAATTGCATAAAGATGTTTTGGTGGTGATAAATAAATAATTTCAATTTAATTGTAAAAATATTATATAGCACTTCGATTTCTTCACGTTGCAAATTTATATTTCATGATTAAAACATATACATATTTAGTACACGTATGTATTTTTGTCTGCTTACCTCATAGTAAGCTAAAAAGCCTGACGCATTCGTATAAGGTCCTGGAGCTCCACCACCTGCTTCTTTGTTGATATATGTTCCTAAATTGTAATTATTATTGCTTGTACTTAAGGTAAATGTGCGGCCATAAAAGGGAACTCCAACTACTAGTTTATCTGGAGGGCATCCATAATCGACCCATAATTGCAGACCATCATTCTGTATAAACATGTTAATGTTGTAATCTATATATTATTTTAAAAACAAATTTGTATATATATATATATATACATATATATCTATCTATCTGTATATATCTATATATATATATATATATATATATATATATATATATATATATATATATATATATATATGTATATATACATGGAACATTTTTAATTAATATTAATAAGAAAGAATACAAAGAAGAAACTGATAATAATTGTAATTTAACTAAATTAATATTCATTATTCGACGAAACCTCATAAAATTATATCAAAAACAAAACGCTGGACTTAATATTTTACTTAATGAAAAAAAAATATATTTTCTTATAAAAATATTACTTCTTAGCTAATAATAATAATTTAATCTTTCTGGACAATTATTTAAATTATTATTTAAATAAGAACACTAATAACAGTTTTTTAATAGTTTTAAAATAATAATTTTTTTTAAAAAAATATAATCTTATTCCGTTATTTGTAATTATAACTCATTATTAAAGATTAAAATTAGTATTTAGTTACATAATTCTTTTTCGTTTCAAATGATAAAGTGATTAGTTAATTCGGTTAATGTAAATGACAAATAAACTTACCACATTAAGTTTCTCGTACGCATATTGATCGTGTGGTCTTTTGTATAAAGGACTATGCGTATCAGCGAATCCAGCCCAATTTCCTCGAAGATCGTAAGACATCACATGAATGGCATCTAATAACCTAATAATAAATGTGAATGTCTCAAAATTTCTATACATATACATACATAATTTAGAGAAAAAATTGAAAAATTAAAAAAGGTATTATACTTTTTTATAACAGATTAATATCTTTTTCTAAATTTTCAAGAATAAATTTTCATTGGTTAAATTTCAGTAATTTGTATGAAGGCTCTTAAAAGTGAAACCAGCAAAAAGGGGAGAAATTGTAAAACAATGTACTATAAAAATAATGTCCATTATTAATATGCAAGTTTGTATTTTTTTTACATATATGCTTCTTTAAATTAACGACTCATAGAGTATATAACCTAAATTGAATTTCCAAAATTTTTAGCGTTATGTAGATCAAATTTTATTTACTTTCTAATTTTTTCGGAATTTAAAAAATGATTATTTTAAAATTTATCAACAAAATTATTTGTTTAGGTATCATTTCGATTCATTCAAGCTCGAAATAATACATTTCTTGATGAAAATTGCTATAAGAGTATAATCGCTATAAGTAATTTTTTTTATTCTAATTACTGGATTATGATCGGTTTTCAATTATGGTTGAAGAATGTAACTGATAAGTTATTCAAATATAATAAATTTAGTAACTTTTATATTTATAAAAGTCAATAATTGCTTATTCTTTTGAAACATGTAAAAAATGTAAACAACTACAATATTCATTTACATTATAATTTAAAATATTAAGTAGTTGCTTTAAATAATAATAAATAAATATTCTTAGCATTTATATTATTTATCACGCGAAGGTTGTGTTTTTTTGAATATTTTTAATGCAGCTTTTTATATTTTTCGAAACTGCTGTTAATATTGTAATAAAATAGTAAGGAAAGAGAGATTCATCTGTTAGGTTGTTGTCATAATTAGACATGTAAATATGAATACATCTTTTCTAAAGATGCTCCAATCATTTACATTCAATTATAATACATTAATGCAATGTCTTGACACTTGAAAGTTGCGTTTTTCCATACTGGAAATTATTACAAGGCTGATTTAAATATATTGAAATTAAATATTTCATAACTTTTTAAAGAGGTTTCTCATTTTAGTACTTTTATTGATTTAGAATTATTTTTTAAAAATATTACTTTTTAATGTGTTTGTAAATTGAAAGTTGGGTATTTTAATTTGTAATCATAAATAATAACTTACTCGCAAAGTTCTGGAACATGGTACCCCTCTTGTAGACGGAATTTCGCAATAGGGACGGCCATAGTAATTTCCCATCCTTTATCCTCGCGATCGAATGCACGCCGTAATTCTTCAACGAAATAGAAGAATTTATCTTTATCTGAAAAACTACCTCCTCGATCCGCGGCTCCCGGATACTCCCAGTCCAAATCGAAGCCATCGAAATTATATTTGTTCATGAAATCTAAATTAGAGGAAAATGTAGTTAGTAAATTATTTTAAAATAAGTGATATTTCAAATATCAGACAGAATGAATAAATATATTTCAAATTGTTAAAATATTAAAGTCAAACTGTACTATGAAAAATAATACTGTACCGATAACACTAGATATGAAAGAGCGTCTGCGTGACTGAACAGCTACCATCTGTGAATATTTTGAACCACCTTCAGCCCATCCACCAACAGCTACTTGCAATTTCAGATTAGGATATTTCGAACGCATATTAGTGAAATTTCTGAATCCACTTTGTTTTACATCCAACTAAAATAATTTTCACAATTTAATTAAGTTTTCAATGTGTATTATATAAATTAAAATTTCTTCTAAAATTTTACTATTTTTGAATACAATTATTGGACGTAGTTTTAATTTTTCACATATTATCGTTGAAACATATATTTCAATTAACAATTTAAATAGTAAAAATTACGTATAATTTCATACCTCCTCATCGATAACAAGAACTCCCCATGTTTTGTCATCAACACCAATAAATGAATAAACTAAATGGGTACATAATTCTGCGGGTACATCTTCTTGAGCATATCGACCTATTCCTGGTCTATAAATGGCCCAGTTACTGAAATAACAAACGATCCGAGCTTGTCCAGCAGCATCTACAGCTACAAAAGAAATTAAAAATCATAAAATAATTAAAGTATCATCTGAAACAAAATCACGATATTTTTTGATGAAACTGTTATTATATTTAAAATATTTTTAATAGTATATGATTTTTTAACGATATTTTTACGTCCTACATACCACAAAAAATGATCCAGTTATAAATGTTGTCTAATTTATATATATATATATATATATATATATATATATATATATATATATATATATAATAATAATAATTCAATAAATTTAAAAAAACCCGTTAAGTTTTTTTTTTATATATATTTCGAGCTCAAAATGTACAAAGGTATTATTTTTCTATTTCATTTATAAAAAAAAACATATTGATGTATAATAAATTTAATTAATTTTTTTTTATTATTAGTTCTTAATGGAATACATTTTTTATTAGAATAGGAATATAAAAAACGCGAAAAATTAATTATCTTTACTACAAAATACATAAATATATTTCTGTTTAAAATAAATTACCTGAAAATACTGCTAGTGTAAGAAAAAGATAGACAAGTGTGTGGCAACCCATATCTGAAAAAAATATTACAATTGTCGATTTTCATATAATTAAAGTAATTTTATAACTAAATATAAATATTGTTTTATTTTTTGAAGTACCACTTTTTTATTGAAATATAGAACAATTATTTAAATTGAAATATATAATATAATGAAAAAATTACAATCATATTAAATGTAATAACTTAATTACGTATTTCATTAGTTTTTCATTATAATTGAATACATTTATATGCAAAAAATAGTAGTATAAAGTATCATTTGAAATTAGTATTAAATTTTAAACATAACAAAACATATAACTGAAGAGAAAGTTGTTAAATATATACTTTTTTGAAAAAACGATTTAAAAACATGTATATTTATTATATTTTTTTAAAATAAGTTCGATTTAGGTTTTTCTATTAAAAGAAAAGTATTTGCTTATGAAAGTTACCAGACTTCTGTACAAGTTTTATATTTTTTTAATTATTGTTATTTCGTTAACGAGTTACTTTTTTTAAAAAAAAAATGTATAGTAACAAATGCATTTTTGTAAATAAAATTTGTATTTTATTATAAATTATCTATATATCTTGGCAACGTTAAATAAGATGTATGTTGTAAAACCATATTTAAATTAACTATTTAAAAATCAAGGATATTTTATAGAAAAAATATTTAAATGAACGCAAATGTGTATAGAATAAATATTGTCATTAAAATTAGATAAATATGTAAAAAATGTATATATATATATCTGTGCGTGCGCGTGTGTATATGTATGTATATATGTATATATACAGATATATAAACAGATATATTAAAGTTTGAGGTAATAAAATTAAACATTACATTAAATTATTTTTGTATTAAAGTATTGAATTAATATTTAACTATACAAATTTATTTTTATCTACCTATTAAAATATAATGTATTTAAAATGCGTGTGTGCTTTATTAATTAATAAAAAATAAGGATTATCGATTTTACTGACGTTAAATTGAAAATAAAAAAAATGTAAAAAACGATTAGATTTTCCATGTTCTTTTTAGTTTGTTTTAAAAATGTAAATAAAGTTGTAAAAAATAGAATAAGTGTGAAACAGTACATTAGTGTTATTCTGCAAGTGTAAGATCAATTTATTACAATTTAATTGTTGTAGTGTACTGTTTTATACATTTATATATATATATATATATATATATATATATATATATATATATATACATACAAATATAGATATAGATATTAGTAATTTTGCTTATTATTTATAATTATTATTTTTTTTTAAAATGTATATATATATATATATATATCTTACCTAAGAAAACGTGTATGAATACAGTCACATCAACGAAAATACACGTTATAACTTCAGGTTCACACAAACTCGACAATACTGAAAAGAAACTTGCATACGGATTTTTATATACGCTGTAAGATGAATAAACCGTAAGGTGGAGGGAAAAAATTTTCGTCATTTATTTTTGTCCACCTTTCTTACTGACCGCATAATTTAACCAGATATATTATTGAAATACGGGAATGTTTTCAAGGAAAAAAATCAACCCGATTCGTTTATTTGGAATGAATCAGTTGAGTGCAGCTTATGATAATATAGATATCTGTAAAATGTGTAACGTAAAAGAAGATAAACTGCGACCGTGTTTTATTTTTATTGATTGTTGTTTACAGAATGTATTCTGAAATCTAATTTATATCTGTATTAAAAACAGTTATGTTCATAAAGGATTTTTTTTAAATGTATAATTTTTTTGGGAACATGTGTGAAAAAAAGTTTCGAGTTAAATCGTTTTTATATACTTTTTTCGGAATAATTATTGAATGTTCAATCAAAAAATTTGTCACTTTTGTATTTGATATCTAATCAAGTGAAACAATGCATACATTTTTTGTAAGTAAAATATATTCATCTTTGATCCAAATACCATTTAGAAGTGATTGTGGTTCTGTGACAAAATTTATTAGTCATCGTATGTGGCAAACGGAATCATAAATCTATCTTAAGCAAAGTTATAATTTAAATTAATTTCAATTTTTGCAATAAAACATATATATGTGAATTGATTGTGAAAATTTTTATTTTAGAAAATGAAACAGTGTAATGTAGATGCATTATGTATATTATATTAATTTTATTTTCGTTATTTCGTTAAAAAATATTAACTAGAAAATCATTCTCTGGCATATTTAATAATTTTTAATATAATTAATGAAAATTTCAAACGTTAATTTTTAAATAGTAAACTCTTAAAAAATCATAGAAAAAACAGATACATATTTTTGTTTCATAGCTTTATTGTACAGAGCGAGTTAAAATTGGTGTCGTTTTTTATAGTTTTATATATTGTTCTTAACATATTTCAAGCAATTATAAGTAGCGAATGATTTCATTAGTCCTTATTAATATAAAATTGAAATTAAAATCTAATATTTTTTGCCGATTTAATCTAAAAGCAATACATTTTAAGCATGATAGTAAGAACGTTAATAAAAAAAGTTAATGTCAAATTATTAATAGCCAGTTGTTAATTAAGTAAAATTTCATATTTGAAAATAAGTTTTGAATACATTATGTTTTTTTAATAATTTTTTTTAAATTGTTTGATATTATTTTAGATATTACATATATTTGTTTATTAATGTAATAAATATTATATATATATATATATATATATATATATATATATATATATATATATACATTTATAGATTTTTAAAGGAAATATATTTTCTTTCTTTAGTAAATAACTAAAAAAAATCGATTTCAAATGACAGGACTTTAATTATTTAACCAAATATTCATTTTGATAACTTTATTCAACCATGGTCTTTTATTTTGGAAATAAATCTCTATTATGATATTCAGAAAATGAAAAATATTAATTATGCACTTTTTAATATATTTAAATATACTTTTAAAAGCCATTCAATTGCACTCCATTGTTATTTTTAAAGTATAATTAATCTGTGTTGAATAACACTAATTTGTTATCACAAAAAACTCTTATAATTTCTATAACAATTTCATTTCTGTATACATGCCTGTCCAAATATTTACATTACATATTATAAATAATTCAATATTAATTTGAATAGAAATAATTCAATTTCAACTACATTTATATATAAGTTCTAATAAATAAAAATTGAAATCCGAATTCACACATAAAAAATCATCACGTTTATTTCCATATAAAATCATTCTCCTGTGTGTACACGTTTCTGCATATTTATAATACATGTTTTTCTTTTTAAGCATTTATTATCTCAATATAATTTAAAAGGCGAATTATGTCATTTTAAAGTTACTGTATTTAAAGACTTATTCTATTTTTACAAAATATTACAATTATTTTTAAAAGTTAATTCATTTACATCAATTAAAGTGTGTTTAAATGTATTACTTATTGAAATGAAATTTGTAAATAAATAAATAAAGAGAGGGTTTGGAATTGTTAACTAGATTTTAATTTGACTTTTTGAAATTTCGAAATATAATAATAAACAGAAAAAAGAACAAAGAATCTATAAAAAATACATTTTTTATTCTTAAGAAAATAAAAGTATTTATAAATATATTAAATCAATAACATGTTTGCATTATAGTCTTAATGAAAATATTCTAAACTATAATTTGAATAAATTCAAAATTCAAATGAATAACTTATACAATATTCATATTTCTATTTTTAAATTAAAAATTTATTTTTATAGTTAGTATATAATATTAAGTGTGAATAAAGAAATGAATAAATGAATAATAAAATTAAACAAATATGTTAAAGTTTTATTAGTACAATATTTACTTGTTTGTATTAATGGAAAAATAATATAAACATACTTCAGAATGAACGCCACTGGTACGTCTGATAGTTATTAAATTTTGTTGATCCATTAAAAAATTTATGCGAAAAATATCAAAGTAAATAAGTTCTTATTGGAGGAATACAAGTATCATATACTGTAAATCTGAATTAATGCGGCTTTGGTATTATAAATAATCAATGATTAAATAAAGTTACGTTAATAAAGCTTCACTGAATTACACATAAATTGCGCTAAACTATAAAATTATCAATGACCAGAAATATTAACTGTGTGGATAGTGAATACTTTAAAAAAAATGTTAAAAAAGCCTATATGTTTTATTGTTCAAATATGTATAAATAAAAGGCAATATCAATAATGAATTTCTATAAAACGATCTTTTTGGATATTCTATTTCAAATTGATCACTGTTATAATTTAAATTAACAATTGTCAAGTTTGCTATATTCTGCATTTCCTCAATTTTCAAACTGTTATGATTTTTTTTTCCAAAAATTATATAAGTACGAATTTTTTTTTACACGAATTTTAGACGGAGCGAGTCTGTTTATACGACATAGATCTGCCTATTATGGAAGTGTTCTTAATAACTTATTTATAAAAAAATCGGAGATTTGCAGTTTTAAATAGAAAATCTTGTACATTTAATAGATATAGCTACTCTTAATTCAGAAATTTTATTTAAATAATTAAGAAATTTGAAGGAAAGTCATTTGTATTAATAATATATATATATATATATATATATATATATATATATATATATATATATATATATATATGCTTTTTTTAGTAAGATTTGTTTATAATCCACAATTTACTTATTTATACAGTTATTTTTGCAGAAACATATTTAATGGAGAGATCGTTCATTTTAAAACAAGTAAAATAAATAAATTCGTTCGTTTATTAATAAAATATAAATTAAAAAAAATATTATATTATTTGTTATTTATCTAATATATATATATATATATATATATGTATATATATATATATATAATTTATAAAAAAATAAAAAAACTTGCTTGAAATCGTATCATGAAAAAATTATGTTGAAAAAGTTTGAATGAAAAATGGTCGAGTCAACTTTATACATCTACTTTATTGTCTATTACATTGTACACATACGTATACTAATGTGTTTGAAAACCTGTTAAATATACGTACATTATAAAGTTAACACTTTTAAAACTTCCTCTTGATTATTAGTTTATTATGACACTAAATGTAAAACACGGTAAGTATTACACAAAATATACTCGAGATATAACAAGAATATATTTGACAAAATTTGAATATGTTTATTTTTTTCAGTCATATGTACGAATATTTCAAATGAATGTCGAACTTGTTTTGAAATGTGCAATTTTATTGAAGCGAAGTATTATTAGTTCAGTTTCTAAATAAATGATAGAAAAAAATGAATATTTTCTTTTTCGTAAGCTCCCCGCTGTAAATTTTATCATTTTCAATTAATACTCATTTTTGTTTTATAAATGAATTATCTTTTTACCTCATAAACTACAAAAAATATTCCTGGTCAAAGATATTCAATCTAATCATTACTGATTTTTGATTGTTGCTTATGTGCATTTTAATGGCGACGCCATCAACTTCAAAACGCCAAGGCACAGAAAAATCTGTATGCATTATTTCATCTGTATAATTTTTTCTTTCTGAAATTAAATTTAATTTGTTCTATTGTTTATGTCTCTATTTTACATTGGCCTGCTGTCAATGAATAAAAATGATAATTTTAATTTGCTAGTTTTACTGTATTTAATTATTTGAAAAATTCCCCTAATTAATAACACTAACAAAATTTCGGGTTTTGGATTCATGCATTTGTAATATCAAAAAGTAATATTTTTCAAAATATTTTTTTCGTTTGACACTCAATTACACAACAAAGACTTTTATTTAATCAGAATATTTCAATGGTTAAAATATCTTTAATAACATTTCTGATCGTATATATATATATATATATATATATATATATATATATATATATATATATATATATATATATATATATATATATATAATGAGTTAGAGAAAAAAAAATGGAAACGCACAAAAAGAAACCAGTGAATAAGTGAGTAAAGGTATTTGTAAATGGACTGGAAATGTGTAGAAAAAATAGGCATGTGTGTATTCTGTTGAGAAAAAAGTGGAACAGATATTATCTAGCAGTGGATTGTCAAAGACTTAAAATAATAATGATGATACAGATTGATATTGTTCGTTTAATTTCAGTGTATTTGCGTATTAAATATCAACGATTAATTGAAAACTGAAACAGGTTTGTTATTTTTTGCATCTGTTCAGGGAATGTTTATAAACAGTGGGTTGTAAATATGAGTCAACTGACTAGTAAAGTTTATTTACCTTTTGCAAGCTCCATGTATTGATACTATCAAGTACTGTTCATAATTAATAATTAAATATGGATTTATGTTGTCGTCAGTTATGATTTTAATTCTTATTATTGTAAATATTTACGTAGGTTGTCATCTGGTAATGTTTTTAAAATCAAAGAAAAAAAAACAATAACAGTATTTGTAATTAAGCGTTTACATGCTTTTAAAAATCATATCGAGTACAATTATTGTAATAGTTAAAGCTTTAGTCCGAAATTTGTTTTTAATAATGTTAATTATCAGACTATTCGTTTTATTAAATATATTTTTATTACGTTATTTATTGATGACACAAAAACAAAACATTTAAATAATGTTCAATTTTTAATGAGATATATTTACATATGAGCTTTTAATATGAGTTTAGTATTATGTTTAATAAAAAGACACGACAAATATTATATTAAGTTGGTGCAAAAAGAATTGCGATTTTTATCATTTTAAGTTTGGGGACGATTTTCTAGTTACTATTATATTTTCTTATAGTCATGTGATACACCATTGTAAACAATGAGATTAGCACTACTGATTGCAGCTCGTGTCTATTGTTTTTATTCTTTAGTATTGTTGGATATAACCTCTTAAATAAGTCATAGAAAAAAAGCAAATTCGTGCGTTTTTGTTGTGTGAGCTTAAATTGGAACGTAAAGCAACAGAAACTGCTAGAAATATCAAATTTGTTTTTGGTGAAGAATCCAGACGTTTCACAAATGACTTTAAAAATAATAAATGAACTGGATTATGTTGGTTTTATTATAAAATAATAAAACTTTACCTCACCCATCTTATTCTCTGGGCCTGTCTCCGACAGATTATTATTTTTTTAAAATATTTGAGTAATTTCCTACGAGAGAAGGTTTTCCAAGATCAAGCATTAGCTCAAAGCGCTTTCGATGAATTCGTTAATTCCAGGACTTCAGAATTCTATCTTATAGGAATAAACAGACTTATTTCCCGATGGGAGAAATGTGTGAAGGCCAATGGTTTTTATTTTGATTAATAAATATAATTTTTAACTGATCTATATATCTATATATATATATATATATATATATATATATATATATATATATATATATATATATATATATATATATATGTCTTTATAGTCGATACGTCAAAACCGCAAATATTTTTGCATCAACCTAATAGATACGTATTTTTTAAAGAAATCCGAATTAAGTTTATATCGGTTCTCCGAAAAATATAGGCAAAAATTCTCAAAAAATACGATTAGTTTCAATATTGACAACTATTGAATTCTTGCATGGACAAACCTATAAAATCATGAGAAAAAGAACTCCACCTAACGCGAATGTCTTATTATTATGTACTGTGCAAAATCCTTCATGAATATATTTTTTTTACAAATGCTATGCACAAAAGTTTACGAAACGGGCGTTCATAAAATGTAATTATTTAGATTTATTCCGAAACCAAAAAAATGTAAATTGCCATTGTCGTCGTATGGGTTTTATGGATGAGTTTGCCTGTTTCTTTTTTCAACCATTTCTACGGTATTATTCTGTCCATTGTATTCATTTATAAACATTACAGAGACTACGTTAAGCCACAACCTATTATCTGTTCATATATTCGAAACCTTTAAAAAGATGATTCATTTGGAATTCGTATACTGTCGCATTCAGATAAGGACTATGTGTATGCACACATACTGAAGACACGCCGTGAGTTGTTAATTAGGATATATTGTAAAGACAATGCCATTGAAATGTCATTGGCCATGTGTGAATGACGTTTGGGTATCGCTTATGCTCTGAATGATATATAGATTAAATGTAATTTTTAGAAGGTTTTTCCTGTAAACGTGACAAAATATCTAAAAGGAAAATGTTTTTGTCATAAAATGCATTATTTACATACTAATCGTGTTTATACACCGATGAAGTTAACACAAAATATTCATAAAATACTGGGGTATTTTGTTAAATAGTTTTTGTAAAATTAAATTTTAAATTATTCGTACCTTTATTTACTTGTAAACTATTTTTCTTTTTGTTTTTCATGAAAATCTTAATTTCTTCTATTCTTCATTTCTTCTTTATTTTTTCATTTGATCACACGTTATAAACTATAATATAATATTTAAATGAACATTAAATTAAAAATTTAACCGCGAGTAAGTCAACAGGTAAAAGAGTATAAATATGATTTTTTACTTAAACAATATATTTGTATTAAATATGAGGCATACTCAAAATAATCATAATTAAAATCGTTTTTTTTTAAAAAAAATGATCATTTTTAACTTATACAGATCTTCCTCAAAAAAAGATATTTTTTAGTTTATATTATTTTTATTAAATAACAATTTTTCATGTAATGTAGAGCAAGATTTGTTTTGAATACTTGTATTTTTACATTTTGAGAATAATATTAGTCGTGTTTGAGTTTTAAGAAATATCAATTTCTATTTGGTCAACCCTGCTGTAAAGTGTTAAATTTTGCACAGAGTAACGAATAACAGAAAATATGATATTAAGGTAAGATAAGCAACTCAATTATGAGGTCAAATGGATCTGACATTTCTGATCTAGATTTATTTTTTTATATTCACCGTTAAAAATATAAATAAACTAATTCGATATCGAGGAAAAGTTTGCAGAATTTTCATTAATATGAAAATTAGTAACAGCTACATACTTCAATTATTACTGAAATACATTTAAAAAAATGTTACATACGAACAACACACAATTAAAAATGTATACTCTTGAATTTAGTTATTTTTTATGTACCTTTGTGTCGCGTTTATTTGTGTACAGGCGTTGACCGTATAATATATTCCAATCGATATGCAAAAATCTTGTATAGAATAATTCTACCGGTATAATAAATACACCGTGCAAAATCACACAACCGGTCCATTATTTTTGGGTCTCGTAAGACGTTGCCCCCGCATCTGACAAAATATAACTGGACCATCGATTTGTTGACATCAGGGACGGATTGAAAATTAATACTTATTTATTATTTATATAAAATTTTATCACTAGTATATATATATATATATATATATATATATATATATATATATATATATATATATATATATATATATATATATATATATATATAATTGAACAAAAATTGATAGTATAATACTTATTCGCGAGATTATTTATATCTGCTGTAATTTTAAGTATGTTATAAATATTATTGAAATGAAATTTTAAAAAAAATATATTAAGGGATTACAGCAAAAAAATGCCGTATATGGAATATAAACCAATTAGAAATATGTTTACTTGTATATAATAAATTTATTGTTTTAATTCTATTTCACTAATTTATATATTTGTATAATATATATATATATATATATCTTCAATTTACATATAAATATTTATTATATAATAACAAATAATGCAAAAAACATTACATATACTTATTCTACATCATATTGGTCAAAAAATATGAATTATGATTTATATTTACAAAGTATTTTTATCAGTATTGTGATGATTATTGTGTTTATGTCACTCGCTATTTATCATTCGTAGACTGTTAAGTATTATTCTCGTCTTGTTAAATTCTTGAAATATTTTTCATGACCACTTTTTTAATTCGATACACGTCTTTTGTTCTATTTTTAATGAATGCCTTAAATCGGTGTGTCATTATGGTACTAAAAGGAATTAAATATGGACCCATAATAAAAAAAATGTTTATATATATATATATATATATATATATATATATATCAGGTACCAAGAAAGTTCTGTCGTTCGATTTAAATATCGACGAATACAATGATTGAAACAAATTCCAGTTTAACGAGTCAACAGCTTGCAGAATTGTTCAAAGTAAGTGACTAAACAATACGGAAGCATTTACACAACATAGGAAAGAGGTGGAAATTAAGTAAATGAGTACCACACGAATTTACTCACAATAACATATTAGAGGGTCTTACAATCTATACATCTCTTATTTTATGACAAAAATCAGTGAAGTTTTTGAATCAAATTTTGACCACTGATGAAAAATGGATTATGTATTCCAACTACAAACGTACCGCTGGCTTCCATTACGTGATCCTGTCCCACAAAGTCCTAAAGGAAAGTTAACACCGCGAAAACTTCTTCTCTGTGTTTGCTGGAATTCGAAAGGAATTATTCACCATGAATATCTACGAGTGGGTCAAACCCTGACGGTAAACATTTACAGTGAACATCTCCAACGAGTACACGATGCATTACAACAAAAACAGCCAGCACTTGTAAATCGTAAGAAAGTTTTATTTTTGCAAGATAACGCACGATTGCACGTCGTACTAGAGACTAGAACAAAAATTATGAATTGCGGGTGGGAGATCCTCCCCCATCCCCCGTATTCTCTAAACATATCTCCATCAGATTATCACCTTTTTTTATTTTTGGAAAATCATATATGTGGTAAACAGTTTAATAATGAAGAAGAATTAAAAATGGAGGTGTCTACATTTTTTGAAAATAAAAATAATCAGTTTTATAAAAATCGAATTTATAAATTATCTTCTCGCCGGAAAAGGGTTGTTCAATGCAAAGATGAATAAAGTTATTTTATATAAAAATACACAAGTGTTTTTTTTCTCAATTCAAAAACAACAGAACTTTCTTGGTTACATGATATATGCATGTATGTATATAAGTATGGATGTGTGTGTGTATGTTACAATCTATTAAATGTTAATTATTTAAAAACAATTTTGACGTGAAAAATATTTTACTTCTAAAAAGATCATATCGAATATAACACATCTTTCAGAAAGTTTGTTTTGTTTCTCAATCAAAAATATAATTATTTTATAAATTTCAGTTAGAAATGCCAAATAAATGTGTATTAATAGGATGCATATTACCAACTGTAAGGAAATAAAAAATGTTGTTATATAATTAAATTATTTGTAAGTACCTATCTTATTCTGTTTCAATATTATCACATTAAAATATTTTTGATTTATTTGTACGTTAATTTGATTTTTCACGCACGGTAATTCGAGTTTACATGTTAAAAATCATACTTTGTAAGATTATGTCTTTATGATTTCTAGTTTTCTGATAACACTTAGCAATGTTTTTAAATAAAATCATAAGTGAAAAATTATTGAATTAAAAAATGTATTTTTCATTTTTCGTTGCCATGGTATTTCATTACGCCTCTGCTTCATGACCAACTGCTGTTTACTCTCAAAATCAACATTGGTTTACTGCCAGGGTCAAGCTGCCCCTGGCCTTCGAAGATTTGTGCTATATTCGAAGATGAAACCAGTTGGTTGTGCGAAATTTATCATATGAAACTAGTAGGTCGAAAATCGGATAAAGATATGACATGATTAATTAGTTACTCATTTACACGACGTTACTGCTGCACTCAATGCATTTTTTTTTATTTTTGCCAATTAAATATTATAAGCAAACTGAATTACGGTTTAATTTTTATTTTGTGCATTTACAAAATTAAAAGATAAATAGCGAATTTATTCGTATTTAAAATTTTGAAACGATTAACATATGTATGAGTATGTAACGGTTTTTTTGTTGAAAATATACAGTCGATATATCGAGTTTTTAAACTAAATATTTAATTTGCGGAGTCATTTATTATAAAGTAATATATTTGGTATTTATTTTTTTTAACGATTTTATAATAGTGCAGTTTGTAGTCGGACAGGTTTAATTCATATATATATATATATATATATATATATATATATATATATATATATATATGTAACAAAATGCATTTCTAAAATAAATTATTATTTTTAACGTAATTGCATAGAATAGCAATAAATCATGTTAATTTGTACAATATATTAGGTTTTATACCGCTTATAAGAAATTAAATATGTTTATATGTTTAATAACGTTAAATATGTTTAATAACGTTTAAATATGTTTAATGAAAATTCGCCTTTTAAGAGAGTAATTATAGTAAAATTATTATAGTAAATTATAGTAAAAAGTATTTCGGTTAGCATTACAGCAATAATTTTTTTCCTTGATTTTATTAAAATTTTATAAATGAAGTTAATGAAATTGAATGAAAAATTGTAATTTATTTTAGATTGTGTTGTGTTCTTTTAAATATTGATTTTTGTTTGTTTGTTTTTTGTTTATTTCTTTAATACTTATGAGTACAGATTATTGTTTTTGGATATTAAAGGAGTGATGTTTTTGATATTTTTTTTCTGTTAAGTTATTTAAATATTAGATTAGTGCAAAAGTTCGTATGTGTGTAAGTTCAATAAATAGTGTTGTGTCAAGGCGGTGCTCGTGATTGAAATTTATTCATATTATATATCGTTTGAAAGGTGACAGTGATGGCTGCCATTTGAGCATCAGACGCATTTGTTTCTATTCGATTTGTGCGTAAAAATTTTTTTTGAAAATGGGCAACGAAAAGATATACTTTTGTCACGTTATAATGTGCGAGTTTCGGAAAGAAGTAACCATTGACGTGGCAACGAAAAATATTCGGGAGGTTTATTTGAACTATGCACCATCACTTACAACTGTGAAGAAACAGTTTGCTAAATTTCGACTTGGTGATTTTAACCTCGAAGATTAACTCCGTTCTGAACGGCCTGCTGAGATCGACGACGATCATAGATACGACGATGTTGTGCTCGCTTTAGTTGCAATAACTCACGAATTTCGGCGGAAGAGTCCCTTGTCCGCTTTTGCTATTTTTTATACTACTGTTATGTATCCATCCTCACTATTGTACTTATTTATAAATGAGTCACGGTCTGACTAATGAATTTCAACTGACCTGTCGATATCTAAGTTATGTTTCCGTCTTAATAAAAGTACTCGTAACGTTTCTGTCGTGATCCCTGTGTTCTCACGCTTAAATAAAATACAATTTCATCATTGGGAACAGTATATAAATGGTAGTTGAGATCTCATAAATCTGTCAAGAAACAGAAACCGTGTGGTTATATTCATAGTAACAACAATCAAACAATAATAGTAAGCAAATATTTGTTGTGTTTTATTCTAAACCTGCAGCATTTATGTTATAAAATATCCAAAAATGTTTGTGGAAAATATATACAAATATATTTTTAAAAAAATATGCTATAAAAATCTATAACTTTTATTTATACAAAGTACAGCTTTATGTATCATACATATTATTGATAAATATTATATTTAATTTAAAGATAAGCTTTGTCGATTTTATATGTTATATATTTTTGATACATATTTATACTGTAAAAATATAATGATAGCATTTTCATGTTGATGTTAATATATACAGATCAGTAAGAATGTGCATGGAAGTTCAAGGGCCCGCCGGCTGATTTACAAAAGGTGGTCCTATTGGAGGCTATAAAATTTTACATCATTTCTTTGCGAAAATCCGTGACCTGCGAATATTTTATATTAATAATTTTATATTGAGAATGGTTTAAGCATTTCTCATCTTTTTTATAAATGAATTATTTTTTCACTCCAAAAATTAAAATAAAATGTTATGATCAAAAATATCCAATAAATGATCATTTATTATTTTTGATAACTGCTTTTAAACGTTATTATTTAACATCGCCGTGGGAACTCGTTTAAGGAATAGTAAAAAATAAAAACAGAGCAATAATTCTTAAACTTGGGTTCGTGGAGTAGTTCTAGATTCATGAGTACAATGATGAGTGACAACACATTAAATATACTTTCTGAACAGGAAGATAGTTTGGTTGAGCCAGCATGTAATACATTTATTGAAATACTGTTCCACCCAAATTAATTTTATAAATTGTTAATTACGTTTTGATCAAATTACACACATCTTGAATCTAAAATTCTGAAATACTTTACTCCGTTTTGTACAACATATATGTGTGAAGAGATTTTCTTCCAACGATTTTATCTAAAATCATGTGATTTATTTGTGAAAGTTTGAACACTTATGATAATTTATAAATATTTTATCCAACTGCGTGAAAATGTGAACACATCAATAAGAAATAAATAAAAATATAAGTGTATAAAGACATTTCTGATGTATTTTAGAGTATAACTTATTTATTAGAGTATAACTGTTAACTTGTTAGAGTATAACTGTGATCCAATTCAAAAAAATTAGTGTTTTATTTTTCGAAAGTTTCTAATTAGATTTGGCATTAATTATATAAACCAATTAGAAATATTTCTTTTGCTTTGATCTTCTATCTTAATTGTTTCAAAATTAAATTTCATTTTTAATTTTAAAAAAATATCGAAAGCCACTTGACCACTTTTAGAGAAGTCAATATAGGATGCAAATCTCGAAAAATTACATACTTATTACTCTACGGGTTATAAGGATATGTATATGTTTATATATATATATATATATATATATATATATATATATATATATATATATATATATATATATATATTATGTGTGTGTGTGTGCGAGTGTCTTTTAAATATATATATACTATTACAAGATAGTTTAAATTATTGATCTGTGATTAAATTTCCGAGTATACAAATTGTTTGAGAATCGCAGGTACATACCAACCGTTAAATAGTAGTCTTGCTAGGTTATTTGAGTTGTACAACGTACATTTTCTGTTTGTAAATGTTTATAAATGCATACGTAGATTTTATATGGATGATACTTTTTATGTTATTTTTTAGACATTAGATGTATTTTAAATGTCTTTTTGTTATATTGTATTAGTTTGTAGTTGTTAAGAAAAAAACATTTTTAATTGAATTTCGATTGCTGTCAAGTGATATTTAACTATTTGTTTGGTATAATTGATTGAATTAGCATGAAAAACTGCACAAAATTATTACCACAGGAAGAAGGTAGATAAAAATAAATAAATGTAGCATCAGAATAACTTGATTTTTTTTACTTTTTAAGAGTTAAAAAATTTAAAGAAAAATAACATTTCACTGGCTAAAGCATTGACTGAAGAAAAAATGAATGTGAGATACCAGTTTGAGGATAAAATTAATTTAGAACGGCGATACGTTGCATTAAGAAAGGTATTTTATGAAAAATAAGTCTTGGGACATAAATTATTAAATCTGTTAGTGTCTTATGAATTAGGAATTTCATTTAGTATTAGCCAAATTGTCTTAGTCTATATATCCTGCAGTTAATTAATTAAGTACTAACTTATAAGTCATTTTTTTATGTATACTTGTAATTTATGCTTATATATTGAACATTTTCAGAAATGTTATCAGTTAACAGAAGTGAATAAGAAAATTATATCTTTATTTGAAAATGCAGTTCATACTGTATTTGACAATTATGAAAAAGCACAAAAAATCCTTCGACAAAATGAAGATGAAAATAAGTGTAAGATATTTTTTAAAAGTATATGTGATGATTTACATTAATAGTAACTTCCATATGTTTATTTATTTTAATAGTGAGTGAAACAATTTCAAATCCAGTAGGTACGGATTTTAATGTTTCTGAGTCAGCAAATTCATTAAAATTTCATAACAAGAATTCAGAAGTTGCCTCAGTACCATCATTTGCTGTATCACCAATGATTAGTGGGTGTATGATTCAAAGACCAACAATTAATTTACAAAGAATTAATATAACAACGATTGCATCTGCAGGTGAATAATTCTGTATATAAAGTTAAATTTTTTATCGATAATGTTATTTACAAATAGCTTTACATTTTGTGGTTTTCAATGGTATTGAGATAATTGATTTTTAGCAAATGCCAGTTCTTCAAATAATATTACACGAGTTAATGAACCGTACAACATGCATATATTGGATATTGAAGATGAAACAAATGAAAATGAAGAGACTTCAGAAATAATGAATCCTCCATTGTGCAATGCATCGTTAGTAAAGCATTATTTATACTTCATTGCATGTACTTTGGAATTTATTTTTAAAACTGAATGCTAGATTGATTTTTTTTAATTCATAAAAACACCAATTATAATAATTTTTGGTTAATGATATTAATTTTGTATGGAAGAAAAATCATTATGTTTTCATTTTTAATGCCAAATTGATATAAAATATGACAAATAATGAAACATTTTTTTAAATCATTTGTTGATTTACATAAGTTATGCATTTATTTTATGCATTTATTATTTTTTTGTATAGTTAATTTTTTTTATAAAATATAATAATATAGATGAAGTAATGCAACAAAAATTGTTTTATACAATTTTAATAAGTTATTTGATTTATTAATCATTAATTTATAATTGTTAAATTATTATTAATAGTTCACCATTATCATCATTAAATGAAGAAGGAGAAGATGAAGATAATAGAATCACGAATTCAAACTCAGAGGTAAATATATACATATATATATATATATATATATAGGAACGATCTTTCACATTTAAGTAAACATATTGAAATATTATTTTTAGGTTGCAACGAATTCATCTATAGGAAACTCAGTTCTGCTTGGATCAATAGTAGATCACACTGAAAGTAATTCAAATAATTCTAATAATGTAATAAGTAATGTAGATCATTCAGAAATGATTATAAATCCATTAGAAGTAGCAAGTACATCAAATTTGGGTCAAAGTTTAGATGAATCGTAAGTTTGTATATATATGTATATATATATATATAGTCTTTTCATTATTTTTTTTGTTTTAATTAAATAATTTATTGTAGAATGCAAGAAAGTGAAAACCAATCTTCACATTCAAAAAAATTAAGTAAAAGAATTCAATATGATACACCTTCTCCATTCAAAAAGTAAATACAGAAAATATTAGTGCATTTTTGTAGACAAAATTAATATTATAATTTTCATTGTAGTATTTCAGTGCAGAGAAATAAACATCCTTTAAGACTAATCTCCAATCTAACTAAAAATAATGAAGATAAATCATGTAGTCTTTTAAAATCTAAAGTGTATAAACGATCAAAATCGTATGTATTTTGTTTTATTGTAAAGATCAATCAATATTTTTTTTGAGAAATCAGTTTTGAAACATATAGTATTATATTTATTAAATTATACATGCATATATATATATATATATATATATATATATATATATATATATGTATATATACATGATTATTTTTTTTAATTATAATTTTTTGATAGTATAAAATAATGAAGAAATTAAATTTCATATATATGTACATTTTTTATTAAATGTATGAACATAATTTACCATTGAACAGTGAATATTGTAAATAAATATTAATCTTACTATTCACTAAAAATATTATTGAGAGTTATTTTTTACAGAAATAAAAAGAAATCATCCGAATCAGTGTGTAAAGATTTGACACTTGATAATAAGTAAGTGCCCATTTAGTTAACAGTATATACATATATATATATATATATATATATATATATATATATATATATATATACATATACATATATTAATATTAATTTCTGAAAATTTCAGAGTAACTTTAGTATCTGTTATTAATGTATTAAATTCAAAAAAAAAAATATTTGAAAACTTCATTTAATGTAGTTTATTGACTATTCGTTTTTTAATATTTTTCATAATTTTTTTCCAGGAGAATTGATGAAGATATAAATAAAAGTAGCTCTTCAAATTTTAAAAAGACACCCAAGAAAGCTAAAAAACAACTAAGGTATGTCTTATTCTTTGTAATACTTTATTGCTTGTTTATTAATTGGCAGGTGATATATCAATAACTAACTGTATGCAAGTTACAAACATTTTTTTTCTAGAAAAAATAATACAAATGAAACTAAACTATTAAATTCATCAAAATCTGACTTAGAAGATACAGTAAAAATTAGGTACACTTATTTTGTTTTTGTGAAATGTGAGAATAGTAAAAGTGTAGTATTATTATTATAATAATTTTTGTTTTAAGAAAACGAAAAGATATGGAACAACTCGAACATTCTGATTTCCAAGATCCTGAAAAATTTAATATAAAAGGAAAATTTACTTTAGGGTATATTATTAAAAACATTAGTATTTAATAATAATTCAATGATACATTAATAGCATGTAATTGTTTATTCCTTTGTTTAGAAAAAGAAAGAGAAAAATATTAAATGATGATGCAGTACCTTCGACATCTCAAAAGACTATTGTAGTTCTGGAAAGTTCTAGGTATGTGCCAATTTTGTGGATTTTATATTATATTTAAAACAAATACTAGGATATATATTTGTGTATTTTTTATTAGATGGAACAAAACATTTTTTTTTTGTATTCATAAGAAGTACTCAACATATTGTACCCTTACACAGTTAGTTTTTCTTACTTTAGTTTACAAATGCATGTTAGTAACATAAATAATACAATTAATAAGTTTGTATATAAAATTTATATTTTTTCTTAGAAGTTTCTGATTTGCTGTACACTTTGACTTGCACTACTAAATCAGAGTAAAATACTTAAAAGCTCTTTAAGTTTGAAATTTTTATAATATTAAAATGATTTAATTATTATTTTCATACAATTTTATAAATGTACTTGATACTTTTGTAAGCTTACAAATTAGTACATTAGTTTTAAAAGAAATTGTTAAAAATAAGTAGATGTAGTAAACATATTAGTAGCATTCAGTTAGAGGTATTGTTGGTTTTAAAAATGGCAGTTTGAAGGTATTAATGATTTAAAGAATATTGTGAATGATATTGTATTTTATCTTTTTAGAATTAACATTGAAAATACTGTAAGGTCATCAGAAAAATTTGGTGAATTATCAATAAAAGTGGCTAATGAATCTTTAAAAGTGACTACAAGACAAAGGTATTTGTTAGTTTTAAGTATGTTTTAAGTATTGATCAACTTAAGTTTAGAAAAATAACTGACAAATCATGATGATTGAAAAATTTGTTCTCTAAGTTTTAGAAATGAGTTGTCAGAAAAAACTACTGAATTATCTCCTGCAGGCAAAGAAATTAATTCACCACAATTAAATAAATTCTTAAAAATTACTCCAAGACACAGGTATGCAAAAGATATCAAATTCATATCTTGAAAATATATGTTATAAATTATTTTAAATATTTTAAAGTCATTATTTATTGAATTCTAGGTATGTAGTACCAAGTAGTATTAGTGATTTTTTTTGCTACAGCTAATGAAGTTCATCCACCATATATACATATATATATATATATATATATATATATATATATATATATATATATATATATATATATATATATATATATATATATGTGTATATATATTGTGTGCATATTTTTTTAGAATTGAATCCCTAGAAAATAGTACAACTGTAAGTGAAGTGGGTAATCAAGAAGAAACATCACAAATAAACGAGTCTTTAAATATATTTGTTAATTGCAGGTATGTACAGTAAATCTTATTAATCATTAATTTTTTAAATATTCTAGTTATTTTGTCATTATTGTAATTTAAATTTATGTACATTAATGTAATTTTCATTAATCTCGTATGTATACTTTTTCAAAAAATATGTAACTATGAAATGCTAAGTAGTTTATAACATTATAAATAAAATTATTTTCAGTAATTACTTTTTTTAGAACAAAACGTGTGAAGAAATCATCACTTCCTTCTTATGTCACTTCTCGGTTAGTAATAAATTTAAGCTTAACATGAATTTGTTTAGTGTTGTATTAATTTTAACATACATGTATTTATACGTATTTTATATACACTTTTCAGACGAAAAGGCAAAGTAAAAAAAAGAAAAAGTGAAGATAAAAGTGGAATGAATGAAAACAAAAATCAACAATCTAGGTATTTATAATATTTATGTATTTAGTATATGAATTAAAAATTAGTTAAAAATTAAAAATAATAATTGTCAATGAAAACTGTTTCAAAGTATTTGGTATTAAATGAAGTGTAAATGACAATGAAACTATTAAAAGTAGTTAATATATTTATTTTGTGTTGAAGTCCTGTAACAGAAGATTATCGTCGTAAACTTCGAATTTTAAGAAAAAAAGACATTTCATATAAAGAACCTAATCTTCATAGGTAAATTTTATTTAAATTGTTTTATAAAGTTCTTCAGTGAACGGTGATTTAGTTAAAAATGATTAAAACAATTTTTTTTTTAGAAAATTACGCCAGTGAAAAACGAAAATGCGTAAGAAAATTAGTATTAAAATAACTTAAACATACTATAGAAATAATTAACTATTACATCTTGTATATTGTAATTAACTATTGCATATTGTATTTATGATGTGTATCGCTGCCTTATTAAAATTACAATTGTGTTATTTTAATTCGATTATTTTTGATTTTTATGATAAACAAAATTATAAAATGAAAGCTTAACACATTTATATTGTGGTTTATTTTAATTTATATAAATATTGTATTACTTTTATACAAATTTCTTATAAAATACAAGATCATTTATTAACATTGAGCATTATGCAAAGAATTTTCACATAAATGCTTTTGAAGTGTGCTTGAGTAAGATTCATTACTTTTGTCAATGTTGATTAAAATATTACAACATGTTTTTTATTTAATTACATAGAATGACAGAAGTGTATATTTAGTTATACTATATGCAATTATAATAAAAGTTATTTTATATGTTAGATTTATTCATTATGTCCTTTTTAATATATATTTGTTCTTAATAATTAAAAAAAGTTATGTAATAGATAGTACATTGGATAATGAAAATATGAGATGATAGGAATTTTCAATTAAATAAAAAATAAAGTTTGGTACAATAAGAAATTGTTGCAAAAATAATTAAATTAATTACACTTTCAATATATCTTTAACATATGTAACATAATCTTCAGCAGCTATTTTTCTACTTGGCTTATTAATTCCATCTTCTTGAGACCTTAGAAAAATGATCAACTTTATTTAATGGACTAAAATGAGTATAATATTTATAAATTACGTACAATAATATATTTGGATATTCAATTTTAACATATTTTGGACCCCTGACAGGATTCCAAGCAGAAACTGGGTTTTCATTATAAAACATGAGACTACGTATAGCTAATGATAAGCCAAACATATCAGATATATCTTTTTCCTAAAATATTCAATGTAATAATTTTTTATTTGATAATATTCTTATATATATTTATATATACCCTCCATTCTTGCATAATACAATCAGCTAAACTTAAATTTTCTATGGCTGCTGTAACATGGTTAATTTCTGAGAAATGTTGGAGATAATTTTCATGTAAAAATCCTATAAAAGTAGATGGTTGAGATAAAAATTGACTTGCTATATCTTCTGGACAATAACTAAAAATCCATTTTGATTCTTGTTGAATACCTATTTAGGAAAAAAATCTTGTAAATTATATTTACAACTGAAATTAATAATTATTACGTTTTGGATTTAGTACTCGACCAACACTATGTAAAAGGGATATTGTTTCATCGCAGCCTAAATTTGATAATTTGTCACCATTTTTTTTATTTCTTTTGGATTTTTTTATACTTTTATTAGACAATTGTAATGGCAGGTTACCTAAAATAAATATGATAAATAAGTGCTCAATTTATTGGTAGAATATATTGTTTTTATATTCATGTTATACATTCATCTGAAAATGAATAAGGTAAACATGTAACAAAAGTAAATTTGTATATTAAATATTTGAGCCTTACTTGAATTGTTTCTGCACTAAAAGTAAAAGGTTAAAATTATTTGTAGTGATAAATTATACTTTTAATGAATCTGAACATTTCTTCTAGTCGTAATAAAAAAAAAATATAAATATAAAATTAAAGTTACTGACAATTATATCAATCAGCATTTTCATTAATAATTTTAAAATATTAACTTAGTTTTTATACTATCATATATGTTAATAAATAATTAGTTCATATTAAAATAACAAGAAATTAAAATTCATTACCTTTTAGAGATGAGAAATGAAGGTTTAAAACTGCATTACGAATGTCACCCAATGAAGAATTTATAATTGATTCAATACTATCTGGCGTCAGTCTTTTATAAATATCATTATTTGTTTCTATCAGGGATGTTATCTTTTTTATTGCTGCTCTCATAGCTGTGTCTGATATTGGATTGAAACTACAAATAAGACATATCAGTAAAAGGTAGTTTGTACAAAAGAAATAAACATAGACAATAATTCTGATTGTATAATTTTTTGATTAGTTTTAATTGTTCCACTATTTTCTTCATTGAAAATGTACACACTATTTTAACTGCTGATTCTTTTTTTTAAAAAAAAACGAAAATACACTGCTCACCTAATATGAGTAATATGGTACAGATCTTTAATTTCCTGTGTAAATAACTTTTTTGATATATTTAATCCTTTACCTTTTGTATCTGTACATATAAAGATTATTGGTGACTTTCCAATATTTGAATATGTCCTTTAAAATAATGACAATATAATCGTATTTTAAGTAGCAATGACCAACTATTAGATTTCAATAACATGCTCTATTAACTTACTCTAAAATATCAGCAAATATTGATGGATCTCTAAAAAATGCATTAGGATAATCTTCTATTAGTATTAATTTTTTTGATTCTTCTTCAAATAAAGATGAATAACGTGATGATTGCAGTAGAAATTCCACAAAAATATCTGCCTGCTTTGGAGTTATTTTATAATCAGTATTATAGGTATCTAAAAAATTATATATTGGTGTATTTGTCACGTGTAGAATTTTTTTGCAAAATAATTTTTGTATAATGTTTATATTACATTAGAGTCTATTTATTAAAACTAACCATTTTCTACAAAATATTCTACATCTAAAGGAGTAACCCATTCAGAGACTGAAATTTTCATTTCATTACATAAAACTTTAATTGTTGCAGTTTTTCCTGCACCTGTTGGACCAGTCAACAGTAACATTGGTGTTTTGGCCTGTAAAATATATACTATAAAAAATATATGAAAAATATATACTATAAAATTAAACAATTACGTTATGTAAAAAAGGAACCTTATTAATTTCTTGAACAGCATTTTCAATCCAATATTGAACTTCTTTTATTTTTTTTGCATGTACTGCCAAATCAGGATTTTTTTTTGGTGCAAATTTTTCAAGCCAATTTTCATTTTTTTCTGAAATATTATTACTGTTTGTTTCTTTATTTGGTTTTATTTCCAACTTGGTATTAAAGTTAGTTTCAAAATTTTTGAATTCATTTTCTTCAAGTTTAATTTTTTTTTTTGGCGAAGAAGCAGTTTCAAAGTTGGGCATAAACCATTTTCTCGCCTAAAATTTTATTCATATTTGTAAATATTTATATACCAATAATCTGTTAGTTTATGGAAAATTTCAATGAAACATACATTTTTTTGAGCCATTTGAACAGTATATCAGATTATCTATATTCTTAATACAAATATAAAAAAATATTTTTTCTAATTGTTAGAAAAATACCAGATTTCAATAATGACGATTATACGTTTTTAATTGTTCAACTTTGTGAAATTTATGTATAATCAAATATCTAAAAAAAATAATAAAAATTTAAAGGTTAATGTCATCCTGTAGTTTATTATTAAAATTACGTTTAGGTAAAATAGATATGGTTACATGTAATTAATCACATTTTTATAAATAAAAGGCACCTTTTATTTCAATCTAGTTATTTTTTATGGTAAAATATATAAGCACTTCTCTTTTAAATTGTGTACATATTTGTCTACTATACCTTATGACAAATACTTATCATAAAAATGTATGCCACAATTTTAATTCTGTTACTTATAGATGGGAGAAAGACTTTTGGATCAGAAAATATTAAAAAAGTAAACGTTTTGAGCACTTATATATTTTTTATTATAGTTATTAATCTGCCTTTTTTTATAAATTCCTTTAAATTAGTTCTTTCCATGTTTTGTTTATATGTCGTTTATCTGTCAAAATTTGTGTACACAGATTTTATCAATATCTAAATAACTATTACGTTAAGTTGGAATGTAATTTTTGTAACTGATCAATTTAATTATAATGAGTAAATAGTTCAATTTATAATAGTTAAGAAAGATATATAAGTTTTTAAATATATTAATTTGTGATATTGACATTTAATCCTGGTTAACCTTACCACAGTGACAAATAACTTTTATATGCATCCCCTGTAGTGTGAAACATTTAACATTAACTATGATTTAATTTTATAAAGACAGAGTATTCTTATTTTAAAATGTGCAATATTCTGATTATGTATTAACAAAATACTGTTAATTAATTTATACTTACGTCTAATTTTGTCGATACAGATTGAAAGTGTTCTCATTGTATATTAATGATAGTTAATTATTTTATAAACTGTTTAAAATGTCGTCTAGTTTTAAAAATATTATGTTTGACCAACAATCAAAATCGCTTGAAAATGAAAGTTCAATTAGATGTATATTTTTTTGTGAATTCCATCCCGTTGCTGGGCCTATAATTACTTGTCAGGTATTTGATACCCTTTCAATATCTTTGATAATTATTATTATAATTTATAATTCAGACAAATTATGTACTTTAGGTTCCAGATAATTATATATCGAAAGATGTTTTTGATACTGTAAGTGTCTATATTATACCAAAACCTCAACTGCAAAGAAGTATATTAACAGTGTGAGTTTATTATAAATATATTGATTTACTGTTGTAGTAAATTTTATGGTATCATTTTGTAACAAAAACTTTTTTCAGTACATTGCCAGAAGCAAAAATATTAGGTTTTCCTGTTAGAATTGATAATAAGAAATATGCTCGTAATGCTTTTCATTTTAATTTATGTTTTGTCTGTGATGCTGATGCAAGAACAGTTCATTATGAACCAGTTGTTAAGAAATTATCAGATTACCTTGTAAGTATGAAATTATACTAAAAATTATTAAATCTTCTACATGCTTAGTAATATGTATGTTATTCAAATCAGACACTTCAAAAATTTACTTGATAAAATCCATCATTTCAGATTGCTATGGAATTGGAAAGTGGATTTTTATATTCACATGCCAAAAAACCACAACGATTGGCTGTGATGTTAAATCAAGTAATGCATGATTTGAATTCTCAGAATATGTGTACGCTAACTGAAGGTACCACAACAACTCATTTAAAAGTTGTTAAAGTATGCCCAAATCCTGTAAATGTGCAGGATCATTATGTGCCAATATTTTTACCTGACCAACAAGATTTTCTTTCAGATCAATGGGATTTAACAACACATCAGGTTATTTATATAAATTTGTTTGTTCTCAATTAAAAAAATACGTTATATATATATATATATATATATATATATATATATATATATATATATATATATATATATGTAAAATATGTATTTTAGGTGGCACCATTTATTGATGGTTTTAATCATGTTGCTAAAATAGCTGCTGAAGCAGATGTAGATAATAATCTTGTTAAAGCATGTGTTCAGAATCTTGTATATTATGGAGTAGTTGCTTTAATACCAATTTTTCAGTATTGTAATGTGTACACAGCAACTCCTAAATTAAAAGAACTTGCAACTAATGTTGAATTACAAGAAAAATGTATAGAGTATGTTTCTAAATCAGGTATGTTTAGTGTGTAAAAAGTTATTGTATTTTTATTAATAAAAATATTTAATTTTTTGAAAAACACATGCTAATTCAAGTTATTACTAATTTTAATTGGTGAAAATTCTTTTAGTACGTCAGCCACCATTATTTAGGGATATATTTCGAATGTATTCAAGTATGACTTATGGAACAACAGTGCGTGATCTATGTTTAAGATATAACCCAAATGCCTTGCATATTAATGAACGAAAACTTGTGCAATTTGGTGTTCTTGAAGGCTTTGTGCGGCGTGTTTATAAGTTTCCTATATTAGTGGGTTCTGGAGATAATGAAGGCAGTGAAATTGAGGATAATATGTCTAGTATGAGTCAGTTACAAAGTAGTTTTACAGGAACAAACTCAACAGATGAAATTTGTTGTTCAAATGGTATTAGTACCCAGCAGCTTGAAGATCAATTAGAGAAAGATCCTAATGTTGTTGTTATAATGAAATAATAAAAAAATGAACCATTTTTTTTAAATAAAAATATTAATTATAAAATAAAAATTAGATATTGTTTTTTGTATATAAATAGATAGAATAAATCAATAAGTGAGATTTATAAGTATTATAATTTTTTATAATTATTAATTTGTGAAAGGTTGTAAAGAGTTGTATTGTATGTATATTACTAATTGAGGTTATTTTTTTCTTTGAAAATGTAAGCTTGAATAAATAATGTTTATTATTTAAAAAAAGTATAGTTTATTAAAAAAAATAAAATAATCGATTGTGTTTTAATTTTATATTAAAAGTTATACCATTTCCTTTTTCAACAATAAACTTGGATATGTAATACAAGAGTATTTATCAATGTATAATTCACTATTTTCTATATTGTCTGTGATAAAATATATTTGATTTTTGGAGACTATGGGGCTGATTTCAAATACGTTAGTCACATTTTTTTTACGATGTATCTACGTATCTTTTTATTTTTTTCAGAAAGCTTCCTACGGCTGTTAATTACGGATTGCTTCAATGATATTCAAGCATCGACATGAAATAAGGCGGTTCACATGAGCGTTTATTATGCCGCAAATTGTGGATCCACAACAGGAAACATTGTCAATATCAAGGTGACTTATAGCCTCCTTGTTCAATATATTCGTTGATTTGAAATCAATATAAACGTTTGTTCTGTTCAATAGGTTTCCGTTTGTGGACTATATTTTGTGGCGCCATAAACGCTCATGTGAAGTCGATTTTATTGTTGAGTTAATATCTTTTTGATTAACTTTTTATTAATAGAAATTAGATGTGTATATAAAAAATCAATATCACAAAATATATATTTATACATATACACATACATATATATATATATATATATATATATATATATATATATATATATATATATATCATTTAATATAAAATAATATATGAAACAAGTACAGTTTCCTGTAATATATATATATATATATATATATATATATATATATATATATATATATATATATATATATATATATATATATATATAAATGAATTATTTGAGTGAATTTTTAGCTTCCAAAAAAAGAATTATTATTTTTCGATTGTTCGAAACAATAGTACATGTTCAAGTAAAATCATACTAAGAACCCCATTATCAGCTGGTTTTTAGAAGTAATTTGTTGCTGTTTATTGATAGTTTACGTAGTCTTTTATCTATGGTTTATGTGTTGTTCGACGTGGCAATAAAATGTATATTTTATGGTTTGTATTATTACACAGGTTTGATAGAAATATATTTCATGATTTTTAAATAGGTTATATATATATATATATAATATTTATGTGTGATTTAAAAGAAGGTTATTTTTCTAGAATCATGTGATACAGACATTAAAGATAAATGCCCCCAACTCAGTTTTTCTTATCATAATTGTTAATGAACTTTGTTTATGCAATATTATTGATTAAAACACGGCTGTTTTTTATTGTTATTGAAAATGTATATTTGTAACATATACTTGTAAATAATTGTCATTTATGCAGTTCATATTGCTGCAATTTGTGAAAAATTTGTTTCGATTATGTATATATATATATATAATGTGTTAAATTCTTTTATTTATATCATATATTAGTTATTGTTCTTTTATCCAAGTTTTGACAGCTAATGTATATTGGGATACATTTTAGCAGTGGAACGTTATTCTATGGGCAAAAAGAGTAATTACCTGCGGCCCCCACTCTCTGGGGCCCTCCAAACCAATTTTTTATAAACTCATTACTGTAGCATAACATTGTACATGGAGCCTCCTAATTCAAATTTGCCTGGGCTCCATGAAACTTTAACGCACCACTGCATTTTAGATACACTTTTATTATTCTTCGTTCTTAGGAATAAAACAAAAGATTTAAGAAAAGTGGACAGTTTTTGAAGAATTAGCTAGGAGAGTTTAAGAGTTAAAGACACTTTTGTAATATTATAAAGTAGAAATGGTTATATATATTTTCCAAATCATTTGTGGTTTATGTTGTGTTAAGGGTTAAAGAGTGATTTTTCAACTCTTTTGCTGCGACGAAATCTAATTCAGAGTATGTGTGGCAGACGGTAAACATTCAACCGTAAGGCCTGGTTTATATTAGGATAGTAAGCGGTAGAGTGCGTACTATTTCTTTATTAGCATAATGTAAACGAGAGTCTTTTATCTATGATGTAAACACTTTGGGATAGTGAAAGTAGAGTATTAAAGATAGTAGTGAGTAGAGAAGAGTGGATAGTACACTCTACTAGCCTCTTCCCCTACTACGAATTTACCGCAATTATTGCAGTAGAGTCGAGTAGTCGGGCGCGAAATGTGTATTTACAAGTTTTGTTTTTATTTATGGAGGTTGGTGATTGGTTGTTTTAAACTTGAAACTAAACTCTTCTCTACCAAACCACTAGCTTTGTGTAAACGGACCAAACTGTAGATGCTGGTAGAGTAGACGTTCAGAGAAAAAGTAGGCTAGTATACTCTACCGCTTACTATTTTAATGTAAACCAGACCTGACTGAAGCTATGAGCTGGTAGTCTTTGATTTGTATTCAATGAATATGTTAGATAATAAATATACGCCTTTAGGCGTCAACAGCACTATCTCGACATTGTCAATTAAGAGTCTAAAGGCGCCTACAACACTGTACAGGTAATGAGTTGAGCGCCTAAAGGCGCCTACAGCACTGATCAGGCGATATTAGTTGAGCGCCTACAGCAGCGAAAGGGTTAATAACGAAAATTTTGGAAATAAATGTAGACCGATAAATAGATAAACACTGCAGACATGACTCTGGTTTTAACATTTTATGTATTGAATACGGACAGATTGGCTGATAACATGCAAAGTACACTTTTGCATTTGAAATTAGATAAACTTATTAACATATAAAGTATTTAAATAAACAATTGTTTTCTTGTATGAGTCCGAGGTAATTTTTTTAGGTATTATTTTCATTAAAGTAAATGAATTTTTAATTTTTTAAATTAATTTTCCTATACTATCCCGTTATACTTTGTGTAATGTTAATATATATATATATATATATATATATATATATATATATATATATATATGTATATGTATATATATATATATATATATATATATATATATATATAACAATAACAACAATAAAAAGTTGTAAAATATCGTCACTAATGTGTTCTGTGATGTCAAGAGAATTGTCAAAGTCGTTACCAGCTCATTAATCAGTTGAGTCAGACAAAGTACTGTGTCAAAACAACCAACCGAGCGTTACGCTACATTGTCCGAATTCACCACAATGTAATGACAACAAAACGTGGCCATTTTGTCGAACAAAGCAATGCTCATGAACAAGCATCACACTTGATCAGATAGCATGCAGTACATGGTTGTAATGAAAGTGTAAATGGGAGGTGGTCGTTTAAAAAAGAATCACGAGAATTTAAGATTATCCGACAAAAATATAACAGGCCTTTTTATTTGAAAGTAGATCACGGAAACTCGTTATTATAACAGAAGCGGATGAATATCGGAAAACCATATCGTGTTCTTAAAGAGAAAAATCGTAGAATGAAAAGGGTGGTGTTGCATAATTCAAAGATGTGTTCTTCTTCGTTGATTTATCAGGAATGTTTATTGAAAATAGAAATTATATTGTCATTATTTTATTTGAAAAAATCGATAAATAATACAAGTACAATTGCATTAAAGCTTCTTATTGAAATATTCGATATTTTATTTATTTTGCACATTTTAAATTATTTCTGTAAGTTCATCAGCCGAATTCTCTGCAGGTGTGTGTGTGTTTTAAATTATTTCTTTATGGTATTGCTTGCTGAATGAGTAGCTGTTACTGTAAGATTGACTTTGAAATATACCATTTGGGAATGGATTGGTTTCATTATCTTTCGATTCCCTTAAAACGTCGCCTGGAACAAAAAAGTAAAAGGACTGTTTCTTTTTTTGTTTCTATAAATTATTTAATATATGTTTACCTGTTTCATTGATGCATTTTTTTGTGACAATCAAAATATCATCCTGTGATGTACGAGTGATTAAACATCCTGTTGTTCCTGGAGGACAAGGGAGTCCTTGACAATGCGTTACTAAGGAAAACAATTAAAAGATAATTAAATTTTGCAGTTTATCTCGTTAAGTATTCTTTAGAAAATGTAAGTAGTTTTAAAATATTGAATGCAATTGACGTAAGTTATAAGAACCGATATAAAAAATAAAATATGTTTATATTGTTTTAAAAATCGGAAGATTGTCGAAATAATAAAATAAACTTTTATATTTGTTGGCAAGTCGATGATAAATACTAAGAAATTTATTTAATCAGCAATAAAAGTATTGTCTAAAACTGAAGTTATACATTTATTTATTAATCTTCTGCATATACAATTATGTATTTATTTTTTTACTGATATTCTGTCAAAAGTTATTTGATTTTTAAGATTTTTGATTGAAAAATTTGGACCATTAATGGAAATCATTGTTTTGCAGATTTCATAAACATAGATTTCTTTATACATTAAAATGTAAGTTTCAAATATGGAAATATACAGTTTATGTTTTTATTCTAATCAAAAAGTTTATATATTAATGTTACAGACCTTTGAATGTATTTATTTAAAAAAAATGATGCATTTTGGAACTTATAAATTTATTTGTACAATTAATGATACTAAAAGTAATGTCTTTTATGAAATTAAACGAAGATAAACAGTACATTTTGTAAACAAAATGTTAGTTATAGTTTTAAATAACTTTTAACATCAGTCAGCGATAAAAAATATTTCGATGCACTTTTATATACGGAATATTTTTTTTTATGAAACTTCTTTTATTTGTTAGTTTATCTCTTCTTAAGTAGGCGCTAATGACCTTAGCTATCGAAGCGCCCTAAAACTCCAAATAACTAACTCTCAAGTATAATACGTACTGTACATAGACGAATAAACACAAATTAATACGCATATATATATATATATATATATATATATATATATATATCTTAATTATACCTTCTTTTAAATAACGTCCATTTACTTCAAATAAATATCCCGAAAAGAAAATGATTGTAGGCAACCATATAAATATAGATTTCATTGTGCCTGAAAGAAATGAATAATAATTAGTTATTATATGAAAAATGTATCAAATTTTAGAATAATTTTCTGGAATTTTTAAATTTGAAAAAAGACACGAAATTAAATGAAAAAAATTGGAAAGAAGTCGAAGGAATGTTTGTATAAAATTATTCACATTTGTTGATGTCCATTTTCAGTTCTAATTTGTAAATGACAAGATATTTTATTAATTAAAAATAAAATAATATTGATGAGTAAAAATAACTGGTAATGTATTAAAGAAAACACAGTAACACAGTGAATTATTTTTGTTAAATGAATATTTGAAACGCTTATACAGGTAGTTTTTAAATGCAATCTTTTATTTAAATAAATTATTAGGCACAGTTTAATAAATATCTTTTCTTTAATAGAATATAAATTTGTTGTGGTTTTTACTTTATATACTGAATAATACAATAAGTAATACTATATTATAAAATTTTTTCCATGCCAACCGCATCAATGCGGTTTTTATTCTAATTATAAAATCAAATCGAATACAACAAACATATTATTAGAGAGAAACAGTATTATTATTAAAAGTACTGAGTGTATAATTTGAAATTTACATGTGTGAAATGATAATAAAAAAATGAATAAAAAATACACGCTTTCAATGTTAAATCTGAATAATGAAATCTGTCAATTGCTACAGAAATTTTACAATACTTACATGTATAAATATATATAATTTGAAATAATTTATTCACCAACAAGGCACGATATACACAACACAACAGCAAATATAATGAAAAAGATTTCAGATAATCCTCATTTATAGTCAAGTTCAACCTTTGATATGAAATATCATATATAAGGGGTATTAAAAAATTATAGGTTTATAAATAAAATATTATTTCATATTTTTAATAGTAAACTGTGACAATTTTTTGTGAAAACTTTGTTTTTGGTATTGCTTTCTTTGTATGTTTTTTGTAATATATGTACTCTTTAAATATTAAAAAAATCACTTATGATAAAATCATAAAAATCAGTATAACTTTATCAATTTCAGTCGTAAAAAATGTAAGAAGGTGTAATTTTTTTAAAAATAATTTTCTAAAGTCAAGTTTTTAAGTTAGAGTTGAAGGAAGTTGATGTATGTATATACATGCTTATAATTTACATTTAAATTAATGGCTGGTTTAGTTAAGTATGATAGTAGATAAAAACTATATGCTATTTAACTTCTGTTTCAATATCAATGTACGAAAATCGTATAAAAATGTACTTAAACTATTGTAAATAAATATTTCCCAATGAATTATTAGAATTTTGACTTATATGAGGAATGATTATTAAAATAATTTTATTTACTTCTCGAATAAACCTCGCACGAATTATATGTTTTTATGTTAATTATAGATGATTCACGTTAAAATTACTATTGATGATAACATTTGACTTGCATTATTTTTATACTTAATTGTCGTGTTATTTTTACGTAGTAAAACTGTAATAATAATGATAAAAACAAGGAACTTGAAATAGTTAATTATCAGATATTTTGTTTTGCAGTGAAATGAAACACATATTCAAATGTCGTAATAAAATGCATTAACTGATATATTAATTATAATTATTACTTGTTTTTTTTTCCTTTTTATTTTTAATGCGCAAATGCATATATCAATTAATTTAAATACAAAAAGTGACTTTTTTCAGTTGAAATATATTTGTTATAAAAATGTATTTTTATGGATAATTTACACACTTTTGAAAAATGTACGCGGACTAACGCGAACTACGGGTTATTTAATTTTCATTTTTAAATAGAATGATTTCATTAACACGCTAACAGTTTTGCGTTCACAGGAATAACTATTTTTGTTTTGATAAAACTTGATATATAGTTTTTTTTTAAATTATTATCTTTTATGTTTTGTACGTTTATTTGTTATTGGAGCATGTGATCCATCATTTAAACGGTGTCTCTGGAACTTGAATTTTGAACTTGAATTCGATCGTAGTGTCAGGGGCGTTAAACGATAATCTCTGTATTTTATCCCTTTATTGCAGAGAAAAAAGAGAAAATGTAATGTGTCATGTTGGGATTGTAAGATGAATGAGTAATCAATTTCGTATCCGATTTATTAAAAAAATCATTTGCCTGACAAGTAATGTATGACGATGCTTAGTTACAGTGTGAGAGGTTATGACTATTTGGATGAAGTATTTTAGTAAAGACACATTTGTTTTTCTGAGCAGTAGTGTACTGTTCAACATTGCTGGTACGACAATTTCTTAGTGCCGTTGTGACGATATAATTTGATTGATTGAAAAAAGGGAAATTATTTTTCTATTAACACTCAGCTCGATTTACTTTACTAGATTTCCATTCGATGTTGCTGTGTAGTGTTCATTTGTAACCTTCTTTTTTCGATGAAGATTCTTGTGGAGATCGGACTCATTGTGTATAATTTTGACTATTTTTTAAATCATAACAGTAACTATAATTGTAACTCATTTTTTTAAGTTGTATTGTTAAATACAATATTTGACTGATCGTCATTTATTTTTTATGCTTTTGCTTAATTCAGTCTATATTTAGACTCCCATCAAATTGTGGATAATCCATAAACAATACAGGTTTTTGACAGTTAAACGACTGTTAACGATTATTATGGTTTTACTAATGATTATTTCTAAGAGTACTTAAATGCCGTAAATGATTCGATTATACTGTAAAATAAATCATGCAGTGATCTGGTCGATGATACATGTCTGCCGATTTCTACGAGAATCAGTATAGAGAACAAAAAGGTCGCAACTGAAATTGCATAATAGTTGTATATAGGTGCTTACAGTCATCATGAAAAATCCTCGATCAAATTATGTTTGTAAGCAGTTTATTAAATTTGGGAGTAGTTTAAAACTGTAAGACAAACTATTTTTTTGTTCTATTAAAGCTATTTGTCTGTTAAAGAATAAAAGTTTACAAATAAAATAATTTTGATTTACTTCTGCAGTAAACTTTGCAGTGTGATTCATGTATAATAATAATTATTACGTAACAATTTATTTAAATGCAGGAAATCAAATTTGTTTTCTTAAAAAACCTATATGAAATAAGATATAGTTCATTTCATAAACAAATCAGTTAGTTTTACATATCATTATTGAGAGTGTGATTAAAATGATTGTTTTTTAAACGATTTGAACTTTTTTTTTAGTAACCACGCAGTGGTAATTTTTCTCACAAGATTGTATGCACACAAAAAAAATATCTGGACTTTTATTATGTCATAGTGGGAATACAATAAATCTAGAGAGACATTTTACGAGGCAAAATATATTTCGAATTTTTTCGTTCCGTGAACTGTTTTCTTTAGAAAGAATTTAATATTTGATAAAATAAAATAATTATCAATATTATAAACCATAAGTAAAAAAAGTCTATAAAAATTGTATATTTAAACAGTTTGTGCAATATTTTTATAAATTTTAAAAGAATTTTTCATTTGGAAAATGGTTGTTAATACTATAAAATTTGCTATTTTTTGAACGTATTTCGACAAAACAGTAGAACATATGAACATAATAGGTATTTAGATATTTAACGTTATATATTTTATATTGCTTTGTACAATGTGTAACATAAAATGCTTTATACAAAATTTATAACACTATGTAATTAGAGTTGGAAATAAACATTTCATGATTATTATAACTTGTAGATGTCCCATTGTTTTATTATTTTATAACATGGAAAATGTCAACATTTTCATTGTTGTTTCAGTATCTCCCATTGTGTTTATACATACATACATATACATATATATATATATATATATATATATATATATATATATATATATATATATATATGTATGCATGCAGGTATGTATTTGTAAGATTCCTGACTTCTAACTTTCTTCCCATCTTCACTTATCCTTTGAATTATATATAACATCAACTGACATCTTATTTATGTAGTAACCACAAGTTGTCAGTTACGAATACAATTGAATATATTATTCAAAGATAATAATTTCGAATTTCCGTCGACCATTTTCTGTGTTCCGTCTATTCGAACTATGTTTATTTAGGTCAATTTACTTGCACCGAAACAACACACGGTCAACAATATCCATAACTTTGACGTGCGATAACAATATTACGTTCCCTCGTATTTGTTATTGTAATATTATGTATGTACTGTGTTGTGAATACATAATATTATATATATATATATATATATATATATATATATATATATATATATATATATATATGTATATATGTGTGTGTGTGTATGTCAATTACATATCTATGTTTAATATTAATCATTTCATGCGGCCAGAATATTAAACAGGTACATTTATTTTAATTATTGTCAACCTAAGTTTTTTTTTTGTTTGTTTATGGTTGGTAGGTGTGCCATTTGAAAGTTTATTCAAATGTTTTCTATTAAAATACATCAATAATTGTTTATTAATATGAATTCTATTTTATAGAATTTTGTTTATAATAATAAAAAAATTGTTGTGAATGTAAAAACATATATTCAATTATTACGATATCTTAAACTCTTTTAATTTATTACATTTAAAATGACGCACCCGTTATTCAGGAGAGACAAAAATGGAAACAAATATGACATTTAAATAAAATTATATTTTTGTAGCAAGAATAAAACTTTAATTTTGAAGTAAATGTTTGATAAATAAGATATTTTATTTTTTGAAGAATACATATTAAATTGTAATCTAGTGATGGAAATATAGTTTGTATGAATTTTACTTTATATATATATATATATATATATATATATATATATATATATATATATATAATGAGCGTGTGTATAAAGAGATCGAGAGAGAAAGAGAAAAATTAAAAAAGATGAATTATGTGTAGGAACTAGGAATTTACTATTATTATAATTTATTACTATGCGAAATTCAGTTCCTTATATAAATTAATATTTCACAAATTATAAAAAAATACGTCTGCGCTTTCAGAATGAAATTTATATTGAAATATATATAAGTGCATCAAAATATACAAGATTTAATTATTGGACATTTTAATTTATGTGTATATTTTATAGTGGTATCCTTTTCATAACTACAGGGTTTTATTTCAATTGGATTTAAGAATTACTTTCAAAATTATTTATAATATGAATCATAAGATTTATAGCTTAATATTCTAATATCAGTTAACTACCAACTGCTATCATGTAATTGAATGCAAAAATTAAATAAGAATATTAAACAACTAAAAAAATATACATGTATTTGATTGAGAATTGTTTTAACAACTTTATTGCGTTATTTGAATTAGTTTATCTTATTTGCGTTTCAATATTTGTTAAGAAAATTAAACCAATTATTTAATTGAAGATAATTAAACAGAAAAAAGAATTATTTTGTGGTATTTTCTTTGTTTGTGTTTGTTTTGATTATTTAAAAAAATATATTAAAAAAATACAAGGTTTTTTCTTGCTGTTATATTTTTTGGTAATACGAGTATATGCTTTTCATTGCTTTATTATTTATTTGAATATGTATATATATATAGGGCATACTTTTAAATGGATTTTTGATATATATATATATATATATATATATATATATATATATATATATGTATAAATAAATTTAATTTCAACTTATTAAAAAATATTTCAGGTATATAAAGTATTTAATATAAATAAAATATAGATTAAACCGCTGGTCTGAAATATGCGTCCCACTGTATATATATCATTCAATTAAACAATTTGAATGTTTTATATTTATAAATAATTTTATTAAATTGTATTGAAATTTGAAAATAAAAATTTAAACATATTTTAAATATTTTTCTTTTCACTTTGATATATTAATAAGAATATAAAATAGTAAATTTACAAATATTTTGTTCTACTTAAATTGCATTGAAAATAATATTTACATTTTCAATTTTATTTTACTTTTAAAATAATTTTCGTTCCGAAATATTATATAATATAAAGTTATATGGGTTTTCTTCAAAAATTACAAAACTTTTTTAATTTTCTTACACGAATCTCTGTATTGAATGAAGGTTTATTCGAGGAATTCGTTTTTGTTAATGTTAATAGTGAAAAGTGGGTAGACTGATCATTTTGTCTCTTAATCAAATAAATGCTAACAATTCGTAAACTACAATCGGAATTCTTGTCTGGTGCCGGACCATCTAACTAAAACCATAGTTTCTTACAACCGTCGTTAATTCTAACTAGCTCTTGGGGTCATACGCTTCTTCTAAAAGCGGTCACAGTGTGTAATATGTGGCGGTTACTCGTCCGTCGATAATACAGTGTACACTCGGTAAAAAGTAGGTCAAACAGCGTTGCTTTTTATCGATGCTACATTTCAAACGATATAAGATATATGGCGTCTGTGGCAGATTCAGTTGAAGATGATTTACTGTCCATTCTTTTGCCGGTTAGTGTGAGTACGCTATAAGAAACGTATATATCAAATGCTTGTTATTATGTATGCGGAAATTGATGTAGCGAAAAAAGCGAAACAGGACTGCTCGAATTTCAAAACTGAATACATTTGAAGAAAAAAGAGAAACAGGAATTTATTAGTAGGAAATAGTCGTAAATCAATACGATCAAAAACAGATCTGTAATTGAATTGTGAAATGGGGAAAGGTCGATAGTTTATTTATAGACTTTCATGTGAACGTTTTGAATATTTTAAATGATACTATTTTATTTACATGATTTAAATGGATTTCGAGCGGAGTATACATCAAATTAATGTTTATTAAAAAAATATTCCTGACTTTATGGGAAAATAAGATAATATAAAACATCTAATGTTTTTATTCGATCCTTTTTTCATTTATTTGAATTATTTTTAATTCTATTAAAATCAAAATGTATGAAGTGCAATTGATTTTACTCGATATAATTAATAACGAAGGTTTATAATTATATGGTTATATATTTTGTTAGTCGTAATGTAGATAAAAAAAATATGAAAAACCGTATAAAGTTATTAAATTTGTCGGTTTTGAGAGATCGGTTTTTAGATATATTAATTTTTCTTTTGCACTATTATATTTTTTAAAATAATAGTTTGTATGTAGCAGCATTTGATTGGAAAAGAGAGAAAACAAGAATGCTTTTTCTCTGAAGATAATGGTGCCGCCATTCAAATATGCATAAGAAACATTCAGAAATGATTAACAATAATTTATTGAACATTTTTCGCCAGAAATTTTTTTTACGCGTTGCGGAACAAAAACCATTTCTGAAAGAGAATTTTTGAGTTTCATGACGATCTTTGTTGCTATATTTAAATTTTGGTACCGTAGAGCAATTTATTTGCTATCTTTCTGTTTTTTATTTCATTTTTTTACAAGTCATTGAAAATACTGATTATATCATGTATAAAAAAGCGATTAATCGATACATTTTTTATGTGAGCTTTCTATATTGTTTTAAGTATTTTTTTCTGTATATTTTATTCTAAAAAATATTTATTTTCATAAATATCTGGGTTAATTTCTTACTCAACTCGCTTTTATCTTAATTATGCAGTATAAATATTTTTCCAGTGTTTGATTAATGTACAACATGGAACGCCAAGTAGTTTATCACTTTTTATTAAAGAGCTACTTTTGTAAAAAAGTTAAAAAAAAATCAAATTCATTGTTAGGAATCCAATGTGAAAAATGTGACTTCCTTAATGGTAAACGATTACCGAAATTCGACGGCATATATATCCGTATATATAACTGGTTCACAAACCTCTCCAACTTTGTTTTTAGAAATCGATGTCGACCTGACATGTTGATATGTGCGCGTCATGAAAAAAATTTTTTGAATGTCAGAGTCGCGACAGAGATCAGTTATTTAGCTCGTCGGACGCATTCTGTTCAGTATTCAGATGGAATTCGTGTAAGGGGTAAATAAGTGAGATAGAGAGAGTTGAACGGTGTTAGATGAGAGCTGAACAGCAGTCACCCTAATCTCCTCGACGCAAGTTTAAAACACGAGCGAACGTCGGAATTTGCATGCGTCACAGACCGCCGTACGGTATGTAATAAACATAGCCGTGGCGGAGTTGTCAGCTGGCCAACAGGTCCGGTTTAATTAACCATCCCGCAAAAAGCTATTTAAAATTAACCCGAAATATATACTTTTTATTATTGTTTGCTAACATAAAAGCTACACATAAATTTAGAATGTGATAAAGTTTTTTATTTATGATTTTTGAAACTAGAATTTTTAATTTTTTATCTACGCTTTTTTCTTTCTTAACTTTGAATTATTGACATACTAAAATTATAAACATTATTGTTTCTACATATTGTTTGATTAATTTATATTCGTTAACAATAGATAAATATCTTGGCGAGGTTTCATATATACGACTAGTATATTCTGTAAAATATTTTCAGTTGCTCTACCAGCAGACGGAAACAGGAACTTTATGATAATTCAATTTTGTTTCTTGAAATAAAATTGTATCGTTAAAATTACTGATTTATCAGATAACATATTTACCATTATTATAATGTAAATTTATATTTTATTAGTTCATTTACATAAAAATAATCGACTAGTTAATGAATCAAAACTGATTAACTATTCGAGAAAAGATGTTTCCTTAAAATCCTATGTTACAGGTTTAATCAATTTTAATTTAAACTGTAGTTAAATAATAATAACGCTATAAGTATATAATAAATTATATACTTATTATCTATTGTAAATATTCAGATATATTTATTATAAAATCTATTTTTATTCGACAAATTAAATATTTATCTGTCTCCTATATAATTTTATAGCCGTTATATATTCCTATTATTTCTTTATGGTATATATATATATATATATAAATTACTTTTTTTGTTAAATTTATAGCTGCGTCTGATATTGGATTAAAACTACAAATAAGATCTTCAATAAAATATAGTTTGTAAAAAAGAAATAAACAGAAAATAATTCTGATTATATATTTTTTAGATTAGTTTTAATTGTTCCACTATTTTCTTTAATGAAAATGTACACACTTTGTTAATTGTTGATTCTTCTTTTTTTTAAAAAAATGAAAATACTCTCCTTACCTAATATGAATAATACGGTACAGATATTTAATTTCCTGTGTAAACAACTTTTTTGATATATTTAATCCTTTACCTTTTGTATCTGTACATATAGAGATTATTGGTGATTTTCCAATGTTTGAATATGTCCTTTAAAATAATGATAATATAATCACATTTTAAGTAGCAATGACCAACTATTAGATTTGAAAAATACGCTCTATTAACTTTAAAATATCAGCAAATATCGATTGATCTCTAAGAAATTTATAAAATATTTTTATTAAATATAGTAGCGGAACGAAGAAATGTTGAGGAATCGCGCACTTATAAAATAAATTTATAAAATAATATATTTTCAAAATATCTGATGGAATGAAAATTAATTGATTTGCGTTTTTTAACGAAAATGTTGTATTTCGATAGAAAGAGTATTTTTTACAAAAGTATATTTTAGTTTATTCTTTGCAGTATTTAAAAAATACCAAAAGCGTTCGTATTGTATGTAAAATTTAAAAAAAATATACATATGTACCATTGACGGTTATTTTTATTATATATATATATATATATATATATATATATATATATAATAATTGTCTAGTTCATTATAAATTTTGGAAACTTTCATTGTAAAGTTTTACCAACAAAATGACTTTATTAAATAATAACATTCGGTTACTTGATCGTTGTGTTATTTAGTTGCAAAATGACTATCATACACAATAATATTCAATTTGATTAACTTATTTATATTTAGTGTCAACAGTTAAAACCTAAATAAATTAAGTACAAAAAAAAAACATAATTACATTATAATCATTTTAACAACTGGCTGCGAATGTCGCGTTTGCGGGAATGTAATAATATGCGGCCGAAGAGAAATGAACATAATGAAAGAACGTTTTGTTCGAACACAGAACCATTACAACGGCATTAAACGCTAACGACATTGTCGGTTGTATAAATTCATGGTTTTTCAGGCCGTCACCAAAACACGTTCTGACGCGAAACTCAATGCGGTCCTTGCGTATTAAAAGATAGAGGAGCGTGCAGACCGGCTATAAATTGAACCGGCTCTGCAGTCCGCCCCGTCACAGAGAGCCAAGACCCGCGAAATTTCTTGCGTCCTACTTGTCGCCCGCCACCCACGACACACCAAGTCTGTTCGGGATCATCAGGATCAGGGAGCATTCTTGCAGAATTCACACATAATTCGTGCGTGTGCGTCTGAGTGCGTGCGTGCGTGCGTGTGCGTGCAATCATTTCTTTATATATATATATATATATATATATATATATATATATAAAAGTATATATGTAAATCTCAAAACATTTCTGTTGTTTTTAGTCTGTGTACACTATGATTTATAACATACATCTTTTAATATCTTTCTTAGTATTATTTTATCATATTTACTTTATTCAGTTTTAAATTATTCAAAAGATTTTAATACTTTCAAGTATTTTAAATCACAATTTACATTTTTTACGTATACTTTTTTTATCAGGAGAAAGATTTTCTTTAAAACAGCTATAAACAGAGCTACAATTTATCAACTATAAAAATATGTCTATATTTGTTAATCAAATATTATATAAATAAAAGTATTAATTAAAACAAATTTTATTTTTTTCTAACGATCTAGAATATAAAGAGACTATAGTTCATTAGTTAGTGCTCCAACCTGTTAATGTAGAAAAATTCTAACGTAGAATGATATTATTTTTAATAAAAAGATAGTTGACAGCTTAAATTACAAAGATAATTGCTTTATGACCGAATTTCGAATTTGAAACTGCTGTAAAGTAATTACACTTAAATTGGAGAAGTCTTTTCATATCTGATAAGTTGTAAAGAAGTTAGACAAAATTTTACAGTTACGATTTTAAATAATAAATGAATTATACAGTAATAAAGAATTAAGGATGATTTTTTTGTTTGAAGTGAACTGTTGATATTATTGTTGTAGTTTGATGGGAGAATAAAAAAATAAAAAAAACAAGTATTATATATGAATCGGTTATCTAAATTTAATTCATTCAGAAATAATAAAACCTAATGTCTTTCTGGTTGAAACACAATAGCTGCCTATTTTTAAAATAAAGTAGGCAATTAAAAAGTACAAGTAAAGAAATAAGATTTATTTCTTTTCTTATTTAATATTTAGTTGCTCTTATACTTAAAATAAGTTTCTTTAACCTTACTCTTTTCCCACAATGATTGAAATGAATTTTGCGAAGAATTTTTTTAAAAAATATATTATATTACTGATTAATATGCCAAGGAAATGATATTAATAATGAATATTCCTTTTAACTCAGTTATATACTTGTATTATTGAAAACTAATGGTTACCACTTATGTTATTCTTATTGATAATTGAATGTGTTAAGATAGTACTACTGTTAGATTGCAATTAGGATTGAAACATTTCTTAAAAATACAGTTCGAATTTCATTTTCATTCCTGACGATTTTTTTTATCAATATTTCTAATTTTAATTCCTTGACAAATTTTTTAATGCCTCTAAAAAGCCTTTGAGTTGGATTGAAGAATATTTTTGAATTATTATTATTACAAAGTTAAAAAATAGACACTTATTTAAAAAATATTTTTTTAAAAACAAAAATAGATTTAATTTTAATATTTTTAAATTAGTAAATGGTGAAATGAGTAGATCATTTTTAAATAAATTATTAAAAAATGAAGTTCTATATAAAAATGATACTATCTTTAATTTATTTAATAAATATTATTTAAGGTATATATATATATATATATATATATATATATATATATATATATATATATATATATATATACACATTTTTAAATATGTTTGTATATGTATGTATGGATGTGTAAAAGATATCAATGGCACATTTTCTAAATTCACTAAAGTGCAAGTGTCTCCTCGTTTTTCTGCAAAAAGTGGAACGTAATTAATTAAATAGCTCTTCACTTATGTTTAGAGGCCATTTAACTTTTCCGTATTATTGTTCTAATAATTCTCTTGTTGAACGTGTTTATTTTTTTAAATAATAAATGTTATTTCCGTTTGTGTGTCTGTTTTTTTTTTGTGAATCCTACACATTAGACGAGAAAATTTATCGTTCTGCTGCGACGATAGTATTGTTTACACTAAGTGTATTAACAAAAACGTATTTTTTTTTGTTCTCAGAGTAAATCGATGAAGCACTTTTTTTGGTAATTTGTGTTAGAAGATATTAAGAAAGATAATACTAAAACATACATATCCGTTTCTCTCTAAAGAAAAAATATGTATATGTTTAATATATAAGAATTACATAGGTTTATAAATATTTTGTAGATTAGAGAGAGAAATTTTTTTTCTTATTCACTTAATATATTTAACGTTTTTATTAGTATGCATAATTGTTATTTAAGTCACTTGTATGTGTTTTTCTAAAAATATTTAAACATTTTAAATAATAAATAAATGTAAAATAAATATAATAATACAATATAAATGTACTTTAAGAAATGTTATTCTTTTAGAAAAATTGAAATATAAAACGTATAACTATATTATTTATACATTTAACATTATATTTTCCTCGGAAATTTCATTCAATTTTTTAGAATTGCAAATAGTTTAATTATAGTCTTGCCATTGTGAATAAATTTACATGTATAAACGAACCGCTCCTCAGAAACCACAATTATTTTCGTTTAAAATGTTCAATAATTACTTATTAATCATTTTGATCAGCTTATGCGTATTAAGATGGTAATTCTATTAGATTGGTGCAAAAATAATTGCGATTTTTATCATTTTAAGTTTGGTGCCGATTTTTCTAGTTACCGTTATCTTTTGTTATAGTCATGTGATAGATCATTGTAAGCAATGAAATAAGTAACACTGATTTTAGCTCATGTCTATTGTTTTCATTCTTAAGTTTTGTTGGATATAACCTTTTAAACTAATCATAGAAAAAAGCACATTCGCGCGATTTTGTATGAGTTTAAATTGGGACGTAAAGAAACAGAATTTGCTTAAATATCAAATTTGTTTTTTGGAAAACAGTCAATTATTGAACGTAAAGCTCAACACTGGTTTCAAAAATTTCGTAATGGAAACGAAAGCCTTGATGATGAGGAGGCTCGTGGACGTCCTTCGGCTATAGAGAATAATGATTTAAGAATCATTGTGGAAGGAAGCGGATCCACGTAAAACAACTCGAGAGGTGGCAAAAGAACTTAATGTTGATCATTCAACAGTTGTTCGACATTTGACACTAATTGGATAAACAAAAGGATAAGTAATTGGATAAACAAGTAGGATAAATGAGTGCCGTATGAACTAAACAAATATCAAGCAATTCGGCGATACCAAGTCTGCCCTACGCTTCTTTTGTATAACAAAAATGAACCCTTTCTTGATCCCTTTCTCATATGTGGTGAAAAGTGGATTCTCTACAACAATCGGAAACGTTCATCACCGTCGTTCCACCGACTTTAAAAAATTAAATGAATTCGGTTATTAAACTTATCTCACCTACATTACATATATATATATATATATATTTTTTTTTTCCGGACCTGTCTCCGACAGATTATCATTTCTTTTTTAATATTTGAGGAATTTTTTTCGAGAGAAGGTTTTTAAAGATCGAGCATCAGCTCAAAGTGCTTTCGATGAATTCGTTAATTGCAGAACTCCAGAATATTATCTTGTAGGAATAAACAAACTTGTTTCTCGTTGGGAGAAATGTGTGCAGGCCAATGGTCTTTATTTCGATTAATAATTATAATTTTTAACTGATATATGCGTCTTTATAGTCGATACGTAAAAACCGCAATTATTTTTCCACCAACCTAATATTATATTCAGAGCACAGATACAGAACATCTCTTTGAAAATCATTTGTGAAATTATAAATGGTCCAGGTTTAGTTAGTTGTGTCAGAAAATACAAATTAATAGTTGTAGAACGAAATTAGTTACTTAAGTTAATATGTACACAATTTTACTTGAGAATAGTGTTCCAAATTAAAAAAAACGTATATGCAAATTGTATTTGATTTTGAAACTTTTTTTTGTAAACTTAGAAAACAAGAGATTTTCTAATTTTACAAAAAAAATGTTCATTAGTCTGTTTTTTTATATCAGTATTAAGTCGTATCATTAAGAAATAAACGAGAACCATTCGTGTTTGTTTGAAAAGCGCTTTTACCGTTATTTTTTACCTCTTTGATCATTATTTACAAAACACTGGCTTGAATGTACGTACATTTACATGCAACGAAAACAAGAATTCAAGTACAATACAATGGTCTTGTGTAAATGACACACATACAACATTAAAATCGTCACAGGTTCGGTTGACAACAATCACCTACACGCAATGGGCAGTAAGTAGGCACGCGTCGACACTAACGCTGCGCATGCTTTCACGTGAAAACTAACGATATGGCGGGTCATTTTGCGAGCGACGTAACTGTAGGACAGAATGGCTCGTTGGCGCATTATTGGTCGCGTTCGGTCGGCGAAGAAGGAATTTCAGGACGTTCACGTTAGATGCGAAGTAACGAAACGATACAGTAGAATAATCGAATCGCTTAATCAACATTACTGCGAATCGGTACAAATGCGTGAATTGTGAAGTTCACTTGGAATTCATTCTTTTTGAAAAGTAAAATTAATTTTGAAATTATAAATTTTTAAAAAAAATATTTAAAAAAAACAACTTTGTTAACATCAATAATTATTCAGGTAAATGGCAGCGTCACTTGCTTATAACACAAGCTGTGTTTCGAGACTAATACTAAAAGTATCTTTTATTGTTCAATACAATTGAAGTCGATTTTCTTTCATTGTTTATCATTTTTTTAGGATATATTTAAATTTAAGTTTTATTAAAAAAATTAAATTTATTTCTTTTTTATGATAAATTTAATTTAAATGATTTTCGGAAAGATTGGTACAAGTATAAAAAAAATGATTAAAATTAAATTGAAAATATGCTAAATGAATTAATTCATACATGTTTTTTTATTTGAATAATAATCTAAAACATGACATTTTTGTTGTAAAAAATATTTGGAATTTTTATACCTATATAAAAATATACTATTGATAATTTTCTTTCTTAGAAATTAGACTGCGAATTGTGAATATCATATGTATATATTATTTACAGATTTTAACTATTTTTTAATAACGATAAGAGTGTTCCCAGTTGCCGTATTTCAAAGAGATTTTTAATTTTATGAATGTTATTATATTTTATTATAACTGTGTAATTATTTTTAATTAAGATTATATATTGGATCAGTGCAAAAGTTCGTATACGATTAGAAATTGAAACTAAAGCGATTATTTTTTACAGAAAACGCTTTTATTAATCAACTATGTATTAACCATAGTTTTCTGAAGTTATTTTCCAACGCTCGTGTAGCTGATGGATTCCTCGTTCGCAAAATCTTCTCGGTTTTTCGGTAAAATAAGCGGTGAGGTAGTTTTTGACGGGTTCCAGGGTGTCAAACTTTTTACCATGTAAACTGTTCTGCAGCGACCGAAACAAATGATAATCCGAAGGTGCAATGTTTGGAGAGTACAGTGAATACTCTATGATTTCCCATTTAAACTGCTTCAGTTTTTATAAAGTAAGTTTTGATATATGTGGTCTTGCGGTGTCGTGGTGGATGACCCCCTTGCGATTGGCCAAGATCGGACGCTTTTCTTTAATTGCTGCGTTCAGTTTAGTTAGTTGTCGATAGTACTTCTCCTTAGTAATTGGTACGTCTCGTGGGAGCATCTCAAAATCAACAATATCTTTGAAATCCCATCAAACATATAACAACACCTTCTTCGAATGCCAGCCAGCTTCGGTGACTAGTTTTGTCCCTTCATTCATTTGTTTCTACGGACTTTGTTGTACAGGATCCATTTCTCATCGCCAGTTACCAACCAAACCAAAAAACGTTCTCTGTTGCGTGGTCAAAGCAAAGAATCTGCCGAATAGATGCGATAAAACTTGTGTTTTTTTTTTTCAGACAAAGAGTGCGGCACCCACAAATGGAGCTTCAACGTGAACCCCATCTTCCTTAAATCCCGAAATGGAGTCGATCTGTCAACGTTGAGCGTCTCGGACAAACTCTTTCATCGAAATTCGTGAGATATTGTTAACAAAAATACACACAACATCGTCGTCGCTCTCAGTAGAAGGATGTCCAGAGCGGAGTTGACTTTCAAAGTTAAAATCACCAAGTCGAAATTTAGCAAACCATTTATTCACAGTTGGAAGTGATGGTGCATGGTCCAAATAAACTTCCCGAATATTTTTCATTACCGCGTCAATGGTTACTCCTTTCTCAAACTCGTACAATATAACGAAACGAAAGTGTATTTTTTCGTTGTCCATTTTCAAAAATTTTTCTTATTCACAAATCGTATCGAAACAAATACGTCTGATGCTCAAATGATAACTGCGACTCTCACATTTCTAACGATATATAACACGAATACGTTTCAATCACGACGGTCGCCTTCTGGCACTCTTAACACGACCTATTAAATCGTATACCAACTTTTACACGATCCAATATATATATATATACATATATATATATATATATATATATATATATATATATATATATATATATATATATATTATTTATTTCCATTATATAATGTTCTATTTCTATTGTTAGTAATATTATTTATCGTATTTCTTGATATATTAAATAGTGATATCCGTAATTAAAGTTAGATTCATGTGGTTTTCTTACTGTATATAAGTGTATTGTCACGGTTCAACGTCGCCTGTCTGGCCAAGAGTGTGTGATCGTTTCTCGGCGTCCTCGTATCGTCATTCTGTCGCTTACTCGCCGACGTGAATTACTTTTATAGCACCGTTTCGGAATTACGGCTCCTGCTACGGCCTGCGGTGGACCACTCTCGTCCTCGATAACATACTGACGAAACCCAACACGAAATCGTTCTCAACATTGGTGGCCGTCTTATTGCACTAGTGTAAAGTACGTTTAAATATTTCATCGTCAATAAGTGCTCTATGTGCACAATTCTCTCAAATACCTGCTTCACTTATTTAAAAATATATTCCTGCTACATGTATGTTCATAAAAGCATATATAAAAATATCTAGAGCAACCAGATTCTTTTACTCGGCGATATATGTGTGTGTGTCAGATATAATTTTATTGTTATTTTTTTGGCCGAATGTACGTTTTATTGAATATCTTTTTTATACTTTCATTTGACTGATTTCTGTTATCTTATTAGTTCACATTTCTTTAATATTTATTACAGCATGATTTCATTTGTTTTCTCACATGCTTATTTATTAAAAAGAATATCTGTTTCTATCTATTATTATCATTTATAATGGGATCTGACATTATTTTTTTATATGGTATAATACTACAACATTTCATTTATTATATATTTTTATTTAGGATATTGTACAATATTATCAAGAATGAAGCTTTTTTTTGGAATGATATATTCTTCAGATTTATCTTCCTTATTAAGTAGATACTTATTTCAGTATTTAATCTCTATTCTTATTCTAGTTTTAAAATATTTGTTGATTGAGCTTTACATACTTTTTTGTATGTTATTAGCACTTAGTTTTGTGCACTACTTTTTTCTATTTACATATACACGTCACGGAACTGAAAGTAAAACTCTAAAGAGATTGAAAAATCATTTATTTATTTCGTTTTAGAGGTATTCACTGTCATATCCGTTGAATGCGGATAATAGTTATGATTTTTTATCGTTTTTTTATTTATTTATTGGATGTTTTGAAACTTCTTTTAGGATATATAATAAGTACTTTTTTTTCAAAAATAAAACAAAGTTTTAATTATATAACTCGAGTTTGTCTAATATATTTCTTAACTCTCTTAGTGTGTTAGAGCCGATATATCGGCACTCCATTTCTCCCGAGAAATATCTTGAGCTGATATATTGGCTTTTTGTAATGAATTTTTATAGTAGAAAGTATTTCCACTGAACAGGAATGTACACGTTTGACCAAATTTCGTCACAGATAACCGTCAATGCCCGAAATTAACGACACCGATTTTCACACGTTGATTTATGTTTCAGTGCACTCGTTATAAGCTTTCTATTTATATCATTTTATTAAAAGGTGCATATACGTTTGTATTCCATTTAATACAACTGTCTCCATTTCTTCAAAAATATGAAAATGTTTTTACAAAAGTGAACATTTTTTCAGAGAAAAAAAAATTTTTTTACCATTGATTACAACCTTTCAATTTATGGAGAATATTCATTTTATTTCTTTCATGTAAAACTACGTACATTTTACAATAAAATACAAAAAAGCGAGAAGTTACCTTTATTTTTAAGAAAAGTATGTTAACTGTAATAAATAGCTTCAAAAATATATATTTTCCAAGGTAATTTCGGACGGTACATAAAAAACCTGTAAGGTAGTAAAAGGGTTAATATATGTCTCATTTTTATATCTAAAGTGTTATCAATTTAAAACGAAACACTACCTAGATAGCTATTGGGAATAATTTTTTTAATCGTTTCATATAACACACTAAATGCTAACTTGTATTGAGAAATTTCTAAAAACATACACGAAGAACAAATTCAAACATATTTGGTTTAAGAACAAACTCAGGGATATTTGGGCTAAGCTATTTTAAGAATGAAGCACTAAAACTATGATTATCAAAGAAAACCAAAAAAAAATTCCCTTATTTTTTTTTCGAACCGTTACAATTTTAAATGTTCAAGTAGTTTTGCTCTATTTCTTGAAATACTAGAACCTTAACGTATTTTTTAACATGACTTTAGTGTTTCAACGGCTCATAGAGAACTACGTCAACTACGCGTGAAATACATCGAAAAGTTTACGCCTCTGATTCAACCTTCTCTGTGTTCTTTGTTCTTTGTTGATTACGAAGCGTTTGGTGGGTCGTGACATAGTTTGTTACACAGAGGATATACTGACTCGAATGTGAGACGAACGATTGTTGATTTTCAAACATAATTTTGACTACTGAAATGATTTCAGTCTCTCTTTTATGTCTTATATATATATATATATATATATATATATATATATATATATATATGTATATATGTATATATATATATATATATATGTATATATATATATATATATATATATATATGTGTGTGTGTGTATGTGTATAAATGCAATTCGTTCTTTAATTTTGTATTACTTGAAGTTAAACTTATTATAATGACGTACAATTATTTAAATAAAATACAATAGTGAAGCAACAAAACTTTATGTGTATGTCGTACTTGATGAGCACGTTTGTTCTATAAATTTCATTAAAGTATTCTCGGATGAGAGAAGTTAAGATGTATCACTAAACGAACGAGTATCTAATAACCATTTCTGTTTAAGTTCAACCATGTTGTTGAAACTAAAACATTTTACTTGCGTGCATTAAATAAATTACTATACGGCATAACGAGCATAAAGAGAATGTATGTTGTAATTGTGATCCTTTATTATTTTATTCTGCAGTTGATTGTATTGAAATGTTTAATTTGATCCAGAGAATTAATTGAAATTGCAGGTATTCTATAAAATAAGTAATTAGTTAATTCTCTACATGTAAATGTATTCCAATTATGAATATTTATGATGCATTGCATTATATTTATATACAAAATGTCTATATCTTATAATATGGACCAATAGTTAAATTTAAAAATTAAAAGAATTATTTTCTTTAAACACTGATACTATATTCATAAATATGTATACAATTAAATTAATAATAAATGTAATAAAATTAAATTTGAGATGTATTATAAACTAAAAACATAACACTTTATATTTCTTGAAATAATAATATAAAAAAATAAGTTTAAAAGTTAGAAAAGATATGATTTAAAAAATAGATTTCTGTTCAATAAAGGCTGTAATATTATTTATAGTAATAATTATTTCGATTGAAATGAATGCCCTTTTAATTAATAAACTAATTTATCCAATTTTTTGAAGACTGAAAAGGAATAGTATTTTTTTTTTTATTTTTATAATAGTTATTTTAAAATATTTTCCTTGTATTAATTATTTGATAACGGATATCTGTTAGATAAATTTTGTATCTGTTGTTAATTATAATTACTTCTTTTTGTTAAAAGAATATGAAGAAATATTTTAGAAAAATCAATAGTCAATTTGGCTTAAGAAATGTATCGAATTTTAAATTTAATTTACGTATTTTCAAGTAATTAATTCACTCTTCTGATAATATTTTCACATAACCCCGACATAAAATTATGCATTGCTCATGTTATTTCACATCACTCGATTTATTTCAACTTCTTTTGTTAATTTTATTGATTTGCTTGCCACTCGTCAACATTATGAATTGCAGAAGTCACAATGCACAGACAAATTAACTCAATTACAAACGTGAAAAACAAAACAGACATAATTTCATGACTGCGAATGAAACTGATTTATTAATTGATTCTGACGTTTGATCGATAAACTCTAGCGTAAAGTTTCGAACAGTCAACATCTCCGTATCAAACCTTGTGATGTCTTTAACATGTATCATTTTTTGACATTTGAAATGTCTGAATAGATTTAGAATAGACACGTTTATGCGTAAGGAAAATATCCGTGTGTCGATGCATGCCAATAAAATTGATCAATCAAATGTCAGGCTCACTCAGTTTCATCTTGTTTATGCTCTTGTATATAATAAATTATTTTTGTGTGCGGAAATAACGGGGTTTAAGTAATATATTGTCAGCGAAGAAAAAACCTAAACTCGTTTTTATTACAGATGTTTGACAGCACAATATATTTTGATATAAAAATACTATTTATCTATTTTTTTCTTCGTTCTGTTTAATATTATAGACATACTTTTAAGAACAATTTTAATTCGTTAAAATGTTTCTTATAGAGTCTTTATTTTCCCTAATTGACTAATAAGGGATATTTTAATAAGTGAATATGCAAATTGTCATTTAAAAAAATTAATATATTTAAAATATATTAAATTTTTTTCAACACAGTTTTTGTCAGAAAATGTTCAATACATTTAATTGAAGCAATTTCTCGAATTTAAAGCTTAGTCTTAATGAGTGCAGAACTTAATACAGTTTTAAAACAATTCAAATAAAAAACACAGAGCAGCGTTATAAAATTTACTTCAATTACATTCAAATTCTTTCAACAAATCAGACGCTTTATATATCTATTTACATGTTATTGTTATTGCAAAGTGAGCTATTATTGTTAGTGAACTCAAGCTTCTCTTTAAAGTAATTTCCATTTCTTTTAAAGTATACTAGATTTTACTCATAATATACTTCATTCAATTACAGACAAATACACACACACATACATTCATATATATATATATATATACACACAAATATGCATATTTATATATATATATATATATATATATATATATATATATAAAATCAAAAATATTCACAAAAAATACATGATGTCGACATTTATTTGGAACAAGGCTTCTATCATATCTAAATATGTTTTATTGTTTCATTTGATTAAATCTACATGTTTATAAATGTCAAGTGGGCGAGCGCAGTGAGCTTGGGGTTTGACGCGAAAAGGGAGTAAGGGGCGGAGCCGCTTAGTATATATATATATATATATATATATATATAAGTAAATACTTTTATATTTTTTAAATTTCATAACAGGACAATTGTATATTAATGCTTTGGAATTTTATTTACTTAATTTTTTTATTGGTTAAAAATCGATTTTAAATATTATTTTTAAGTTTCAAACAAATAAACATTACATAATGGACAATAAAGCAAAACTAATTATGGTTATTTCAATAGTATGGATCAAATAATTACACAGTATATTGTTTAATCTCACATAATACAATATTATAGATAAAATAATAAAATATACGTAATTAGTGATGAAATAAAATCGTTGATAAGCTTTTTAAATTTATGAGTAGGAATTTTAAACATTATAATTCATATAATACTCATTTTGTGCAATGCTTAACAAATTAGTATTATTTATAAGTAGCTCATATATTCTAATAATACATTTATCTGCTTATAAAAGAATGTTTTATTAAATCCGGTTTTAATTTTTGATTAACTATTATGAGTTTATTTTTATTTTTTAGTTTTGAAAATTTAATTTTAATATTTTAAGATCAGTATTTCTTAATTATGTGAATGTTGGGGATGTTCTACAAAAAAATAATTTTAATTAATTGGAGATTAATGAAGGAATAGATAAAGAATAGTTTGAGGTTAAAAGTAAAAATGGTAATATTTTAAGTTAAATTATTTCAGCGGGAATATATTGTATATGCAAACATATTAACTTTAAAATTTTTCAGAAATAAAATCTGTGAATTTAATTTTTTAAATATCGTCAATTAAAGAGGGGTATGTTTACAAAATACACATTTACTTTTTTTATAAAATTCTAGATACTGAAAAAAAAAATAGTTAGATAAATATTTTGTATGGAAAAAGAATAAGACTTAATGTGTTTAAAATCATAACAAATTTATTAGTTATATATGTTACATTCTTCATTAAATCGTATTTATGAATACAAACAGTATGAATAAAATAATAAAATTATAACATACAGGAACGGTGTTTGCTAATTACTAAAACTGTAACGAATATTTGTATTTGTATATAAAAATAAATGTTTTCCGTATCGAAACGATAAAACCGATTTTCGTGTTATTCATAAAAAATACCCAATAGACTGTATAAAACACCTATTTTTACATTTAGCTACTGTAAGCGAAAAATGTTTAATTGTAGCAATTCTAAATTGGCATCGGATGAAAATTCCGTTACGAGAGAATAAAAACGAATTGTTGTTTTTATACGTTGTTTTGAATTTTAAATGGTTTGTTTTTTTTTTATTCAAACTGTAAATAATAAATTTCAGCATCAACATTATTTATTTGTACAATTATAAATTAGAATGTAACCCTACGTAATTGTCTCTCTCTTATTATATATATATATATATATATATATATATATATATATATATATATATATATATATATATATATAATTTTTAAACAATAAATTTTATTCATTTTCTTTAGTACTAATTTTAACATTTCAGATAGAACTTCAATAAAAAATATTTAATAAGTTCATAATTCATAAATATATTTAATTCATACTTATGAAATAGAGACATTTATGTAAATTATTATATAATATAAAACATATAAAATAAAAAACTAATTAGTTAATAATAATTTTAGTATCGGTAATGGTTTTCTGCAATTTATTCTACTCTCGTAGGAAATTACTCAAATGGTTAAAAAAATGATAATCTGTCGGAGACAGGTCCAGAGAATAAGGTGGGCGAGGTAACGTTTCACATAACTCAGTTCATTTAATTTTTCTAAAGTTGTTTGTGAGACGTGTGCTCGGGTGTTGTCATGAAGAAGAACTGGTCCTCTTCGATTGACTAATGCTGGCTGTAAACGATAAAATTTCTCATGGATTTTTCAATTTCCTGACAATATTTTTCTGCAGTTATTGTTTCACCAGGATTTAAGAAGTTTTAGCGAATGATGCCACTTGCCGACCACCAAACAGTGACCATAATCTTTTTTTCATGAAGCTTCCGTTTAGAAAAGTGTTTCGGCGCTTCTCCTAGGTCTATCTACTGTGATGAACGTTTCCGATTGATGTAGAGAATCCACTTTTCATCACCTATGACAAAGCGATCAAGAAAGAGATTTTTGTTTTTCCAATTAAGTTCAAATGTCGAACAGCTGTTGAAAGATCAACATTAAGTTCTTCTGCCACCTCTCGAGCTATTTTTCGTTGGTCTGCTTCAATAATGGTTCTTAAATCATTATTTTCTATAGCAGAAGGACGTCCTCCTCCTCATCAAAGCTTTCATTTCTATCACGAAATTTTTGGAATTAGTGTTCAGCTGTACGTTCACTAATTGACTCTTCGCCAGGAACAAATTTGACATTTCGAGTAATTTATGTTGCGTTATGTCCCAATTTAAACTCATACAACAAAATCGCGTAAATTTGTTTTTTTTTCCATGATTAATTTAAGAGGTTATATCCAATAATAGTAAAGAATGAAAATAATAGACATACGATGAAGTCCTTAGTGCTAAATTCATTGCTTACAATGATGTATCACATGATAAAAGATAACGGTAACTAAAATAATCGATGCCGAACTTAAAATGATAAAAAACGCAATTATTTTTGCACCAACTTAATATATATATATATATATATATATATATATATATCCTTCTAATATAATTGTTTTACGAAAATATAATTTTATGTAAAAGTATATATATATATATATATATATATATATATATATATATATATATATATATATATATATATATATATATATATATGAAGGAGTAGTAATAATATTTTAGTATGAAAATGCAGCACATAAAACGTTTAAAATTGTACAGAACACCGAGAAGAGCTCGCAGACGAGTAGTTATCATGAAATGTTGTCGGCCAATTTGTATGGAGTTCTAGTCCCGGTACGAAAAATGTCATATTTAATCAAGACGCTAATTATCTTGTTATCATCAAGACTTTCGATCGTGAATAATTAAACGGATCCGTTTGAGAGCCGTCGTCAAATATCCGAAATGAAAGAAAAATAATAATAACATGAAATTGTATAAAGGGGAGAACAGTCTAATGTGCATGCACGCTTCGACTGGTGTGTACGTCGTCGTTGCTCTCCATCATCCCTTCTATGTGCTCCACTGTTACTCGTTGATTCGGTGTGGTATTGACGTTTCGAGTACGCGTGCGTGTTATGTTCTTGTATCGCTGCGATGGTTCACCATCTGTCAGTGAACATCGAGTTGGCGGTATGAGAACGCGATGATTTAATTCGTGCCGGTTGATGTGAATGCGTTTTTTGAAAACTGAGTGCCATGTGTTTCTTGAATTGTCCGACGAGAGACTAGATAACTGTACGTCGATCATTTCGACAGTGTCGACATTGCGCCCACACATTTTATTTGATCGGCAACCCGTCCTTTGTACCATTACCGAAAACACTGAGAATTTTTCGTCCGTACGTGTGATTATCGCCTGGAACATATATACAAAACACACATATAAATTTAAGTCTACATCTATATTTGAATACAGACATACATTTTGTTGATACGTCGAAGCACGATTATATTATTTGACATAAGTTTCGGCGTCGCACGTAGCGTGTCAGTGGTCAGAGAGCAGCGGCCGACGTCGTCCAATGTAAGTCTAATTACAATATATATATTTTTCATTTACGATTATTAAAAGATCATTATCGCGAACGAATTTATGCGTTGTAACATTCATTCTGTATATAAATAGCTTGATTAAATTTTGACGTGCGTTACGCCCCCTACATTCTATATTATTAATTGTTTTTATATGTTCCATTGTTGTGTTTACAATTAACGTTTTTTTTCTTTATTTTCGTTATTCTTTCTTTCTGCGTTATCATTCTGATATAATTCATGACTGTTCTCATAATTAATACAATAGTTTGAGCTTTTATCAAATGTCTATACTTATTTAATCTTCTATTATATTTTCAACGAATGATTATCAAGTAATTTTTTTTGAATGCAGAGCTTGATTGTTTTAAATAAAAATAAATAAAAAATGTCACGTTTTGAAATCGTTTAAAATATCTAATTAAATTATTTTAATTTAACGTTGAACCGAATTGAGTAATTGAATATACAATCAAGTGAAGGTAAAAATTAAATTTTTATCATGTAAACTAAAATATAATTTCGTATTCTAATTTAACGAACATAAAGTGAAAGATGTAATTTAATCGAAATTGAAAGTAAAACTATAGAAAAAAATCAATTGAATAAAATGAAAAGAAACATTTTCACTGCCCTATCATACATACATAACGTATTTTTTATCTTTTTTCAAATAAAGAGTACATCTAATTGATAAATATCAATCAGTTGGAACATTAATAATAAAATAATACTTTTCGATCAAAGAAAATCGTTTTTTTTTTAATTGAAATATTTATTTATCAATTCATCTTTATGCCTATTTCTGCGAGCGTGAATAAAAAATAGAAAGATACAGAAAAAAATCATTTTTCTGTATATGTATTCATCAGTATTGTTAAAGATTATCATTGATAAACTTTAGCGTACTCTGTTTATATTAAGAATATATAAAAAAAGTTATTTGTGCATTGTGCATTTTTCTGTCTGTATTTTGGTAACATCGACTTTTATTTTATTATTAATTTTGCTTCAAATTGGGCTGTTGAATAAAAGATGGAAAAGAAACAAATAAGACCAATTTTTCGTATGAGTTCAAAACTGGTGGTAAAATAGCAGAAACTGCTCGTAAACTAAACGATGCTTTTGTTGTGGGTACTGCTATCGAACGTACGGTGCAATGGTAGTTCCAAAAATTTCGTGCTGGGGACGAGATCCTTAAAGATGAAGGAGGTAGCGGGCGTCCTTTTTCATTTCATAACGACCAATTGAAGGTGTTAATTGAATCAGAACCATGCACAAAAATTCGAGATCTTGCACAAAAGTTAGACGTCAGTCACACAATACTTATAAACCACTGAAAAACACGTAAATTAAAAAAAATATATGAATTTGAAGGTTATAAACTGCAATTATTTTTCTACTAACCTAATATTTATAATTAAGTTAAATTTTTAAGTAGTTATTAGAATACTTTTCATAAATTCAATAAAAATAGTCAATTTTATACTCTATATATCTGTATTTTTTTATCTTCCAGCTAAGTGAAACGTATATATATATATATATATATATATATAAAACTATTTAACCGTCAGTTGAGTTATTGTCTATTAGGTAGATATTATTTTTATTTCAGTAAGCTATCAAACTCTTAAATGCAACTAGTTTGATCAAATTTTGAACTTGATTACATCAGGCTTAAAAAAATAATTAATTATTTTTTTTGGTATAATGTAAATTCCAAACTAATATAAAATATAATGCAAGATGAAGAACTTCATTTCATTTCAAGTGATTATAATAACTTTCTCACTTAATAAAAAATATTCGAAAACTTCCTCTATTGCATATTTTTCAGTTGTAATTTTATGAAGTGAAAAGTTATTTGAAAAGCATTTCAAGTATATATATATATATATATGTATATATATATATATATATATATATATATATATATATAATGATTTAACTTAGTCTTTCACACGAAATTATAAAAAAAACGCAAAAATTAAAAAAACATGTTATATCCTATTTAGTATTTCAGTTCAATTGTATTTTAGTATTGAATTGAACTAAAATATTAAATAAAAAATAATAGGAGTTTTCTTAACCCCTGCGCCACCTATTAATACTTCCATGTGGAAGCCTACATTGTATCATTCTATAAATATATATATATATATATATATATATATATATATATATATTGTATATATATATTGTATATATAAATATACATATATATATATATATATATATATATATGTATATATGTATATTTGTATATATATATATATATATATATGTATTTATATATATATATATATATATATATATCTGAATCTATCTATCTACATATATATATATATATATACACACACACATACACACACTTGTTAAATATTGATAAACTTTGATATTTATATGTGCTTTGTATTTTTCTAAAATACACATACACATTTTTATATAAACTGTTAAAAACTGCTGGCCTGTATTAAAGCTATATAATTTATTAAAGAGCTTGTGTTTCATATGTACAATAGAAAAATGACCGTTTAGGTTTCGTTTCTCGGAACGAATCCCCAGCACTAAATGGGGGTAGAATGTACATATAAATAGATAATCGTTTACACAGGGATGGTAAACTTACGGTATTCGTGACAAAGGTAATATACGAATTTTTTTTTTTTGATATCAGTTAAGCAAAAAGATAATACATTATTCTTTAATTACGACATTAATGTGTTAATTTGTTTCATAACTAAAAAAAATGTTTCTGTTATTATTTGTTCAATCAATTTTAAAAATTAGACATATTATATAAACGTGTCAGTTGTATGATACTGATAATAAAAAGATTTTTTACTATAAATCATAAATGTGTAATGAACTTCTATGTGCTTTTTATGATTAGTAATAATAGGCGAGTGTGTTACAAATAGGTTGGTGGTTTATGTGGTGATTTCAAGTATAACTTGAGTGCTATAATGGGCTCAGACGTAAGAGCAAATCCTCATTAATGCTCTAACGGACTGACTATTTTGACTCTGGATAACGATACCGTCGAAATTCTTCAGTCAAAGTTTAATCAAGTGGTTACAATCTTAACCATATAATATTTGTATTCATAGATTAATTTTCTTACTTTCAAAGTATCATATAATCAGTGATAATGTTTTTGTGCTATATAAAATATTGATTTTTGTGTATTACTTAAAATAATTTTTATATGCCCACATTTTCCATTTTCTGGTATTGTCGGTAACTATATATATATATATATATATATATATATATATATATAAGTGTATGTTTAAGGGGAAAAAGAAAATATATAAAAGGTATAGGAAACTTCTTGAAAAATTTGAAACGATTTATTAGCTAATGCGATTACTCGAACAGACAGGTAGTAGTTTCTCGATTCATTGGTCACTGTTTTAACTTATCACCCATTAAGCAATGTCAATTTTATTAACTTGTTCACTCTGTGTACTTTTTTCTCTATCTGTCCTTTTTTTTCTATCACGAAGAAAGATAGCATGCTTACGACGTGCACGTGTACATAAATATGCCCATTCGGCGTATGCATTTCATCGATCGAATCCATTTGCAATAAAATTACTACAGATATATATTTTCCTTCCGATTCGTGTAGTCGACGTAACGCGATAAGAACAAACACACATAAAAAAATCATAGAATGATATTGGTTGACACCCGCGCTCCACGTCGAATACCGTAAATCGAGATATCCACAACTTTCAAATCGAAACGTTATGAAAGCTTTTATAAAGGCTGGCTGACGATAAAACGAATATTACTTTATACGCTTTGGCTGCGTTCGTTTTATACTGCCCACGAACGTATGACATTAATTCGTATATATATATATATATATATATATATATATATATATATATATATATGTATACACGTATATACATTACAAATACTGTTATTGCATGGGATCAACATTGATTACTTGTAGGGAGTTAGATTTTTGATAATATGTTTTCGTAACAAATTTGTATAAAAATACATATATCTTCAATTACATATATATATATATATATATATATATATATATATATGTATATATATATATATATATATATGAGTGTGTGTGCGTTTCATAAAGTAATGATTATATAATTTTCTGTCTAAAAAAACTGCTTGTTTTTTGATATTTAGTTAGTTCGCATTTTTTATTAACTTGTAAATAGAATAAATTAGAATAGATTTAGAAAATATATGTACTAGATGAGTGCAACAATAATTACGGTTATCATTTTAAGTTTGGCGCCGATTTTTCTAGTTATTGTTATCTTTTGTTATAGTCATGCGATACATCAGTGCAAACAATGAAATTAGCATTACTGATTTCAGGTTATGTCTATTGTTTTCATTCTTTAGTATTGCTGGATATAACCTCTTAAATTAATCATGGAGAAAAACAAATTCACGCGATTTTCTTGTATGAGTTTAAATTGGGACGTAAAGCAACAGAAACTGCTCGAAATATCAAATTTGTTTTTGACGAAGAGTCCATACGGGTCAAAAATTACTTTAAAAAAATTAAATGAACTGGGTTATGAAACCTTACCTCATCCATCTTATTCTCTGGACCTATCTCCGACAGATTATCATGTTTTTAACCATTTGAGCAATTTTCTACTAGAGAATGTTTTCAAAGACCAAGCATCAGCCCAAAGCGCTTTCGGTGAATTCGTTAATTCTAGGACTCCAGAATTCTATCTTATAGGAATAAAGCAACTTGTCTCCGGTTGAGATAAATGTGTGTAGGTCAATTGCCTTTATTTTGATTAATAAATATAATTTTTATCTGATATATACGTCTTTACACTCGATACGTAAAAACCGCAATTATTTTTGTACCAACCTCATACAATAACACTACAAGACAAGTAAAATACATATCTACTTTTAATTACTATAATAAATGTTGTTTATCGCCAATAATAAATCTGAACGAAGAATATATTAATAAATTAGCTCATATATGTGATACTGAATTAATATACAAAATAGTTATTTACAATATGTAAACCGTCATATCCATATCTATTTGACCTTATGAAAATATGGTCTCTATTGTGTCTATTAATTGTAAATAAATTATATTAATTGAATGACATTTAATTTTGTCGTGATTTTGTTCTAGATAATGATAATTATTCACAATTGATAAATAATAATTGTCTAATAGTTACTTTGTTATAAATTATTTTCCTGTACCAGTATTTCATAAAGTGTTATGTCACAGAAAACGATTAACTAAATTTTCGTACCCTGAAAAATCTAAATCTGTCTAAAATTTTATACATGTTTCTACGTTTTTTTTAAAAATGTTCATTTATGTAATCCATCGCTTATTTCTGAATTTCTAATAGTAGTCTACGGAAAATTAGACTAAATTAAAAAAGATTGAAAAGGAAACTGAAATAATTGTTAAATGAAGTTTTTTTACGTTGATTTTAATTTATAATGATTATTTTACTTATATAAAAAACAGGAAAACCGAAAAAGTATTTAAAAACATTACATCTCCTTTACAGAATACAAACTAATTTGCACTAGGTTTTTTTTGTGAAAGATGGAAATTTTGATTATATAATTACGTGCCTTGGTTATGATAAAAATAAAAAAAACGCTGTGTATAGAATTTTATATAATCTTGGTTGTACAAATAATTATTTTTTCAAGGTTATAAAGTAATAAATTTGGCAACGTTGAATTGAAGTATTAATGTTTATTGTATATCACAAATAACTGTTTTTACATCTTATGTCTTCTATGTGGAATGTAGAGCTCTAGTGAAATGTTTTGACATAGTTTGATAAAGTTGAACTATTAGTTCCCCACTGTCGAAACTGAACTGTTTACATTCAGCTTCGTGTCCGACTATTCTGTTTCATCTATTTATTGTTCGTGTTATTCATATATATCATTGTGGATTGCAATAAAATGGATGGTAAATGATTTTGTCCTTTTTGTGTCTTGTACTCTGGAATTTACTCGTGTCTACATTCTTATCCTGATTTACTGTGCTACATTTTTCTATAGAACTGTTTAAACGCATTTAAGTTACTACACAAATGATTATAATTTATTGTTTTTTCAGATTTTTGCAATGAGTGTATTTTTCATTGGATATTCATAATGCATGGAAAATATCTTTATTTATGGAATGAAATAAGTTATTATATAATGTTCATTATTGATGAATAGAGCCTCAGATATATTTTAATTAATATGAATAAATAAAATGAGTGTAATTGAAGAATTTCATTATATTTTTGTTAAATATTATATATATATATATATATATATATATATATATATATATATATATATATATATATTATATATATATATTATATATATATATTATATATATATATATATATTATATATATTATATATATATATATATATCTATATATATATATATATATATATATATATATATAACAAGCGGATATGGAAACGTTTCTCGAATATTTATATTTACTTTTTTTATTATTAATTGAAGAACGTAAAAAAATATTATGATTTTAAATATACTATAGAAAGTTTTTTTTTTATTATACAGGATAAATTCTGTTAACGAATATTTATGAATGTTTACCGTTTTTTTAAAAAAAGTATCATTAACAAAAGCATGATTCGAGTTTCACGTTCGAAAATGATTGGGTTTTATTAAAAAGTAAACTGAGTAATTAAAAACGCGTGCACAAAAATATCGCTAATAAACATTATATCGGAAGATTGATTGGATTTATATTTTTAGATATATTTATTGAATATTTATTATACTTTTGATCGAATTTGTATAGTTCTTACCTGTTTATAAAAAATGCCAGTCTAAAAATATTAATTCATTATATTTTTCCAGAGAGACAATATCAAAGTCAAGTTATTGTGGACTACTAAAACATTATTGACATAACTATATGTACATAAGTTGCGTTTGAACTTCAATATACATATTGTTTGACTTTATAGTTGTCCACTGTATGCAAGTTGAGTCCTATATATTATTCAGAAATTTTCTCTACTTAGTGGTTAGCTATTTCATGTTTAATTATTTATTTGTGTTTTTATTTCAATAAAACGTGAATAACAGATTTGTTTTTATGAAAAGTTATTATCTGTTACATTTTTTATAACTTATTTCTTTTTTAGGCTAGTTTTTTACTTGTTTGCCAAAGAAAATAATGAATTCATATTAGAGATGTACTAAAAGGACAAGTATACAAAAGCAAGCAATTGTATGGTTTAAAATTGATTAAAAATGTTGTGTAATGTATTTAAATACTGATTTTCCGATTTATATTGCGATATTAATTCTTCGCCAACTTAAATTTAAAGTTAGAGAATTATTCTGTTTCATTAAGAAACGATATACGACACTCGTATACGATATCGACACTCGACGATACTCGTATTTGATTGAAATATATATATATATATATATATATATATATATATATATATATATATAAACGAGGGTCGTTTGATAAGTATGGTAAAAAGCAAGTTGAATACTGTTTTTGGAAAAAAACGATTTTATTTCTCAACATAGTCTCCATTGAGGGTTATATACATGGTCCAGGGAGTCTGCAAGATACGAATTGACGGTGGCGATGACATCTTTATTCGACTAGAATTTCTTCCGATCGAGCCAAACTTTTAAGTTTGGGAAGAGAAAAAAGTCGCACGGTGCGAAGTCTGGAGAATAGGGTGGATGAAGAATCAATTAAAAGCTTAATTTGTGCAAATTTGTCATTACGACGGTCGATTTGTGGAACGGCGCGTTTTCTTGATGAAAGAGCACTTTTTGTGTGCTAATCTTGGCCGTTTTTATTTCACCTCTTCTTTCAAATGGTCCAATAATGTTGCATATTAGGCTCTTGATATGGTTTTCCCCTCATTAAATATTCGATCAGGATGACTCATTGGGAATCCCAAAAACAGTAGTAATCACCTTTCCAGCCGATAAAACGATCTTCTCCTTCTTCTACGCACTTTCACCAGTCGCTGTCCACTGCTTTAACTGCTGTTTCGACTCAAGTGTGTAGTGGTCGATTCATCCATCATGTTATTCCATTTTTGTGAAAATTACTACAATGCAAGTTTGAAAAGTGACACTTGATAGCCGTGACGTTACCAAATGAATGGTGCCGACACATTATAGAAATTTACCAAACATATCAAACGACCCACGTATTTGAAATATATGTACACAGTCTACAATAGTGAAAGTGAATAAAATTGTTAATTAAATTTATTTTACAAAATAGAAGGACGTTTAAATTTAGACCCTTGTATTATTTTTTAAGGTAATTTTCAGCTTGTCAAAAATAGTAACGTTTAACAAATACATTTTTGTTTTTAGTACTAAATATGCCAAATAAATATTTTAAAATGCGGTTATTTAATTTTTTTTATCAAGTCATATATATATATATATATATATATATATAGTGTATGGATGTATACATGTTTTGTTTAGGTGTGTATGTGTGTGTGTTTAATTTATTACAAACAGAATACGGAATAAAATTTAATGCGACATAAAGAAAAAAAAACAAAGATAAAATCATAAACAATACACACGCCTATCTATTTCCTGTTTCTTTTCATGTATCATTTTTCTTATCGATCCTCGACCACAAATAAACTGCTACGATCTCACCGACACTACATTCACAGCAGTGTACCATGAAAATACTTAGAATGCATGAAAATTTAATGGGAGAGAAATTTATTATGAAATATGAGACGACAGAGTCATTTCTCTCTTATTATTTATAGAGTTTCGTTTAATCCTCTCGTATAATATATAATAGATTGTAGAGAAGGTGATGCCCGTTAAGCTGACCCTTTTTTATATAATGCTCACTATGAAATATGCTGCGCTCGTTTAACAACTTTGAAAATTTGCTATCTTAATCAGACCTTTATGGCTACTTTTCAGACAATAAATGTTTGCACAGCGTCTTGGATATAGCGCGGTTTGTTATCCATAAAAATATGGCGTTTAAAAAATATATTATTGCAGAAACGTATAAAATAGTTATTGATTTATTGAAAACATTTTCTCAAATACCAAGTATTTTTTTTTGTAAATAATCGTGTTTATTAGAATATTGCGACTATTATGAATAAAGATACTTTTAATATATTGACATTTAAAGAGATCAAAGTGGATTTCATACGTTTCGTTTTCTTTGAATTTCAAATATGTTCACCTACTAGATAAAGTACGAATGTTTGTCTGTTTCATACAGTTAGTGTTGCTTGGAAAATTTTGAATATTTATAAATATTATAGAAGAATGAATGCTTGGAGATGTGAGTAGAATTTCTGAATTACAATGTGTACTTTATAAAAGTTGTTCAAGTCATTCAATTTATATTGCATGTGAAGTAAAAAAAGGTTATATGTGTAAGAATTTCTTGAAAGCAAAGAATTGTTTCAATTTTTGAAAATGTGAGCCTTGATCTATGATTTAATATTTCTTATTCAGGATATTTGAAACAGTGTTCAAATATAACTTCAGTTAAGGTGATTAGTTTAAGATAGACTTTTTTTTAGTAAAATATTTAGAAATATGATTTGCATTAGTTTTAATTTTTATTTGGATACATTGATAAGTAGCTTGACATGTTACTCATTTAGTTCCACTTGTAATTTAATATTGTTTCTATATGAAAAAACATTCGCACTGTTCGTCGTTCGATAAATCATGAATGAAATAGTGTAAAATTATATTGAAAATTATTTTCATACTTTTGAGAAAAATATATTGATGATCGTCCATTTTCAAACAGAAAACAGCCTACAATTGAAATTTTATTCTACCCAATTGTTTTCGTTTTATTTTAAGATTGTAATTTATAATTCAGATATTTTTTTAAAAAAAAATATACATGCTTGTTCATATTTATTACAAAAATCATAATACTAGTATTAACGACAGTGATTAAATGGCCTTATATATGAGTGAATGCAAGAGTGAATAAATCAGATATATTTGTATTCGTATGTTTGAAATTGAAGCAGTACGTTCACTCTCATTTCTGTTGATTGTATGACTAGTCTATGTAGTTGGAAGTTGTAGCTACATAGTATATTTTTCTACATAGTTTCGTTTCTACTCCTACAACGTTACGCCAGCGAGAAACAAGGCCATTAATCTCTACCCGGTACTAGTTTCATGTTTTCCTTGCAACCCCCACTTCACTGAAATAACTATTTTATTATAATGTAAAATGTTGTCTTGTATTACATTTTTGCATGCTTCAACAACTAGTAAAGTCGGGAACTGGAGCGATTGCTTTGAGTCTGAGGTTCGACTAGACAGAATAGCTCATGGAAATTTTATGATTCCATGACTTTCCTAAATTATCAAATTTGTGAATCAACGAGCATCATCCAGATTGAAATAGCATTTAAACAGCACATATTTAGATTTTTATTTTGTTCATTTTTAAATTTGCTGAAAATTCATACACATAGATATTAATTTGATTAGTGTTTTTTGAATAAATATATTTATATTGTGCAATATTTGTATTGGTTCAGAATTATTTATTAACAGAATAACTATGCAGATATCCGAGAGAAGAATAAATATATAGTGTTGTTATATATAAACGACACTGAACGTCGAATTCTTGATTATAAATTTTTATATTCAGTGAGCAACAACACTTGGGAAATATGACGAATGTAATATTGCAGACATATATGTATATACATATATATATATATATATATATATATATATATATATATATATACACATATATATATATACATATATATATATATATATATATATATATATACACACACATACAATGCATGAGTATCTGTGCGTGTGTGTGTATGTACATGTTTGTGTGTGGCTATCTGTGTACATGTATGGATGTTTGTGTATGTATACATGAAAAATGTACGCTGGGTCAGTTTGTACAATATGTTAATCCGTCACTGTCATATTTGATGCGACGCTATATGTTGAGGTTTTCAGCACACAAGAAAATCTGACTGTAGTTCAAGTTTCATCGATCATGTTATATGTATATATGTATCTGTGAAATGTTGAAATAAGGTCAGTTACGTTCCAGTAATTCAATTTATATTTGTCACTTACTTTCGAAAACAATTTATCGTCACTCGCACAACAATTGAATTTAAAGTTTTAAACGTAGGTTACATTGTTTTTAAACGATTAGCATATGTGCTTAAATGCTGTATGTGTGTGTGAATATGTAACTGTATACATTATATGTTATGTAAGAGATTTTATGCATGTATGTTTTTCTGTTATGAACGTATATTTAATTTTCTGTGTATACCGTTAGTTTTTACATTAAGCTCGGTTTGAGTTTTAAAAAAAAACATGAAAAAATTGTACTTCAATATATCTAGTACAATAGATATTTATTGTTTTCCAGGTTTTAGCTACCCAGTAATGATTTATATATAGTGTGATTCAATTTAGGTTTACAGATGAAACTATTAAAAAAATGAAAAAATTAAAAAACAAAATGCTTTTTTTTAACTTTTCCGTTTTTTTTTTCTTTATCTTCACATGGAAGTCTAAATTGAATCACCTATACTTACGATCACGTTCGAAATGAAACAAATATATTTATTTCTTAAATATATGCCTTTATGCCAATTTACAAAATAGAAAGTTAAATGGAATAAGGTACGTTGAAATTATTAATGGCACTATATTTATTCTCAACATTATAATATATAGATTTTAATCTTGTTAGTGTAATTTATCTTTCAAGTGTCTTTCATGCCATTCAGAAGAAGCCTTAAATCTCATTACATTATTACTACGTTTCCTGACATCTATTGTTATTAAATTATGCATTTTGTAAATTTGTAAAAAGAACATTAAAACATTTTTGATGTTTTTTTTTAAAGTCAGGTATTTTTACATAGAATTTATGTACATGCGTTCTATGAATATTTCCTATAAAAAATAAGGCGAGTAAGGTTTGACGTATATAAAATTCGTTCTTATAAAAATCATTGTTTCCATAAAAAAGCCCTTGAAAAATTGATCGTTTCAAGCCTGCATGACATGTTTCTCTGTATTCACTGTGCGTATTCATTTTTTATATAGAAACATGTTTTTAGATCGTCTACAAATTTTAGTATTATTTCATATCACTTTTATCTACGGCTACTTTTTTCTTGATATTCTTTTCAGAAATATAAAATTATGATATTATGACCGAAACAGCACATTACTTTTTAAATATGTAATATTTTTTCAAAACATTAACCAGTTAATAGAAACTATTATGTTCTCTTTCCTTATCCATTTTGAAACTGATATGAAAATCATTTGATAACAAAATCCATTTAAACAAGCTGTACTCTTTATAATATAAAGTTAATATTTAGGTATAGCAGCGAATTTTATTTTTTGTTAGAATGTGGCAGCTTCTACATCATTTGAATTTTGTTTAGAAAAATGTACACATTATACTAGATAATTATTCTCATAGATGATTCAACAAATTGATCTATTTTAACTCTATAACATCTTCGTAAGACCTTCAATACTCTTAAAGGATTGAAGAATTTATTTTAATCAGGACATAAATCGAGGACAAAAATGGAACCAATCGTTTTCACGAAAATATATGTTCTAGCAGGATAAAAAATACTTGTGATCAGTTTTCTACTGATTTTTGTAAGTATATAAATATTGTAAGATACTTATAAGAAAATGAAAAAAAATTTTAATTTGTAATGGAAAAGACACTTATTATTATTTTGAAGTTTAAAACTATATATATATATATAATATTATTATCTTAATTTTAAATCTTCAATTTTTCATTTCAAATTCTTATATTTACTAAGAAAATATAATTAATAAATTGAGTGAGTATTATCTACATTCATATTCACATATATATATATATATATATATATATATATATATATATATTATAGTATGTGTGTGTGTTTATATAATTTTTGGAAAATGAATGTAAGAAATATAACTAATAAACGAACATAATAAATTTGACAATTTAAACATTTCAAGAAAATTATCTTAAAATATACGAAAATAATATATTATTCAAACAATATTATTTCGTATTTCCTTTCGTACTCCTTCAACGTATTTGAAATATAAGTGAATGAATAGAGAAAACATTTCAGGAAAAATTAATATATATCTCTTCTATTCATACGTACTGTATTATCTACAAACATAAGGAACCACTTAACAAAAGAGATCCTACAATATGTCGTTTTAATACTCAAAGGAATAAATATCTGAGAGTAAGAAACTTTATCCAGAGCATGAAAGGGAATACTTTGAAATATTTTTCAGTAGAGCTTATTTTCAACCTTGAACTTTCTTTACATTACGGAAACTTTTTGTGTGGCATAAATATTTGAATCAGAAAATTGTTTCAAAGCTAGATTCAAACGAAATATTATTTTTTCTATATCAAAAGTGGATTAACATTGGAATTGTTTAAATCTGCACTGTATCTGACAAGATGTCAGTATATATGATGGAACAGAAAAACGATATTGACCTTTTACATGAGATCAAACAAATATATATATATATATATATATTTGTGTGTGTGTGTGTTTATTCCTTTATAGTTGTTTGTTATATATACATTTTTAGGTAGAATGTTAAAAAAATGTTCACATTTGATATATTTTTGGATGGAATGATATATCGAACATGTAGAACAATTATACAAAAATTTGATTTTCTATAATATTTACTGAGTAATATGAGATTTCAACCAAATTCCAAGAGCTTGTTTAAAAATTTTCCATTGTAAAAATGTATTTTAATTTATTCGTTTCTGCGTATAAATATGTTTATAAATTATATTTAATTTCATATTTATTTTTATGATTTCAACGTAATAGTCTTTTTGAAAAAGATAATCAATTCTCAGAATCCAATTTTAAGTAATGAATAAGGGAATAACATCCAGTTATTTTATTAAAATATTTAATTAAATAGTTACAATAAAATTTTGTTCTCATTACATTCTAATTTATATTATTATTAACTGGTTGAATTAGAGATTTCATTTATTTTTTAAAATTTTTTTCTTATGATTGTTGAAAAAAATTAAAATAATATTATGATTTCTTCGTTTAATATATAAAAATATATTTGTGACGGATGTATTAATATCTTATGAGTTATAATAAAATCTGAGTACATTTTCCTTATTTGAAAAAAAAACTATTATATTTTATTATTATATTTGGATATGAATAGCGTTATGAAATAAATGAAAAAGAACTAAATCAAAATTATTGTTACAAATTTTTCTCAATTTTATAAAATTCTAATTGCTATTTTTTGTGCTTTAGAATCTTTATAAAACTAAGTTTTATTTATTTTAAGTAATCAAACATATTAAAATCTTTAAATTTTTTATGAAGAAATCTGCTGAATATTTATTAAAATGTGGTATATACTTCACAGATATACATTTAAAATATATCGTTCGTAGACTGATTTACTAGTCATAAAGCTATGACTTTTGAATTTATTTCACACGAAAAAGTATAAAAATCTTATCAAAAATAAAACGTTGTAACTAAAATAACTTTGGTTTGAAATAGAGAATGTTTTATAAAGCAGTAAATTCAAGTATACCATAAAAGTAAAACTTTACTATCTAAAAGATTTAAAGGGTTACAAAGTAATTCACTTTATACTAATATTATTCACATATATATATATATATATATATATATATATATATATATATATATATATATATACAAAGTTTCTAAAAATTAACAGTGAAAATAAATAAAATTTATTTTTATCCAATTTGAGAAATTCATCGAATGAGTAAATATTTTTATAAAAGATTAACATATTCATCGTTATTTCTTGATGAAAAATATTTTTAATCAAAAATTCAATTAAGATTTTTAATCATATTCAGAGCATTTCTCTGTTTTATTCTCCGAGATGGTTCATAATGACGAAAGTGTAATTTTAAATATAAAGAAAACAATAATTATCTAAAGTGGAAGAAAAAAATAATCTTATTAATATTCATGTAAAAGAGCGTAATTTTAAAAAATAAATATTTAAAATTAATTTGAAAATATAGTATTTTCGATCAAATTTACTGATATAATTTTGTTTGTGTTTAATCTAACTGAAAAGATTTAAAACTTGAGAGTGTTCTACGTCTAACAAATTATGATCAATCGTTTTATAGGCTTATGAAAAATTAACTTATCCTGCAATGTAATTAAAAAAAGAAAGGGAAATGTTTTAAAAGTGAATTATACTAATTGTATTACGTTGTTATGGATTAAATTTTGTTTCTTTTTTCGTAATTTATCTGATTTAAGAAAATGAAATTAACTGTTCATCCTTTTATATTTTTAAAGTGTAGAGTATGCTATTTATTTATTTTTGTTACATACATATATATATATATATATATATATATATATATATAATTATAAAGTTTACTAAATTGCAGACAAAAATGCCCGAGAGTGAATTTTATATTAATTTAAAATATGAGTCCTTGCAATATCAATGAAGTATTTAACAATTTTATTCTTAATAGCAGTATAATAATAGAAAAAAGCCTGAAAACACATACCGATGAATATTTTAATATAATCTACTTTGTAGTGCGAATAACTTATTACTAACTACTTATTGTTTGTTCTTAAATAATGTATATTTTATATATGTGAAATACACACACACACACACACATATATATATATATATATATATAATATATCTATATTTTATATATATATACACAAATTTTACTTAGAATTTTCAACATGTGAATATTTTAGATAAATTGAAAATTTTATTTAATTGGATTCGTAGAAAAATAATTGTAGTTTATGATCTTCAAATTCATATACATTTTTTAATTTATGTGGTTTTAAGTGGCCTAGAACTTTTGGATGACTAACGTCTAACATTTGTGAAAAGTCTCGAATTGTTGTGCGTGGTTCTGATTCAACTAACGCCTTTAGTTTGTCGTTATGAACTGAAGAAGGAAGCCCGCGACCTTTTTTATCTTCAAGGCTCGCGTCCCCAGCATATCATTTTTGAAACCACTATTTCACTGTAGCAGCACCTACATCAAAAGCATCGTTTAGTTTACGAGCATTTTCTGCTGCTTCACCACCGGTTTTGAACTCATACAAAAAATTAATCTTATTTACTTCTTTTCCATTTTTAATTCAATATCTTTAATTTGAAGCAAAATTAATAATAAAACCAAAGTCGATACCAAAATAAAGACTGAAAAATGATTTTTTAAGTGATATTAACTTGAACATTATGAAAGGACATTTTCATTGAAAAAAATTAAGGTTAGAATTCAGAAAACAAAAATCGTAATTATTTGGCTACCAACCTAATCGCTGCATATAATTTTAAAAGAAACAATACACATTAATTTACTAGTATAAGATTATTTTCCTTTCTCGAAATGTGAAATGTTTTTTTTATAATTACAATGGATTTAATTGTATTATAAACCTGATAAACAATTACAATTAGTTATTGCATTTTATACATGTGATTTTACTTCCTTTTCATTTTATTTTTAATCAGTAATAATTTAAAAAATTCTTGCTCGAGTAGAGACCAATAACGAAGACGTTTTCTATAAAGCCAGATATTTAAGTAAATCAGTAGATCGGTTTAATTATAATATAATAAAAATAAAAAATATATATTTCAAGTCTGTGTATGATTTTAGTGACAATCTTTAGAAAATGTAAATAATATCAACAAAAATCAAGGTTTAGTAACAGTAAGTTAATAAATATCAAATTCTTCCTGTTAATTTTATTATTTTTTTTTGTTTAAATCCCTGTGTTATGAAACCTTTACTTTTGTTATTAATTCCTCGTTCGAATCTCGTAACTGCAAACAAACTATTGCATAAAATTTGTAACGAAACATGTTTAAACGGATAATATATAGTTATGAAGTGCATGTAATGGAGCTGTGTTAATAAATAGTTGGAAAACTTACCAGAATTACGAGTCACAGTTCCAACACAATTTCGTACTGTAACTTTGTTTTGGGAACTATGTAATACGTACTTTATGTGACCGTGTGATAAATGGAAAATAGAGCAAATCGATACAGCTTTTCAGAGATTATACCTTGAAGTTGCATTTAACTGCACTTTGCAGTGTGTAAATCGTATAAATTCTGTATTATTTACTTTGGAATGTGACAGCTCCGTGTTTGGGTAGGATATGAAACGTTTGAATTTAAATATATGTATATATATATATATATATATATATATATAAATATATATATATATATATATATATATATATATATATATATATATATATATGTGCGTGTGTGTGTGTATTATTTTGCTAGATGTTCTGTTACTTGAATAATTGTTAAAGTTAATTATAATTAACTGAAAATAGAATATTTTATACTTTTGATTTTGATTTGATTTACATTTAATGTTCATCATTGTTTTTCCAGATATTTTAGAAATTTACATTAAAATTTATATCATAAATTGAAGATTTCAATTTTAGAGCTATGGTTATTTTCTATAAATTGTTTATTTAATATCTAATGAACGAAAACGTGCAATGTGTGTGTGTGTGCACGGTTTTAATATTCATACCTACTCTATACGGTTCTGTGTCGGATATTAATCCTCTACGTTTAACTACAAACGTTTGTTTTATTTTTTCCATTATTGAGTATATTTTTTAGCGATTAAGTTTTATTTAGTTTCGATGTTTGTGACAAAGTATATATTTTATCTCGAAACAAATAAAAATCAATTGTAAAATTCAGATAGAAGTTTTTAAAGTGTGTGGTATGCTTTAAATATTTTATAAAATACAATAACATTTAATTTAAATAGAGTTCAATAAAATATTATATTCAAGTAGATGAAACATAATTATTAATAATAAAAATAATAATAAATAAAAAAATTATGATCAATGATGTACTTTTAAGGTTTAAAAATACGATCTCCTTCCCGTAAATGTAGATTTATGATTTTACATAACTAATATAGGTTATTATGATAATTGATCTAAAAGGTAACTGAAACAAATTTTATATAAAAAAAGTACTGAATGGGTATGCCTAAAAAATGAAAAAGTCAATGAAGTTAGGTGATTGTAAAGTTTTGTATATGAGTTCATCACTTTTGAAAGAGACAGCATAATGAGAATTGTGTATGCATATTGTATGTAAAGTCACCATGTATAATTTTTCTTTGTGCATCAATTTGCAACGAACATTACACGTTGGAGAAAATATGGAGATGTGTAGACGTGAGTTGTGTTAAAAATATGGAGATGTATGTATGTCACTGCGCTTAAAGTAGAAGTCTCCAAATTTTTTGAGAGGAGGGTCATATAAGTACATGGAAAGGGCTAGGCGTGCCGGACCTAAAAGAACATGTACTTCATTTTCCTCTAATCATACATAGAAATGAAAAATGGAAGAGTTTTTATTCGTAAGAGAATAAAATAATGCAAATATATCAAATATGCCCAACAATAATCAAATATAGATAAGTGAAGATTGTTTTTCAAGAAAATAGACATAAGAAAAGATTTAATTTTTATTTACTTACATGTACTATTTTAAAAAATACTTCAAGAATCAAAGTGGTATAAAATCAATACCTTAAGAATGACATGAGTATTAAAAAGCACTATTGTGAGGAATGAACTTACTTTTTTGATCTTTGAATTATTTCTTCAATATTTGGTGTCAAATTCAAAACATCTATTATTAAAATTTTTTTCAAATGGTTATCTATCGATCTGGAGCATTTTTTTTTTGATTTAATATACTCCATTCTGGAGAATGTCTGTTCACAAATATACGTGATAATAAACATCTAGATCATTTTCATTGACAAATTCGTAATATTTTTGTAATTACTTTCTGGTAACATAGAATAGAATCTAATTAAATTTTCATTTCGAAATAGTGATTTCAGTGTAATATCAGTTTGCAAATCTATTAACTCTAATTGCATATTTGCATCAGCATTATCAATAACAACACCAAAGGGATTTTGAAACAAAATGAAGGATTTTCATGTCCGTAAAAGTCATTAAAGTGATTGTGTAGTTCATTTTGTACCAAAATAATTTTAACAACACAAAGTTTGACACAAAAATTAAATTCTGTCAAGATTTCTTTCTGCAAAGAGTTACAGCAAGAAGAATGAGATGGGTGCCTGTATATAATATCCAATGTGATCGCGGGTTGGATCTAGCTTGTGAGCCGTAGTTTAAGGACCCCTAGCTTAAAACAACGTGCAGTTAGAGGATTAACTGTGTACTCCCGACAGTACGTTTAAACCTCGAGTATGTTGAAAAGGTGTGCTTGTCTCTTTAGAGGTAATTGTAATCAAAATGTGATTCATCATGATAATGTAACGATCACATATTTCAAAACTTATGCAGGAAGTCCTGAAACGGAATAAATTTAATATTATTTTCCTCCCTTCTTCCCGTTTAGATCTGGAACCATCTGCCTTCCATTTATTTTCAGCACTAAATGCTAAGTAGTAATAAAAAAATCTCGTTCAAAGAATATGCGCGCTGAATTATTAAACCGGATTGTTAATCCCTAAAATGGTACACGAGTTGATAAAAAAAACATTAAAATTTAATCACAACTATTATATAACTATTACAAAACGAATTAACACAAACGGACTGCTCTCAAACTACTTCAACGAAATCGGTACGCGACAAATAAAAAAAAGATAGAGGCGAGTGAATTAAAACGTGAGGAGATCATTCATTTCTATTAGAAGCGACATAAAGACATTAACTTTTCATAGGTAATGTACAGCAACCGTCAAGTATAAGTTTATTATGCGAGCGCCTGTGCGAGTAGATAATACGGTGTTATTGGCGCGCTTCACTCCGTTTTTCGCGTACAAAACGAATATAGAAAAGCCGAAAATGAAATAAGCGGCGCGAATGCGAAAACGTGTCGCGAATAAACAATGTGTCATGTAGAGTTATGGTTCCGAACAAAATAGAACGGGAATAAAAAATAGCGACGGTTATAACTTCGAGATATTTCATACTTTCCGAGCGATTTGTTTGTTGTCGCCGTGTTTATGAAACAGACGCAGATATTTTCATTTTCAGAAGTTGTTATATATGTATGTGTTTGCATGCAAGCACAAACACACATGTATATATATATACAATTGCCAGTAAATGCATGTATATATATAACTTGTTTTTAATATATATATACAATATATATATATATATATATATATATATATATATATATACAATATATATATACAATATATATATATATATATATAAGTTGTGTAGTATGTGTTTATACTTTTTTGTGTTCCCACGACTCTGCACGGAATCCCGAAAACGGCGGCGTCTGTGGATTTATAGAACGGTATTTATTTGCCGGATGTGATGTGGCGACCTTCGTCGCATTTGGGAACAGATAATATTTTAGGCAACGAACCAACATAAATATTAACCAGATATATAAGTGAAGGATCTATATATGTATGTACATATCATCATGCACATATATGTGTATGTTCATAGAATAACGTACAATGTTTAGTATATACAATAATTTCATTGCCGTGTTTCGAAATACGTAAAGCCGTCCATATAATTTTAATTAGATGAAAATTACACTCGTTCATTTAAAATTTAACCGAAACAAATAATTTACATAAGAATTAAACGGTCACGTTTCCGTATGATTTTTTAAAGATTTGAATGTTTTTTTTATAAAATTATTTTTAAACGTTTTGATATTGAAGATTGTAAATTATGTACCGTATCTGTTTACTTAATGAATGAGTATACATTTTTGTATATTAAGACATGCGAAATGATTGAATAAATCGGTTAAAAGTCTTATGTTTTATTACTATATATTTGTGAACATACGTTTAAAAAGTTAAAATTTAGAGAATTTCATTCTATATTAGAATATAAAACTTTTAATTACACTTTCTAGGATTAGTTCTTCGATTATTTGCATTTTAGCTTCGGTTTAGAATCTTGTGCTGCGATAATAAAAATCTATCAATAATTCTAGACGTATGTGTAGCTCAATAATGCTCACATATGTATGTTTTCGATTTAAAACATTAGTCAGTCATTAATGCTTCCAGCCTTGTGTCTTTTTAAAACTCTCAGTACCGGTGAAGTAAACATAGTTTACCGCTAATATTTTTCATGAAAATTACTATTTATGAAGGAATAGAATGATTTTTAACTAGTTGAACATCAAGGTATATCCTTATATTAGCGATTTGTATCAATATAACATGTATATGGCAAGAAAATAAAGAAATATAATTAAAAATATCATGACAGATACTTGCAAATAAAAACTAACTGTCAACTGAGTTAACTGGATCGGAACGGGAGAGTTAAAATTTGTTTGTCATTTGTTTACCCGACAAATAAATATAATATTTAGTAAAATAAGAAAAAAATGTATTTATAAGACGCATTTTTGATTATAAAGACAAACAATATACTGCGTAAAAAAATGAAAAATGAATATTAAACATATGAAACTTTATATCAAAAAATAGTATATGATTTGTTTATTTCTAATACCTTTTTTATATTGTACAATAGCATTATTCTAATTGACATCTTCTTGAGTTCAATATTTTTTATTAAATAGAACCGTTTATTAAAGTCAAAATTAATTCCATAACGAAATTTTTACTATGAGAATATTTATTTTTGTTAAAATTAAAAAACATATGTCAAAAATTAAATATTTTTATTATTTTGTAAAAAATCTCTTAAAATGTAATGTATTTCTATAATATTTAAAAAATATCTTCATTTGTCTTTGTCTCTCTCTTTTTCTCTGCATATATATGTATATATATATATATATATATATATATATATATATATATATTTATATATATATATATATATATATATGTATATAACGCTGACACATTAATAAAAAAGGTAAATAACAAAGATAATTCAACTGTTCATGAATAAATACTGAAATAACACATTAACGAAAAAATACAATCAAAAGCAACAAAAACAATGAAACTCGAGACACACTTCACACAGAGTTTCAGTACGAATCTGATAAAAATCAAGACCCTTCCGTTTCAGAAACCACATTTTTAATTAAAGCGCAAGAAAAACATTGTATCCATGCCGTCATTGCTTTCGTTCTATAGTCGTTGTTGTTCGTTAACAAGCATGTTGAATTTTTCAGCGGTTGAACATAATAAATAATTCAGACGTGTTAGATGGGTGCACGGTCCGATCACGTAGTCCGTGCTCGAACCCCTTCTCCGTTTCTGATTCACTGTCGTTTGTACGAGCGATGCTACTTGCGCCGCCCGCGCATCGTTGCGCTCGTTTCACCAATAAACAGCGGTCTTTCAAAGTTAAATGAATTGATCGTAAGTACTACGGACGTAAGCGCCGTAATAAGATTTGGTCGTTAATAAACGGAAGCTTTTGCTGTGTTAACGAACAACACCAACAAGAACAACAAGCAAACGATACTGATATAACGGATACGGAATGTTCAGTGGCGAGGTTGATTTTTTTTGCTGTTGTTGCTACTGCTATCGAGCCCAAAGTAAACGAAAGTTAATTAAAACGGGACTTCATTAAAAACGGACGATAAATATATACTGTTTGGCGGTATCAAGACTGGATTTTTTCATCGTAGACATAGAAAATTTGTTAAATTAATTCAATTAAAAGTGTGCCTAACAAAGCTTGATGCATTCATTAAGCGGAACATATCGTTTTTGTTCTAATTATCCATATTAAAAAGGTTTTGCTAACGATAGTAACATTGAACAGAAGTTAATGCTTTTAATAAAACGATACTAGAAATAATTTACGCAAATTAAGTAATTTTTAAACATTAAAGAACGAAGAATAATAATTTTTAATTCGTTTTCTTTTAAATATTTTAATCCATTCTCTGCCTAATCGAGTTTTAATACAAGAGAATTTACAGAAAATTCCAGCAGAGTTAGAAACGAGTCGGGTCCTGTGCACGATACGTTTTCTTATGATTTAATCAAATAGAAAAATGTAAACATGCGTGACCGGTAGTCAACGTGTCAAAAAAAGTTAGATAACTATGTTTCTTTATTACAAGGATTCAAATTCTTAAGAAATTTATTTAATTTGTATAATGTTCGTAGAATAATAATTGCGGTTCGTAACCGTCAATTTCATACACATTTTTCTCTTTTTTGATTTTCGTAGCTGTTTTAAGTGGTCCAGAACTGTTGCATGACTGATGCATAACTTTTTTATAAGCTTTAGAATTGTTTTGTTTGGTTCTGATTCAACTTACGGTTTCAGCTGGTCGTTATGAACTGAAAAAGAACGCCTGAGTCCTTTTTTTATCTTTAAGGTTCTCGACGCTCGCACGAAAATTTTGGAACCACTATTGCACCGTACATTCCTTAATAGTGTCGCTACTAAAAGCATCATTTAGTTTACGAGCAGTTTATGCTGCTTTACCACCTCTTTTGAACTCGTATAAAAAGAATGTTCTTATTTGCTTCTTTTCCATCATTAATTCAATAGTTCAATTTAAAGAAAAATCAATAATAAAATCAAAGTTGATGTTACCAAAATACAGACCGAAAAATGTAATTTATTCATATTAACATGAATACGATGAAATGCCACTTTCACAGAAAAAAATAAGGTTAGAAAACGAAAACCGCAATTACTTTCCTATCAACCTAATAATTTTTTGTTTTGAGTCGCATAAATAAAAATTGTAACAGGAACTTTGGTTCCTGTCTAGGATATCAATTAGTCCAGTTTCAATTATGAAATTGTAATATTTAAATTACTAAGATTAACTGAGAATTACTGACGATTATGTATTAATGTAGTATATTTGTAATAAAAATTGTATTATTTATTTTTTTCGCGAACAACGGGCATTTTGTTTGATGCTAGATAATTTATTTTATTAGTTATTCTAATGGCTGGAAAATAATTATACTTAGAGTTACTAAAGAAGAGCTAGAAAACTTTTCGATTTATTTAAATGTTTATTTTTTACAAATATTTTACCCCTTTGGAAAGAAACTAGTCATATTATATATATATATATATATATATATATATATATATATATATAAATCGACCCGTATCTTTAAGTTAAGGCCTAATTAAATATATCACTTTTAATCGATTGTTACGACCTGACTCAATCAGGTATAAACAATAAAATTTGGTCATGTAAAATGGCTGATTTTCAAAACTTGTGAGGTACGGATCTCGAATTTTCTGGCGATGGTAAGGGTTTCACAAAAAGATTTATAATCATAAGTATTCAATGAATCGACAAAATTTGAAGTCCACTGGTCTAAAGTATTGGTTAAATTTCTTTAAATAGCTTTAAGATAAATTTTAAACAAACATTTTTTATATCTGTAATTTTTAAGAAGTCTTCAAAATAATATTTCAGAATAAACCCCTACTTAAATATATATATATATATATATATATATATATATATATATATATATATATATATATATATATATATATATATATATATATATATATATATAAGTTAGTAAAATATGATAGTGGATAATGCAAAAATATCAAATTAACATAAATATAAAAAAACATAAGTATAATCTTGAATAAAAAAATAACCATTTTCAAATTATTTATTAATTTCTTCAGAGATATTTTGTAGATAATTTAATTATGAATTGACAAATTGAAGGATGTAGTAGAACTTTGCTTGAAAAACAGTGGTTTACATAAAAGTATATTTGATTTTAAGTTAATTGACTACAAATCAATGAAAGTAATATATATATATATATATATATATATATATATATATATATATATATATATATATATATATATATTTATTTATTTATCAAGTCATTCACAAGGGTTATTTTAATGAAAAAACTTAAAATATACTTTTTCTATTCGTACCTTTATAAAAAGGATTATATTTTCAAGAATTATTATTGAATTAGTTTATTTAAAATATAGCACTTACTTTTTTAATGTTAATGTTTGAAATAATATTAAAGACGCTAATTTTTTCAATATATTTATATATATATATATATATATATATATATATATATAATGATAATTATACGTGTCATTTATTTTTTGTTACGAAATATTATAAAAATATGTAAAAAGCTATATTACTACAAAAATATATAATAAGAATAAAATATGACCACAATATACATTTATATTAACATTAATTTGTCCGAGAATGCAAATATGCAAATGTATAGCTAGTAATATTGAACAATTTAGAGCGTTTCCATGAGTGTGTATCAATTAAAAACGGTTTTTGAAATTTTATTGTCGAATTTATACATTTTATGAGTCATTTGGAAAATTTATTGGTCGTAATGTCATGTTTTATCCATTATGTAGCGCCGATGAAAGGAATTCTACATAATTAATTCGAAACAATGGACGGGCATAATAAATTAAACATTATTAATCAGCACAGATTTTTACATCGGTATTAATTTTTAATTTGACTCGATACGTTATATATTACCTAATATGTGCGTTCAATGTTAATGCGAATTGTATGAAAAAATATTTTACTATTTTTGTGTATTCGTGCATGGATATGAGAGGGGGGAAGAATAATCGACTGATATTCTATATGAAGCGTATGGTAAATAATTTGTTATAAATAGGACATGAAACTGTCTAGACTTTTCATTGTGTAACTTAGGAATTAATAAACAGTGACTTCAAAGAATAACCTTTTTTATATAAGTTTAGTGAACATTTAATTTAATTATTGTTTATGTATTTTGTTTAATAATGAATTCAATATTGAAAATTTATCGAGACTGTTCTAATGGAGCTTATTTTTTTAAACTTTTGTTAAATATATATTCAGTTTCCATTTAAATACATACATATATATATATATATATATATATATATATATATATATATATATATACACATATATAAATCGATATTGCCGACTTAAATTTAATAACATATATTTTAATTGAGAGTATACTTATTTGTTCTTTTACAAATATAATTTTAAAACATCTTTTACGTTGTAATGAATATCATTAATGATTTACTTTAATATATAAATTCTGTAATGGCGCAGTAGAAATATTATATATATATATATATATATATATATATATATATATATAGAGAGAGAGAGAGAGAGAGAGACACACACATATTTACATAGTGATGAAAAGGGATAAATTCAAAAATACTGAGAAGTATGGATTAAGTGGGTATTAAAGAAATAATATTCGTTTTTAGTATCTTTTTATGACAGCTTTTTATTAAATTATTTGGAATTAAGTTAACTTGTTACTGTACAGATAAGTAGTAATTTGTGAACGGGCAAACCTAGGCAGTTGTTTAACAGTATCAAACAAATGAGATACTTAAATTTCCTTAAATATTTTTTGCACTTTTTTTGATAAGAGAGCAAGTATGAAAATATATTTATTGTTTAAGGGTATCAATAGTACAAATACTGTAGTACATACAGATTTTTATTTAAGATAAGGTTTGATTATTTTTTATTGTTTTTTTTTTTTAAAAAAAACAAAGTTATATATAGAAATATTTTTGGTTATTAGTTGAAAATATTGTATACTTTGTGATAATTATTATTTTAAGGTGAGTTTAAATCAAATTATTATTATTTCAATTTTTAATCATTCTTAGAAATAGATCATAGTTTATAAATTTTTACTTAACTTTTAATGTATGAGAGTATAAGAATTGGTGTCTGTTATAGCTTCAAGAAGGAATTATCTGTCAGACTTTATAAGAAATACAATTTATTGTTAACACAAAGTACTATATTTAAAAAAAGTAGACATGAACTCATGTATAATTCCCAGATGCTTACTCATTTGATTATAATTACATTATAAGCTTTTGATTTATTTGCTTTTTTTACTTTTCTTGACCTTTTTAAAAATATTTTAACAGTTCAAGTAGTGCAGTGAAATTAATTAAAAGTATAATGTGTTATATTTAATTCTCATTATACAATTATTTTTTTTGGTACAAGTAATATGTATTTTAAATATTAAATATAAAATGATATTTAAAAATGCTACATTTTAAATTGTATAAAAAAAATTAAATGTATAAAATCATGTAAAGTATTATTTTTATCTTCCTAATAGATATATGGAAAAGTAAATGACTATAATTTTTAAATATATTTAATTTTTACTAGTAGAAAGGCTTTTTTACATCTAAGATATTTGTAGAAATGTAATTTTTATTACCATTCTTTCCGTTGAAACTGTTAAATTGTTATTTCCATTAATTGGTTTTGATTTTAGTCATGCTAATATAAGTTCGAATTCTATTTTAAAAAGTTAATCTTTTAAAAAGTTGCTAATGTTGGCGATAGTCGAAACTGGAAGAATAAAAAAGAATTAAATAACGGTATCAGGTATCAAACTGAATTAATAAATAATAGTTATGGATTAAATTAATCTCATAATGATTATTCTTGTTTTTCGTTTTGAAATATATAATTTATTTGTGTACATCTCTCTTTTTTTAATAAATTTGATGAAAGGTTTAAAGTGGAGACAGTTGCTCTATTTCAATTCAACGGCTATTTATTTAATATTTTGTATTATTTTTTTTTAATTTTAAAAATAGAACAGAAAATAGTATACTTATATATATATATATATATATATATATATATATATATATATATTAAAATTTAAATGAACAATCACACAAAATAATAATTTGCGTATTGTCAAGAAATACGTCACGGAAAAGTAATTGAAAATTTTAATATGAAGTCACTTGAATGCGATATAAAATTTACGGGACCGCACTCCGCAAATTTAATCAAACCCAGTGACAAAATTATATGGTTGGAATATTTGAGGTATATACACAATTTTGCCGTCTCTATTCGCATACGAATTCACTTGTTAGTGTGTACAATGTCTTTGAGACTTGCCTCGAGCCTCGTCTCCAGTTACCGTCAACCGGCACCGCGGGCGGGCCGACGACTGGTTCAATTAACTCCCGGAGCACAGATAATGCCGCTGATATTGCCCCGACGCCCATCCGGGCTACTCGCCGGATGGCGGGTCGGTGATACAGACGCATCCCGTACCCAGCCTCGTCTCCTTTATACCATTAAGCTGTCGCAGGCGTCGCCGAATCATTGTATAGACGTGTTCAGTACGATGATTACACAGTTCCGTCAATTGATGAGAAGAAACAAACGAAAAAAATCAAATCCAATTTTAGAGTACAGGAGTTACTTGATACGCTTTCTTGACATGCACGCGATTCTTCATGAAAATACTTTGTATGTGCGTTAAACATATATATTGTGTATAATCGTTTACGTTCTATATAATTTTTTCCCTTAGAATTTATTGTACACAATATAGAAATAATATTTTCTTTCTTAATTCTTCGAAAAATATAATGTTATTTATTGAAGGTGTGATTTATTTGTTATTTTCAAATATAACTATTCTTTTTTTGTTTTAATAAAAATAAATATTGAATTCACTTTAACACAGACAAAATTTAAGCCATTTATCAAGTACAAGTATAAAATTATTGATTGATTATTAAACAAATGAGTAAAATTTATTTTATTGTCTAGTAAATAAAATTAAAATTATACGTCAACAGAACATACATTTCAAACACTGACAATGTGATAATTAAATCATGATAATAAGAAAACATAAAATATATAAATATAGATTTAATACAAGAAAATAATATTTTGGTAATACTTATATTTATTTTCATGTGATATTTAATACACACATAAAGTTAATTTGATCTACAAACAACACTATTATTGTTGAATTTTGTATAAACAAATTAACATATATCTTATAAAGAAAATATTATCTTCTATTGTGATTTTGATTTAAAAATTAAAAAAACTACTTATTTCAGTTTCCTTTTCATCATTATAAATAAAATATTAATCATTCTTTTATCGGAGATTCCAATAAAATTTAAGTTACATTTGTATTAGAAAGTTTATTTTAATATCAATGAAATAAATAATGAGCAAAAATCAAAATATGCAGTATTTAAATCAAAGATTTTATAGTTCTTTTAATGTTTAATTATGCTGTTATTTGAGGTTTTAGGGCGCATCGACAACTATGGTCATTAAAGCCCGAAATTCTTTTAATAATTTAATATATATATATATATATATATATATATATATTTAAAAATTCGAGGAACAAATTATAAAATATTTGTATAGTAAAATACAAACATACATAATATAAAAAATATTATTTGGAGAAAATCAATTTATTAGATAATTAATTCTTACATGTGTATGTAGACTATGTCCTTAAAATTTTTAAAATATTATATGGCATTCCTAATGAAAAATTATTCAAATAGTTGGTTTCTATGATTTACTTAGATGATAAATCTTTGTTTCTATAAAAAGATTTCTCTTCTATTCCAGGTTAATAATATTTAATCTAGTTTGAAATATTTTTTTTCTAAATATTAGTCGAGTATTGTAAAGGTTAGTATATAACAAGGATGGGAAAACTGTGGCTAGCGAGGAGCATGGGTCTTTCAAAGCTACTCTGTGCAGCTCCCGATACATTATTGAGTTTTTTGCCATTTTTCCTAAACTTTTAATTTTAACAATCTATAATAAAATAGTATGTATCTATATTAGAATATTTTATATATAAACGGGTAATTCACATTATATTTTTAAACATCCATATGCATTAACTCCCCGTTTCCAAACTGCTGTTTACGGTGGTTCTACGGTTATGGACAATCCTTAAAAAAGATATGAAATTAAACAATTTTGTTAATTAAGACTTGCTGAATGCAATCAAACAAAATTAGGGACGGATTACTGTGTAAATTTTTGAGAAAAATATCTTTAAAATGCAACTTTTAACAAGGTCTCGACAATTTTTAACTGCAAAAATGAAGATTCAATCAAAGTCTTCAACGAATAGAGATTAAACATGTTTTTTTTTAGTGAGTAGGACTACTATATAGTATATGTATTTTTTATTATTTATGTTAAGTCGGTAGGAAAATAATTTCGGTGTTGTATATGAATTTGAAGGTCATAAACCGCAATTATTTTTCTATCAGCTCAGTAAATACAGTTTTAAAATAATATTTTCTGTGGTGCTTGAACATTCAAAAATGTATGTAAAGTAGAAAACCTTAGAATGTTGAAAGATTTTCATAAATAGTACTATATAAAATATTTTTAATTTACTGACTTTTTGGGTACATTCAGATAGATTTAAATATTTAAGAATATATTTCTTTACTAAACCTAAATGGATGTCAACAAAAATTAATTAATAAAAGATGTTAAATATTTTTTTTTAAATACAGATAAATTACTTTTATTTATATGAAACTGTATTTAAGATCCCAGTCTTTTTCGAAACAAAATTAAACAAGTATTTGTTTTGGAAATATTTTGAAAATCTACGTAAATTTAATTTCCTAAAGTAATTTATGTTTAAATATTGAAGATGAAAATGTGGTATTTAATTCAAATATTTAAGTATAAGAAAAAGATGTAAATACAAACAAACATATTTGAATGTATTGTGTTTGACAGGTTTTCAAAACATATTTATCTCAAAATACTTAAAAAGATTCATTAAAATTGTGAAACGCACAAACAGATAATAATCTTTATATTTGTTTGTACACAGATTATATTTACATGTAGCAATGAAATAATATATGTATATATATATATATATATACATATATATATATATATATATATATATATATATATATATATATATATATATGTATTTCATTTTCATTTCATTCTCAGATCATTTCTGTTTTGTATTTAATAAATCAGTATATATTAACTTAAATCACAATTGCGTTTTAAGTTAATTGTTTCGCATGAACATAAAAGTCATATTTTGTAAAAAGATATATATTGTATAATTCTACTTATAAAGGTAATATAAAAAAATATTATTAATATTTTTGTATACAATAGGCTATTTAGTTAATAAGAACAATTCGAAAAGTGAATTAAAAGTAACAATTTGTTTTGTTCAATTATCTATTTTTATGTTCCTAATATTAACAATTGTGAATTATTTTCTTTCTTTTTACTTTTTAAAAGATATGAATACCGAATAAAGCTATAATTATGAAAGATATTTATAACTGTATCAGTGATTTTGAATTTTTTTTTGATATAATAGGATTTTGATACACAGAGAGTAATAGTGACGTTAAGTGGATTTTCAACAAAAAGTTCCTTTATAATTGATTTTAATCAATTAAAAAAGCTACCCGATTAAATTTTAATATTTTATTGAAGATATTCAATCAAACAATAGTTGTAGTCTAGATGTAATGTGTTCAATACACTAGAAACATTTCAATATAATGTTTTCTGGGTTCTTATTGTATAATCCAATCAGAATTTGATATATTTTCTCTTTTATGTTCATAATTAAATTTAGATTGGCTACGGCGTCGTTCTTTAACATTGATGATATATTAGCTATGTAAGATGACAGTCTCTTAAGACTTTGTCCGCCATATATGATGATCATAAATTTATAACTATGTGTAAAATATGGTGACAATAAATCTCTTTCATAAAATAATTCCACTTATATATGGCGACAAGTTTCAATTTAATTTAAAATTATTTGAAAGCCATTTAACTGATTAAACAGTATGTTATTTTAAGTCATCGTTGTGTTAGAGGTTGAAGTGATTGCTTTTTTTATAGTTAAAGTGCTCATTATTAATAAGAAGATAATTTATAAACAAGACTTTGTTGCTGACATATAGAAAGATCAGAAGCAAAATCATAAATGAATAGAAGAATAACAATTTGGAATAATACCGTTTCATACATTTAGAACGATTATTAAAAGAAAAGTTTAAATTTTTAATAAGAAAATAAATCATTTGAAGCGCTATGAATGAAATTAATTATCTTTCTATTTATTTTTTAGCGTCTGCTAATTTTTGGTAAAATTGTATGAAGTGCTATATATATATATATACATATATATATATATATATATATATATATATATATATATATATATATATATGACTAAGAGTATAAATGTGTATGCACTCTCTATGTACATTTGTACGAATGTGAATGGCTAGATACATTGCCTTTACACATACAGTGATGTTTGTGTAGACATGTACGTCTATGCTTTATACGTCGTGTAACAATATACGAGTTAAAGTACTGCAACATTGTCTACAACATATCCAAATAGAGCAGTGTCCGGAAAATGAGGGAAATGTACCCGACACTCATTCCCCGACAACATTCAGTACAATCACGCGATGTCCCCGGCGTTTCCACCAACTAACATCCCGTGCAGCGGTTCGCAAACTCTCTTATTTAACGCGTCATTTGTGTTACGATATCAGATATGATAATAATTGTACATTTCGCTTGCATGGGCACCTTATGCGAACAATATGAGAATATATGTTATAAATTACTTACTTACTACAGGTCTTATAATAGAAGTACAGGAAAGCTCTGCATTACATGCATATTAAAGTCATATATTTCAAATCAAGCTCAGATGTACGATTTACCTGTTATATGCATTCTCTTTTATTATTATTGCTTATTATACACACGTTTATACAAACATACATTCACACATTCATATATTTATACATAAATCGTGAGAGTAAATTCGTTTAAATTAAAATAATAATGATACGATTTCCTTTGAAATGTTTTATTTGGTAACGAGGTGGATTATCCATAAATGTAATAAATTGAGTACAGGGATGATTAGTACAAATAAAAGCGTATATATATAGAATAACTTATATAGAATGAATTCTACATGTAAATTATATAATAGTTTAGATAAAAGAGAATTACACTTTTCTTATTTTTTTAATTCTATTATTGATTTTAATTACATACTATGCAACATTTGTTTTATATTCTGTGAACGATTAATAATTTCATACTTGAAAACATAAATATTATTTTTAAATTTTTATATATTTATATAGATATATGTTATTTTAAGTCATGATCGTGTTAAGATGAAGTGATTATTTTTTTATAATTAAAGTGCTTGTGATTTATAAGAAGATAATTTATAAACAATTCTTTGTTATTGGCATATAGGAAGATCAGAAGCAAAATCATAAATAAACATAAGAAGAATGATTTAAAATAATACCGTTTTATGCATTTAGAACAATTATTAAAAGACAATTAAAAATTTTTAATAAAAAAATAAATCATTTGAAGCGCTATGAGTGAAATTATTTATCTATATGGATAAATGTTAATTAAAAATTATTAGGGACACTATAGAGAAATAAATTATTATGAAATTATTTGTTTTTTTTTAAAAAAAAAATAATTTTTGAACATGGTGATTACAAACTTATATTACATATAAATTCTCATTGTTAAAGAAATATTGTAATTATCTTACAAAAAAGACCTTTTCTTAAACATGCCTTTAAAGTTATTCATATAACCATGTGTGTTAAAACGTTATAATTGATGTTTTAGAGTTATTTTTCATCTCCTTGATTTTTTTAGAAAAACTATAAATTGAATATTTTGGAACCATTTGGAAATAAAAGTTGGATAGAAATATTTGCATAATGATTCATGTTTACAATTAAAATTAACGGTTATTTTTTGAAAAAAAAAATGAATTATGTTTTAGGAAACTGAAAAATATAATATTTGAAATAAAATATGTAAATAAATATTTTAAAAATGATTAATTATAATTCATGAATGAAAGAGGCTATTATTGGTTGTAAAAGAAATTATTAGAGTTTTATTTCTTATAACTTGTAAATAACAATTAAAATATATTGATTTTTTATAATTTAGTAATCGTTTTATTTTATTTAAAAATATTATATTAAATATTTCAAAGTATTCAGGAAAAATATTTTTGATATGAAATAAAATACATTCAGATATGAAAAAATAGAAATAAACTACATATTTATTTTAATTAATTATTGGTTACTATATAAAATAAATCAAGTTTTATTTAATTAATGAAAACATTTATGTTATAAATGTAATTTTTGACGCACAAAAAATGTATGCCTATATAAATATGTTTTTTAAGTTTACAAATAACAAGCAGATGTGTAAAAAAAATTGTGATTTTTTACATAAAGTATACTTTTTTATAACATTTCGTTCCTTTATATATATATATATATACGTTTTTCAATATCTGGGTATTGATTATCCACTTGTCTCTATAGTTATAGAGTATGAAATTTAAAACGTTATACACGTACAATGTGTAAACATCAATTGTGTACATGAAATAAACATTTAATTTCTCATTGCTGTTCTGAATTTATTGGATGTTCTCTGTATGAATTTTTTATTCTTTGTTCTGGAAAATATTGTTAACAAACAATACCAAATTAGCTTTTAATATTTATTTTTAGTAATAGTTACCGCATTGATGCCAACTTTTTCTCATATTAATAAACTTAAATATAAAATTACATTTTTACTAAAACAAATAGAAATAGAAAATTATTGCTTTATTTAAATTTTTTGTCTATGTAATATGTATATATATATATATATATATATATATATATATATATCATTTGATTTTTATGGACTGAAACATTAAAGTCATTAAAAAAGATCTATATTTACTATATTTGTAGTTCTGGAAATATTTAAAAATCCTCATTCTAATTCCAATTTTAGTTTGGAAACAGTAATGTATTTTTGATGAAATTATGAAAGTTATAACTACTAAACTAATATGAAACTATATATGTCTGTTAATATGCATTGTAAAATGTTGAAAATGTCCTGACTTGATTTAACATATTAGAGGCGTCTCCTTTTTCATAACGTTTGGCATATAGCCAATAGTTGATCGTGGTGTAGGGTCGGTTTGTGTAACCAACTGTTCACCAATGTTGTTATTATTGATTCATAAAACTGCAAACGAGAATCAAGTTGTTTTTGTTCTTTTACATTTTTTGTTTTGCTCCATGAATGAATAAAATCAATCAGTAGGAAACAAGTGTTATACTTATAAACTATTTTCTTTACCTAAAATGAAGCCGAAGTCTTTAAATATTTTACATTAAGATGTCTGATGCAAATATTGATAATTTATAGACCTAATATCCGTTCAAAATATACCATTTGTTTATGGTATATGTATTCAAATAAAATTATTTTGCTCGCTTCGTTAAATAAATTGAAAGCTAAAATTGAATAATTAATTTTCACTTTGGATGCAAAACAATAAATTCGAATTAATGACGTACTCGACCGGGAAATAAAACATTTACGCCACCTTTTCCAATATATTTTATTTGAATAACGTCCTTTGCCGATCCCACCGACTGTCGAATATATTATATACCACCTAGTTCTATACTAAACAAATCAAAATCGGATTATACACCATTTTCGGGCAATGAAACTGTCAACATGGTCCAATAGCTCACACCATCAGGCCGGTACGTCTATTTTATACATAAACATGTACATACATACATATATATATATATATATATATATATATATATATATATATATATATATATATATATATTACTTCATCTTGTATCCCGCGGTAAAACAATGGACGAGATCGCAGCATGAGTCCGGGTAAATGTGTCCGGCGTTACGGGCGTTGATGAAGCGCAAGAGCTACGATAGAGAGCTGTATAGAGAATGTATCGCAAGTGGCCGACCGTGCAACAACGGTAGAAGTGCTGGGTTAATGGCGGTGATGCTGGGTACAAAAGATGTATGTGTACATGATGGACACTTAAAGCAGGTATTCTCAAACAAGAAACGTGATCGTTGTGTTTTTAAAGTTCATATTAAAGTTAAACGTGACGTTTATTAACAGAAAACGTATTATATTCATAATATTTCATCTAAAGTCGTTTAATTATAAACAAGTATATAGATTTAATTTTCTTTAAACATTGAAATTAAGTTTTGTATTGTTTCCAATTAGAATCTTTTATGAATGTCGATGATATGAATTATTTTTAACTTCAGGGACATTGTTATTTTATTAAATATGACAAAATTAAATTTGTTTAAATAATAATACTATTCTGATAAATGATGTATATAATACGTGGACAGTTTGAAGAGTAACTTGATTCGTGTACTCATTGAGGGAGAGAAGGACAGCTGCATAAGTATTTATATTGTTCTATCCTTTTCAGTAACGCATGTGAAGTTACAAGTCATTCCGCTATTAATTTTTCGTTTGACAATTGTTTCAATACAAGCGTTTCGTGCAAAAGTGTAAAATGGATAAAATCGGAATTTGAAATGTGTTTTCGTTCTTTTTTTTTGGAAAACAGTAAAGGAAATCCATGAAAGGATATTTTTTACATTGGATCAATCTTGTCCTTCCTACGAAACAGTTCGACTTTGGGTGAATAAGTTTAACCTTGTCAGAACGAGTATTGAAGATGCACCACGTTCAGAAATCTCGAGAACAGCTGCCACGCCAGAAATCATCTATAAAATCCATGGCATGATTTTGTACGGTCGGCGAGTGAAAGTGTAGAGATTTATATGGATCTCAATTGAGTGAACGCATTTCATTTTACATAATGAATTGCGTATAAACACTTTCCGCATGATGAGTATTATGTTTGCTCACTGCAGAGCAAATACGAGTTTGTGTGTGAAAATCTGCCCATTTTTTGGAAAAAAATTAATTTAAAAATCTAATTAAAAATCTATTTAAAAAAATGCCAAGGAATTCATGCGGTGTTCTGTGACCGTAGATGAAACTTGGATTTGCTATTACATACTAGAATCAATAAAGCAATCAAAATATTTGATTGAACGCGGTGAAACTGTTCCGAAGAGGGAAAAGATGGTTCACTCGACTGAAAAAGTGATTGAGTCCGTTTTCTGCCATGCAAAAGAAATTCTATTGTTTGAATATCTTTAGAAGAGAAAAACAGTTACTGGTCAGTACTACAAAGCACTTTTGGAGAAGTTGAAGGTAGAGATTCAGAGAAAACGTCCTGAAATGACCAAGAAAAAAGTTTCTTTCCCCATGACAATGCACTGGTACATTCAACGGTTGACACAGTAAAAATTAATCGAATTGAAGTTTAAAATTCTTTCACATCTACCGCTTTCGCTTGATTTGGTTTTCGGACTTCTATCTGTTCCTGAAACTGAACATTTTTCTGGATGGGGAGCGATTTTGGTCAAGTGAAGAGGTGATAGAGGCCGAAAACGGATATTTTAAGATCCGGGAGGGAATTTCGAAGCTGGAGGAACGTTGAGGCAAGTGCGTCGAGTTTCAAGGGGATTATATCGAAAAATAAAATACACTTTGAAACTGAATTTGTTGTTTCTGTTATCGAACCAGTTTATTCTTCGAACCGTGCTCGTACACCAGGCTCGAATTTAGAGAACTGAGTAAGTAGTTGAATTTGTGATAGTCTCTTTTTAACTTATATCAATGATTATATATTTTAAATATATTATTTAGTAAAATAAATACGACGACTAAAAAATTGATTAAAATCCTTTGTCAGTAGCCATATATTCTATCTCTTAATAAATGCACTTTCAGATAAATATAAAAAAATATATGTTTATTTTTTATACAATTAAATATATTTATTTTTTTACAAGAGAAAGTATCTAATGAAATCAAAATACATTATTTCTTGTCGTTGATGGGTATGTTTTACTGTCAGTGTTGATTACACTAATTGATCAAATCAAACATGTTTGGGAATTTAACAAAAAACCGTCAGAGAACGAATTTGATTGATTGAAAAGTTAATTGAAGCATGAAATCACAATGAAAAAAATTCTAAAGTATGTTCGATAAAATAATGTTTTCGAAACATAATGTGAGTTCATCATCAAAGTTAAAGAGTACCATAAAAACTGTTTAGTACGATGAAATATTTATTAGGATTGGTCCACATTTTGTTTATTAAAAGGGTGTAAATTTAAATTTATATATATATATATATATATATATATATATATATATATATATGTGTGTGTGTGTGTGTGTGTTTGTGCAGGAATTGAAAAATATAATAAAAATAAATTATATTAATAAATAATGATACGAGGCTGTAAATTTTCTGTTCTGCTGTCTTCAGTATAAAAACATTTCTATTTTTCTTATAGTTCAAACAAGTCTTCTTTATAATCTTGTAACAAGAAAACAAATCAAAATAAATTACTTACTTTGCGTATGGTTTTACATTAAATTTATTAAGTTATTACATTTTTTGAACTTATTTAAGGAACTATATTTAAATACCACACGTTTTATTTTAAACCAACATCAATGAAATTTTAAAAGTATTTTTTTGTAGCACATAAAAAAGATTATCGCATTAACTTTTAGTTAACGCTTGTAATTATCATTTTTTCATTATTATTCAGTGTTTCTATTGTGTCGCGTTGTTTAGATATAATTTTAGCTGACAGGAAACTAATTTGCTCTAATGTAATCTAATATGATCACACAAGGTAATTTAATATTAATGTTTACATTACATTTGATATAACCATATTGAAGCAACAATGTTTATTACGATAGGATGTTGACGAATACACAATTTGTTTTCGAGTTACGGACTTTAATTATTATGGAAAATAATTTCATGGAAATTATATTTATAGTTCGAGATGAGAACTTTGAACTTGTTATTCTTTTATATTTATTATCTGTAAAGTATTTTTTTAGTAATTTAAATATTTTCTATGTAGTTGACACTGCGATAAACACATTAACTTTTCTATAAAAGAATTGGTATTGCAACTAAAACTTATATTAACATCAAGATTATCAGATTATCATTTTTTTAAACATTTGAGAGAAGTTTTCAAAGATCAAGCATCATTTCAAAGCAATTTCGATGAATTCGTTAATTCCAGAACTCCATAATTCTATCTTATTGGAATAAACATAATTGTTTCCCGTTGGAAGAAATGTGTGCAGGCCAATGGTCTTTATTTTGATTAATAAATATAATTTTTAACTGATATATTCGTCTTTATATTCAAGCAAAAAATCGCAATTATTTTCGCACCGTCCTAATAATATATTATTTAAAAAATACAAATTAAACTTTTTATGCTTTATTTCATTTAATAAGATTAATAGGGTTGTAAATGTTTTTTTTTATCAAAATTCATCAGAAATTTATTTTAAAAGTGTGCACGAGGCTCCGTGAAAATAAATAAATGCAAAATAATGTTCTCTGTGATGAGATTATTAACCACATTATATATACACGTTGCATTATATTTTTCTGAAGATGATGAAGTGAAAAGTGGCTTTTCTCGTTTCGTTAGCTATAGAATAACTCAAACCGTTGGTTCTCTTCATTCCGGCTGTTTAATGTTTTCTTATTGTTCACGAAAATGGAGTTCGTGTTATACATACATACATACATACATACATATATATATATATATATATATATATATATATATATATATACATATACATATGGTTATATTTTTTTACATAATTTAGAAAATGAAAAATGGGTAACACGTCATTCGTTTATATGAAGTTATAGTAAATTTTAATACAAGTCTCATGTTAAATTAATGATATTAAATGTGTTTGTGTTGTTTTGCTTTTGAAGTTTTTGCGAACATAAATCAATATATAAGGTTTATTTTATAGAAAAATGGAAATGTGTTATTAAAAGTTATTTGAAAAGTCTCAAAATACATAGTTACACACTGTATACATTTTCTTAAATATATTTTAAATACTTAATTAAAACTATTCAAGCTTTTGATCTTATAGTGTATTCATTCCTTTAAAGCAAACATTAAGCGTTTGAAACTTGATACAAGATAGTTTCCTTTGAAGTAATTTAATTAAGTTTTATTAATTTTTGTAAAAAATATTCTCATATTTATTTCACTACCAAAAAACTATTTTGTAAAAGTATATAGTTATCTTCATCCACAATTTCAAACATTCAAAAGTAATAATATTTTAAGAAAGAATGTGATTAATAAATAAATTGGAAGCACGTTTTTATTTATTTAATAAACGAAAATAATTTATCAATTTTTATGAACTATTTAGGTCAATATATTACAAACAATCTATGACCTATTTTCAGTCAGCATGAAGTACGATTTGAACGATGTTTAAAATCAATACAATTTGAATAGATTTTAATTATTAAAACGATGAAATATTTCATGACGCTCTTCCGAGATTTGTACAAACAAAACGTTCATTTATAGATATTCAATTTGAACGCATGATAAGTTTTGAATAAGATTCGAAAAAGTCAAAACTGGGTCGATTTCAAGTACACTTTAAAAGTATAGAACAAACACATTGTTTATTTAATCATATTGTTTTTCATTTATAAAAAAATGAATGAAACTAATTAGAAAAAAATAAATGAATTCATTTGTTTGTCTTAGAATGAACAATAATTAGTATTCGGTACGCATTTAATGGTAAAAAAAGTCATATGGTTTTTTTCTGTGATCATTTCAATGATAAATGATATCGTTACAATCGTTGTAGGTTATGAATATATTTGGAAGAAGCTGCGTGCTTAATACATATCCGGTCGGTATTTTTTTGCATCGCCATTGCCTAAAGGCCGGCATTTTTTGACACAATTTGTGAATTCGCTATATTTTATATTAAAACAATATAACTTTTAAATGATTACATATATTTTAATGAAATTTTCGGAAATGAAATGAAACGAATTTGTATTTATTTCTATACTTTATATATATTTTTAAATTTTTTTCTTGGCAATCGGTAAATAAAAAATAAAATTCAATGAAAACTTTAAATTAATTGTTGATAACACACCGGAACCTTTTTTATTCTTTTCCTGGGAGCATACAGTTGATATTCTCGTTATTTTATTAGACAAATTAAATTATTTTCAAAACATTATTTACAAAAAATTAATATTTCTTTAACGAATGGTTCCGTTCGAAACAAGTTTCAATATATTTTGTTATTTGAAAAACATAGATAAATAGGAAGAAAATAGATAAACTAAAATAATCGTGCAGTTTTTTAAATATCAGCTTACACAAGTGATTTATCTTTAAATAAAGTGCTTGTGTATGCGGATATTTAAAAAAAATGACAGATTATTTTAGTTTATCTATTTTCTTCCTGTTATATTTTTAAACGCATTTATTTTACTTTCGTACCATTATGTCATACAACTAAAGCTCAAAATAGATTTTACATAGAAATATCTGTATTTGACAAAAAAAAAACATTTAAATTTATTTGGTTTTAAGAAAACAAGAGCCATTTCTTTACTGTAAGACGCATATATATATATATATATATATATATATATATATATATATATATACACACACACACACAAACATATATATATATATATATATATATATATATATATGTTAGTATGTCTATTATCACCCACCCTCATAGTTAGATTGCGTCGTTTGTTTTATAAAGTTGAACATTTCATTGCAGTTGTTATATAGGTTTATCGGGGTTTTTTGAAACTTTTCCCAGATGTTCGTTATTCGAGAAGATCAACAAATAACAATTAATAAAAGGAAAATACTGTTGTCGGGGGTCTTGCACCCTCAGGTAGAGCCAGTAATACCATGATGACAAAACAAGAGATGTCCAAATACCTCAAATACATTAATAAAAAAATACACAGTTGTTATGATACTAATATCATCATTTTTCGTGTTACTTCGGATGTCATCGTTAATAATAATTTAATACAAAATCTAGACACGTTTTTTGTTCAATTTTGTGTTTGATTTTGTGTACAATATTGTGTCCATTTTTTGAAACTTTACGGAACATTTATATATATATATATATATATAGAGAGAGAGAGAGAGAGATTGATAAAAAATATTTTTAATAAAACTTTAATTTTATTATCATATATATATATATATATATATATATATATATATATATATATATCTGTTCTATTGAAAGTTACAGAAATCAAAAATATATAAATTCAAAATATATCAAATCCATGAAATAAATCTGAGGTAATAAATATACTTTTTTGTAAATAATTAAAAACTAATTTGGAAAAAAATACAATTTAACATTGAACTAGTATTTTTCTTATTTTTTTTTAAATAAATGGAGATTTGATATAAATAAAACAAAATGTGTTATTTAATAGTCATATATTTTGTCTTCAAATTTAATTAAATTCTTATAGAATATTTCTCTACATTGATTGAAATTTACGAGTACATACTAATACTTCTTTCTAATTGATACCTTTGATCGTTAAAATTCTTTGTTCTCAAATATCATATTCTTACTTTTCTGCTCTTTTACGTTGAACAGTTTTGTTGAACACGTTTTTCTTGTTCCTTTCGTCTGTTAAAAGTGTAAATAAAATTTTCACTATTCATTTTTCATGTCTCAAGTGCTGTTGGTATCTATATCAGCTCCGTGACTATTCTGTTTGCTTTTTGTGTATCTAAGATTTATATTATTATTTTTCTTATTTTTTAAGAGACATGTATTTCTTTTCAAATGGATTGTAACGAATGATTGAGTGTTATTCCATATCTTGTATTGATATAGACTTTTACAGAGTCGTTGATCAGTATATATATTCTTATGTTTAATGATAAATTTTATGAATTACAAATCTCAAAATAAAATAAATTTTGAATATACAGTTAAAAAAAATAAATATTTGTGTCTACATTTATATCTACGATTCCAATGGTGTTGTGTTCTGGTTATTTTAGCATTGAGGAAATATTCGAGTATTTATGTGCTATGATTATTTTGTGTTCTTTAGTCATTCTTAAATAGTTTGTTGATAAACTATCTGTTCATGAAAATAATTTATAAATATTAATAAGGTATCTATGATTACTTAAGAAGCGAAACCAGTCGTGAAACATAAATACTCAAATCTTACAACGACCAAGAGTCTCAAGAGGACAATAATGAAATATTATTTATTTTGATATAATTGAAAAGAAAGAATTTATAATTTTGTATATTCTTATTGAGGGTTATATTATATGAATTAAGATTTTAATCCTTTTTTTAAAGACGAATAAAAATTAATTTAATATAATAGTAATTAAAGTAAATCTTTTTAGAATATGAAATCTAAGGAAAGAGATTTCATTCAATAAGATAAAATTTAATAAGATAATAAGATAAAATTTAATAAATTTAATACTTCAATAAGATAAATATTCAATAAGAAACTATGTTTTAATTTGTATTGATTTTTTCTGAATCTATTTGTAAAGATTTTCATTGATGTATACAGTGGTTACAATATGAGGTAATGCAATTTGTTCTCTTATTTCTTTACGAAAAATTGAAAATACATCAACAAGTTTTACTGTAATTTTATTATATTAATATAAACTATTATTTAAAATATATCAATTTTTCTATACGTTGTATTCTGAAATACTGTTGTTATTGATTATTGTGAAACCTCACTCAAAGTAAACAATCATTATGCGATATTCAACGGGCAATACAAGGAAGGATGAATGAAAAATAAAAAAAGAATTTTCTTGCTTGTTGAAGAGTAAGAGTGACCCTAATGAATAATTCATAGAATAATGAATCAGAAATATAAAAAAACACATTACATTTTTCTTGTCAGTTCCTTTTTGCACATCTTTTAAGGTTCTCTATTATAGATTTTATCACAGATGCTATATTTATGAATTTGATTTTTTTGATCTATTTGTTATAGATAGTGTAAATTATTTAAAAATTGCTTGCTGAATATTATCACTTTAAAACCGACCATGCGATTAAAAAAAATATTTATCTTAACTCTAGCAAAGTAGAAAATTTTGATATTAACGAAGTTAAAAGTAAAAAAGAAAACTAATTAAATTATAAATAAATCATTTATTTATAATTGAATTCTTCGTTTGGATTATGAATTTTGAACAAATCTGGAATATACTTGTATGAATACAGTTCATTATTTTCTAGATTATAATTTCAACAATATTAAAATTTTCGTGCAAATAAAAGGTTATATATTTGTAAAAAGGAAAAAAATTATGATTATACAAAATTGTAAAAAGAGAGTTTTTTTCATCACACTATTAAATAGTTTCTGTCATTGGTCGATTTTAGAAATTATTAGGTTGGTAGAAAAATAATTACGTTTTTCGACTTTCAAATTCATATACATTTTCTAATTTAAGTGGTTTTTAGTGGTCCAAAACTTTTGGATGACTAAAGCCTGACTTTTGTGCAAGCTCTAGAAATGTTGTACGGGGTCCTGATTCAACTAACACCTTTTGTTGGTCGTTATGAACTGAAGAAAGACGCCAGCGAACTTCTTCATATTCAAGGCTCTCGTCCCCGGTACGACATTTTTGGAACCACCATTGTACCGTACGTTTATTAACAATACCCACACCAAAAGCATCGTTGAGTTTATAAGCATTTTCTGCTGCTTTACCGCCCGAACACATACAAAAATTGCATGTATTTGCTTCTTTTCAATCCTTAATTTAATAGTTCGATTTGAAGCAAAATTAATAATAAAACCAAAGTCGATGTTACCAAAATACGGACCTCAAAATATACTTTTAAATAATATTAATATAAACACGATGAAATGACACTTGTATTGAAAAAAATGAAAGTTAGAATTCAGAACACAAAAACCGTAATTATTTTCCTACCAACCTAATAAAGCATCGAATATATCTGTTCAAATAATATAAATGAAAATATTATCGATTTATATATATATATATATATGTATGTATGTATATATATATATATTTATTTATATTTATATATGTACATACATACATATATACATATATATATATATATATATATATATATATATATATATAATATGTAACTCGTATATTACTCTCACGTATTATCATTCCCTTGTAAATTTCTCTTTGAACATATATCTTAACTTCTCCCAACATTATATTCCCCTCAATGCAATATTTATGATAATTTTTCACTTTCAATCTTTGATTTGACATCAAACTTTTCTTCAAATAATTTTACATTTACAAGAATTCTATATAAAGTAAGATTAAAGACGTTCCGTCGTATGTAATAAAATTTTTCTTCGGAATATCGTTTTCCTGTTATAAAATATATACATTTATACAAATTAGAAATTTCAAATGTCATTTTCCGAGAAGCCGTATAAAAAACATTACATCTGGAACGGAAACTTGATTTGTTGAAATGTTGTCTTCATGAACGACATTTAATTGGACCATTTGTACGAGTTTACATCATTTTCTTATTTCGTGGGATTTATAATTAAATGAGATTTTATTCTCGGATCTTACCTGCTCAAATTATATACTATTATACAGAATTACACCGAACGTTCTTTAGCGGTGCGGTTAATTTCTATTTGATTTTCGTATTGAATTATATGTAAATACTATAACTTGAAATTGATTAAAATCTCTATTATTTGAATACGATTAACATTTTATATCATCTAATGTAAAACGTAACAGATCTAAATGTTCTTATAAAAAGGATTTATTTCCCAGAAAATTATTCTTGATATATGTTTATATATTTTTCAACGTTTAAAAAATATTGAAGTTAGTATGAAAATATATTTTCAGATTAATAAACAAATTATCCAATTAATATATTCTTTTTTCAAATCACAGTTCCTTATTAAAATGCACTTAAAGTTGTTAAAAAAATAAAAAAATAAATTGTAAAGATAGATTTAGAAGCAGAATAAAATTGTATTTGAAAGGAAAAAAGTTAAATTAACTGATAATGATGACTCATGGAATATATATATTCTAAAGATATTTTTAAGATATTTCAAGATATATTTTAAGTTATTATATATTTTTTAAAATATATTGTATGACAGAATATTTTTGATATAAATATATATGTTTTTTTTTTCTAATGCTCAGAGTTATTTGAATAAGTATTTTTGAAACGAATTCAAGGTTCTTCTAATGTTAAAAGTTCGCTAAGTAATTTAATTAAACTTTTATATCTTCAAGCGTCTGCCTTTGACTTTTTACACTTCGAAAATTAACTTCTCTTAAATAAAACACAGAGACTAACGAAACGTAAGGCAATCGTATGTAAACATGATAGAGAAATTCGTGATGAATTCATTTTCATCTCGCCAAAATTAATGCAAGTTTTTTTCTCTTATTTTTGGCAACGCTAGCCTTTTATTTTTTTATAAATATTTACACTTTCTGTAAAAGATTTTATTTATGTTATTATTTTATAAACATAGAAGATGAAACTTAGGAACTGCACTCTTACTTTCCTACAAAAATTATCTTTAAATATATTTTTCAAAAATGCATTTTTACATTAGTTGTTTTGAATTATTTTATTAATACATTTTTATATTTATTCCCATTCTTATTATTAGATTGGTAGGAAAATAATTGCGGTTTTTGTTTTCTGAATTCTGACCTTAATTTTTTACAATGAAAGTGTCCTTTCATCGTATTCATGTTAATATCATTTTGAAGTGTATTTTTCGTTCTGTATTTTGGTAACGTAGACTTTGGTTTATATATATATATATATATATATTTAATTCAATAGCCTAGTTTGAAACAAAATTAATAATAAAACCAAAAGTCAATGTTACCAAAATATTAATATAATTTAAAATGATATTAACATGAATACGACGAAATGACACTTTCATTGAAAAAAATTAAAGTTAGAATTCAAAAAAAAATCACAATTAATTTCATATCAACCTAATAAATAATATATTGTTACAACTTTTAAACAATCATACTCTAACTATAAGTACTTTTCTAGTGAAGGCTTGTTTTTCCATTTTCTAACACCCACTTTTTTAAGTCTTCCTTCAAATCGTATAATCTTCAATTCCTTGCCTTTCCTCGCCTTAATTACTTTCTTGGTTTATGATCATATTTTTTTTTTGATACCTAGTTGTCACTCATTTATTTTATATGTCTTAGTGATTGGATTCTGTAATTATTATTTTTTTGTCATGATATATGTACCTTGGTAGAGTTTTTGAACAGTTCTTATTTCAACTTTAAATAATTAAAAATTTCAATTTTTAAATCCTTGCACTGATCGAACTTACTTTTTCAAGTTTTTCTTATTGAAGAAAGAAAAGATACAAATATCGCCTTAAGTATAAAATACGTCCGAGATGAACAACTTGAAGATTTCGAAACAAGAATGGTAATGTTCAGTTTTCTAAATAGTTTGGTTTTGGAGTTACACATATAAACACATCTTATTTTATTCATCATACTTAAATAAACTATTATTTATCCAAAGAATGTCGCTTATGATCAATATATATTTTTTGTGATTTTTTTCAATGAAAATTAATTTTCTTATTCTATATTCGAAAATACAGTTTTTAATTATATATATATATATATATATATATATCAACGAAGTATATGTTTTCCAAACAAAAAGTTAAAAGCACATAAATATTCAGTACATAAATTTTCATATATTTAAATTTATATACATATATATATATATATATATATATATATATATACATATATATATATATATATATATATATATATATATATATATATATATATATATATATATAATTACGTTGTGCATGTGTGTGTGAAAATTGTGTCGAGTTTTATCTTGGATGAACGTCAAAATTCGTATATAGCGAATGACAGCGCCTGTAATCTGAAACATAACTACGGGAAACATTAATTGCCGCCGTCCAACTGAAATATATGCATTTCGATTGTGTCGACAGCGTCAATGCTCGACTGATTTTCGTCGTGTAACAATGACAATGCGAATGAATATGGGCGAATCCATTAAATATTAATCTCGTTGCCGGTTATTATCGGTCGTATTGTTTCTTGCGTCTTTTCGTTTGTCTTCGAATGAAATTTCATGGGAAAAGGCTTTTACGTTTATTAACGTTTAATTCCTTTCAAGATAATAATTTTCATATAGAACAGTGCGACGAGCAAACTCCTCAACGATGACGGTTCGTTACGTGCGTTTTTTTTCCTCCAACATCAGTTTATTGAAATTAACTTAACTGAAGATTGTCCTATTTTTCGAAACCTTTTTTTTACGTAGATGTTACTTTTTGTTTAGATAGATGTGAATTCATTTCAGTGTTGAAACTGAATCGGTGATGTAGTTTTATAATTTAGCAATAAAGATTATTCGCCAGGAATGTCAGTAAAGAGATCTGAAGCGTTAATATCTATACATGATAACATCTAACGTTTACATAATATATTTTTAATGATTAAGTACGGAATAGTAAATTGTGAATAGTAATCGTACTACAGAATTGAAGGATTTGTAATGCCGAGAATCCAAGAGTTATACACCAACATGAATTTCACCCTCTTAAGTGTACGGTTTGGTGTAGAGTAACCTCACAGAGAATCATCGGACCGTTCTTCTTCGAAAATGGCACTGGTAATACAATGATGGTTACTGGAGAACGATATCAGACCATTCTTGAAAATATTGTACGCTCTTCAAGTAGAAAATAGACTTGAAACGCGGTTTCAGCGAGATCAAGTCACTTACTATACTGCTAAAGCCACAATCTAAGTTTTAGGAGACATTTTTGGAAAACGAATAAATTCGAGATCTGCAATTGGTTGACCGCCACGGTCTCCAGATCTGACGGCCACTGACTTTTTTTTGTGTGGCTACCTAAGGGTGTATGTATATATATATATATATATATATGTGTGTGTGTGAATAAGCCTCTGACAATTCCACAACTATAGGAGAACATTCACTAGGAGGAGCACAGAAATTAAAGCAATACCGCCATCGACACTAAAAGCTGCCATGGAATATTCCTTAGAAAGAATAGGTTTTTAGCTGAAAATGGACCGCATTTAAAGGATTTGGTTTTTCATGCATAGTGCGAACAAGTCTTTCAGTGGTGCTCTTCATTATAATCAAAGATGAATAAATATAATCAATGATCAAAAAAGTTATTAACTGTTCAAATCCCGTCGTGATTTATGAGCCATCCTGTATAATTACATTATAAGTACTCGATAAATAGCATTTGGAAGTATTGATTGATAAAGGAAGTATTTTAATTTTTCCGAATTAAAAAAAAGTTTTGTTTATTTATAGCTCGTAAAAGAGAAGATAAATAAATTTAAAAAAGTGAAATTTTTATTTGATAAACGAATCTGAACTTGTTAAAAATGAGCGATTATGCAATTTAAATTCGAGATTTAGATACATGTTATCTTTCAGTAGTAAGGTAACTGTTTTGAATTTTTTAAAAATATTATATATATATATATATATATATATAAATATATATATATATATTTTGGATATTTAAAGTCATGTAAAAAAATATAAGGACTACATATTAAACATGACCTTTTTTAAAAGTATTACTAGTAGTTTTTGTAAAAGTTATAGGTGACTTGAGGGTTATAAAAATCAGTATAAATGTCTAGTATAAATGAAATATTTTATGTTTTACTTTTAAATAACGAAAATCTTACTTTTTCAACCTAACAACTAAATAGATTGTATGGAAAAAATGTGATCAATGTAAGGACTATACAGAAATGTTTTTTTTTAAAAAAATTTTTATAAATGAACAGAGCAGTGTAGAAATTGAAATAGTAATAACTGATAATTTCATATCAAAACCGGCGTTTTTCTACGAAGTTGTAAAAAAAGGCCAGTGTTGTGTCGACGGATTACTGATAATGAAGGAATATATTACTTTTTTTGAAAAAATAAACTTTTTTTTATTTACCTTATTTCGAAATTTATCAAAAATATAGATGGACTTACTGACTAACCTGTTGTATATATACATGCATAGATATATATTAAATAAATGACTTTTATAATATATACTAACATTAATTTAAAATTATAAGAATAAATACAAATTATTCCATAATAAGCGGGGAATATCTTTATCTTAAATTATACAGCAAAGTGATTGTCATGCCATTGGTTAAATTACAGCGTGAGAGCACCGATGGCTCCGCTTGCATTTCACTCCCGCATTTCGACAGATCTTAAAATTACAACCGTTATCAAAACTCGTTAATGGTAAGTTGCTTTTCAGACTCTCGAATTGAAAAAAATCGAATATTCTATCGAATGCAAATCGTTAAAAACGAACGAACGAATGTAGGTATGTATACATACGATTTGAATACTAGACTCGCATTTAATACTCTTATTGTTTCTCTCACTCTCGAGACAGAAAAAGAACGGACTGTATAAATTGATACGACTTGTAATAACGTAAGAATTTAATCTCATAACTGTCACATTCATAATTGAAAAATGCATACTAAGGAATGAGGTTAATGATCGAGTCGAGTCCAATTATGGGAGCGCGAGAGTGGTACCAGAGGAAATTTAATGCGCCCCCTTTTTTACACTAATCTTTCCGGAAACACCGTTAATGGGCAAATCGGACGTGTTTATACATAAATAGCTCCGGGACGGCGCGGAGCCGCCGCCGACGCGCACTCGGCCGCGCTCGAACGCGACGCTCTCTCGTTACGTACGCATATTTTTTTTCCTGACCCCCTTGTTGACGTTCGTTTACTTTCGTCTTATCGTGTCTTATGTAACAAGCTGACATTTTATGCTATGATTTGCGCATTTTGCTTGCACAACGAACTTGTAATTGAGTACACGTGCGCACGTTTGAAGTTCTGTGGAAAATTCCTGTTTTCGGAAAACGCGACGCTCGTTCAATTATTTTCGGGAATACAAAATTATACAGGAAAAGCAAACACTTTTCTTAAAAAATATACACTTTACAAACATGCATATATGTATATATATATATATATATATATATATATATATATATATATATATATATATATTTACTTTCGAAAATATAAAGTTTTAATATAAATCTCATTGAACACATTTTTAATTTCAAAGAAACTAATGATTTATTTATTTACATTATACATATACACATACATACATATGAGGGTAGAGTGATAATTACCCGTACTTGACAGGGCACCACTGATATGAAACTGCAATATCTTTTAACAGCATTATCTTTCAAACTACTGATGTCAAAGTTTGAGCTCAATACGTTAATGAGCTTAGTTCGGATAGTCATTCAAAGCTTACAAGTATTTCTCTTTTTTAACTATGGAAAAAAAATCAGTATCGGTCAATGATTAGATTTCTGTTTTGGGATAGGAAAACGTATCGAAAAATTAAAGAAAAGTTACAAGCTGTCTTCTGACTCTGCATCATCAGTGACTACCGTCAACTATTGGTTTGATGAATTTAAACGTGGTCGTACAAGCGTTTGTAATGAAGGTTCATTTGAGGTGACTACTGAGGAGATGATTGGAAAAATCTATGACATTGTTGTAAATGGTTATAGAATCAAAGTGCATGTGATAGTTGAGATAGTACGGATCTCAGATGAACGAGTATGGAACATCATCCACGAACATTTGCATATGAAAAAACTATCCAAATGAGTGCCACGTTTTTTCGAAATCGACCAAAACGCTTTCGAACGAACATTTCAAAAGAGTGCTTAACGATATTTAAACGTAATCAGCATGCATTTTTGCATCGATAGATAACCGTGGATGAAAAATTGATCCATAACCATACATCTGAAACGAAAGAGCAGTAAAAACGAGAGATTTCTCCTGGCGAACGTACACCAATGAAGGCAAAAGTTATTGCATCAGCTGGAATATTATGGCGACTGTTTTTTTTGGATGCTCATGGAATACTGTTAATAGATTATCTAGAAAAAGGGGAAACAATAATAGAAGCCTACTATGTATCATTATTGGACCTGATGAATAATGAAATCAAGAAAAAACGTCCCCATTTAGCAAAGAAAAAAAGTGTTCTTTCATCAAGACAATACAGCGGTACACAAATCTACAATTTCGATGACAAAATTGGATGAATTGCACCACGAATTACTTCCACATCCATCATAATTTCCAGATTTGGCATCGTGTAGCTTTTGTCTGTTTCCAAACATGAAGAAATGGCTCGGAGGTAAAAGATTTGATCAAATTTGAAAGTAATCGCTGATGTAAATGCCTATTTTGAGGAATTTGCTAAAACGGTACTGTTCGGAAGGAATAAAAAATTGGAAATGAGCCGAACTAGGTGCATCGAGCTAAAAGGAGATTACTTTGAAAAATAAAAAAGGATTTGCTAAAAAAATGTATTTTCTTGTCAAACACCGATGCTTATCACTCTATTATCATACACACATATATACATGGGTTTTTATGTGTTAGAGGTGCTTTATAAAATCGAGCATAATTTGTAGCTCATTTGGTTGAGATCTGGACTAGAGGAAATCTCATATTAACTTATAAGTTTATTTTTTCTTACTATAAGTGTGCTTTTATTTCTTTATAGATAATATTATCTTCCTCTTGAAAGATGTATGATTGGTTTTTGCATAGATTTGTTTTTAATACCCTCAAAAATATTTCATACAGCTTCTAAACAAATTTTAATTGATGTATTGATTCACCTCATCATAAAAATATATCTCAGTTACTAACTAAATCACTTATCTCTGATGATAATAAATTTATAATCCGTTGATATAGACTTTGAAAATTAAAAACTGTTTATGTAAAATGTAGAGTTCTAATATTATTCGAAGTTGTTACTGGTAAAAACTATTAGGACTGCTTTTATTCCTTTTTGAAAAAAACACGTTTATTGGAATTCAACAGAAAGAGTGAACAATTATTGAAACTTAAACGTTTATACTAATGCAGTAGACTATTGTGTTTGAACAAAGCGGTTTTTTTAAACTAATAGAAAAACAATATTAGTCGAAGTTTTAATTTTTATAATGGACTGTCTTACAATTGTCTATATGAAAGAATAAAAATATTTTATGAGAAATTGTAAGAAAATTCCTTTTAATGAATTTTAGCATGTTCAAGTGAAGGGATCTATCTGTAGTTCAAATATGTACACAATGAATGCATTTATACTTTTTTTTCTCAATGTGCTTCTGTGTACTGTTAGATACAAATTATAAAAAAATATTTAAAATGTTTTAATTACTTTAGATTTTTCATATTTTATAATTTTTTTTCGATATTAATAAACCAATGAATGTATTTATTTAAAATATAGTTAAGATTGATGCTTATTAAGCTGTTTATGAAAATTAATTTAGTAATGAAAACAGGATCTACTTTCAATTTATTAGTAGTTAGGTGCGTTACGAATTAGGTTTTTATTAATTCATATTTTAATTTTATTCTTTTTTTAAATAATGTTTCATATCTTTTATCAGATTAAATCAATATTTTCTGAAATTAATATATGAAGAATTTTTTCTTCACAAACATTGTACTAAATATAAAATCAGGCTATTAGAAATGAGAAAACGAAATAAATATTGTCTATTAAATTGTGATCACTATCATTTAATAAAAATAATAAAAACATAAATATGTTTTTACTGACAAAACTAATATTTTAATGCCAATAAACGTATCGTACTCTATAATGTTATAAGACGATAGTTCACTAAATAAATTCTCGTTCGTACAAGAAAAGAAATGAACTTTAAACTTATCGTGTACTTAAATACATCCATTGTGTAAATTGTCAAATGGCGATTCTTTTATATAAAGGAATAAAAAATGTTCTTGAATAAAATTTTGCTTTTGTACAATTTCGTCACACGTTTTCACGCTTCAATTCGTCGGAAAAAATCTCTAAAATGTATTCTTTTAATATTTTGAAGATGATATATGATGACACGAGAGAAAAGTTAAATAATAACAAAGAAAAACTGTCAGTGAGCACGTAAATTTTTTTAACGGTTTTTCTTTTTGTAATATTATTAATTTTCTTTATGAAAGTATGGCAACGTAGAGCCGTTTTTTCTCAACGAAACATCCTGTATAATCTCCATTGACCGTTAACCCATTTATCTTGATACTAAAGTGACCTCAACCCCTGAAATTTTTTCACACTTGACACCGTAGAAGTTATAATTCAAACGAAGCACAAAGACTCAAAAGATTAGAGGTAGATTTTTTCCCTCTGCACCGTACGTCTCGTCGCCGGTTGCCTTTATCGTTGTACCGCCGTCCGTTGCCACCAACTACAATCTAAGGAGACTCCCGGGGCACCCACACGGCGGTCGAGTCAGAAAACGCTCGACATAAGAATTATAAATCGTTGTACTTATCTCTAATGTATTGTATAAGCCTAGAGCACAAGAAGATTCTCCGTTTCGCCATCATCCGCAACGTACGAGGGATACAGTGGGGTGAAAAACCCGTGTATTTCAACAACTCATTTAATGATGTTTACCTCAAAAAAATCTCGGTTTTATTGCACGCGAAATCTTTTCAGGAAATTGTGTGTCAACAAGATATTTTACATCTTGTTTCGAAAATTTCATGAATTATTATGTGACGCGCGGACTGGGAGATGTTTGTTTTACAGCGGGTACAGTCTTTTGGCGGTATTTGTACAGTTGTCAAATATTGACCCACAATTTTTACTTGCGGTACCATTTGTTGATGTTTGAACTTGTTTTTTAATTTTATGTAAAGAAATGGTAATACATTTCAGACAAAAATAATGCTTGAATTATACTTTATAACATAAAGTGTATACACATAAAAAAACTATATATAATGAGATCATACAGTTGAAAAAATAATAATTAACTTACCATTTTAACAATACATTTGTGAACAACTAAGAGAATTCAATAAGGTACATTTAAATTCACCAACACGAAAGTCATATGAATTATTATAAATTAAAAATCTCTATCTCTCTCTCTCTCTATATATATATATTGTGTCTGTAAAGTTTATATTCATTTAATATAAGAAAAGCTTCTGATTTTCTGAACTAAACTTGAATATAGTTTGTCTATTTTACTCATTTACTTTTATTAACATGAAATATTAACATTAAATTATTACTACATAACATATTCACTATGCATATATATATATATATATATATTTATATGTGTGTGTGTGTGTATGTATGTATATATACACGGGCATGTAAAGAGACTTTGAACTTTGATTTTGTGTTATGATACGCGCTGCACGGGACAACGGCTTGATTAACGACAAGTTTAAAGTCGAGGTTAAACGTTGTTATAAAGATTAATCTCAAAAGGTTTTAAATATACTTTAAGGTTATTACGGTACTATGTTGAAACATATATTTCATTATCGAACGGTTGACACGAATTAACGTTTCTGAATTAAATTGTGTTCAACAACATTAATTTGCAAGCACACGTACTTATGTAAAATACTCTCTACTTGCTCTTACTTTGGTACTGTTTTATATTCATATATTATTTCGATAGCACTTTTTGTCGTCGTTAAATTATCTTCTCGTGAACAATATGTTTATATTTAGTTGAAATATATATTAAATATTTTTATCTTATATATATATATATATATATATATATATATATATATACCTAACTTTATTTTTTACATTATGTTCCAATATTTTATTATTTGCTGGAAAAATAATATATTTGATTCATTAATATATTTGATTTAGTCTCAACTTGTGCAATTATTTTGTATTTTTGACATAACTCATTTATTTTAGTTGCAAGAAAATATTATCCATTTTCCTGATTCTTCCCATTTTTTCTTCTATAAGTTATGGTTTATAAAATACATTTAATCTAAAAATGAACAAATTAATATATATATATATATATATAATTGAGAAAAGGTATATCTTATTAAAAATGTTTATGATTTATTCGGGTTTTAAATATTCCATGGAAAAACAATTTTGGAAATATGTGTTTTTTTTATACTTTATTATAGAAATTAGAGACAGGTTTCACAGAAAATATTCTTTTCTTCTTACATTTTCTTGATTGTTTCTCTTTATATGTCTTTCATTACATACACACACACACATATATATATATATATACACACACACATATATATATATATATACACACACACACACATATATATATATATATATATATATATATATATATATATATATAGTCAAGTTTTTTTTATGCGGTAGATACGTTCCATAGAAAACCGCAAAAAAAATCGTACAAAAAAGACATAACTTACGTTGAAAAGTTACGGATACGTTCCATAATTTTCTAAAACCAAAGCAATGAGTTAAAGTACACCCGAAATCGTATAAAAAATTTTTGTAAATTCAGAAAAATAAGAATGTCTAAAAAATTCCTTCGAAAATCTGAAAGAAGTTGATATAAAATTTAAAATAAATTTGTTTTAAAAACTTTATTCATATAATTTTATTGAAAAGTAACAAAGCTTTTTACATTTTTTCATCAGAATTATCGTCTTTATTTGATAATGTTCGGCACCATTTTCTAACAGGTGCGAAATCACTGTCATCATTAGAAGAGATAGTCATTGCATCAGATCTGCATGGTAAGGAAAATGGTTCTTCAAAAACAGAATTAGCGTCAACTTCACTCTCGCTCGGTGTTGATTTTTTTCCTCTGACAATGTAATCAGTGACTAAAATTTGCGATGATGATTTTACTAATTTTTTTATGCAGTTTAAGATATCCAGACATACAATTCTTCAGCTTGGAATTTGAAGGCTCGTTCAGAATTTGTCTCAAGAACAAGAAAATGATTTTCCAATTTATTCCATAGCTGAAGACCTTCTCGAATTATATTTGCAATGAGAGGGACAGGTTTTTCTTCCGCTTCACAATCATTTTCTGGATTTTCGATGATATATAAAGTCATACCAACAATTTCATCTCCATTTAAGGCATTGTCCACAAGCAATTCGTTGACATCATTCTGGCTAAAGGTATCACAACCTTTTCCACCAATTTTATGTTCAAAAGTAATGATTTCACCTGATAATGTCGATGTTTGAATGGTTACACTGTTTGCAACACATCCAGAACAAGCAGTTTTCCATCCGGCATTTAAAGTTTGTGGTTTCATTTCAGCGATAGTAGATGAAACATCATTTAAATAGTCCAAATTAAAAAAAAAATTAAATTAAAAAATATAATAATTTAAATTTAACTTTTTTTAAATGACGTGCAGTTCATATATGTATATATATATATATATAACGGGGAAACCCCGAATTGGTATGAAATATGTACTGTATAATTTCAAGACCGCATTAAAAAGATACGCATAAAAACAGAGTCGACTGTATATATATATATATATATATATATATATATATATATATATATATATATATATATATGTATATATGTATGCTCACAAGTATAAATTTATTTATAAGTTTAAAAGTAAGTTAAAGCAAATCCTTGCTTTAAAACATTCAAAAGAGAAACTGAACGCGGAACGTAACTAATTAAATATTTACTACAATCATCAAACACAACGTCCATCACACACATTTGAAATCAGACGTGTTTTCTCAATTTCCGTAGTACATATTTCCACATACGCGCGTAAATAGTAATTTCGTGACAAAGAAGACGACGAAGCATGCCCGCCGCACAAACAACTTAGTCAGTAGGTGCAGATGTCTTAAAAGAGGCTCGGAATAAGCTGGAACGATACCATTAATTTCCGTCTCCATCGTTGGCAATTTCTGGATAAGAGATCGTACCATTCATCATGTAATTCATTATATCGGGACAGCGCCGAACGCTGAGTATCCGACGGAATCTCGTCGTGTGCAGGGTCGTATTTCTGGCCGTAAGTGCAATTCGAAGTTTATGTAGTGGAACGCGCAACGGAAAGTATATACTGTTATGAAAAAGCATTATCTATGATGTCTGGCAGATGGAGAATTGTAATAAATTCATTTAACGTTTGATTGTTCGAAAAAGAAATTGTATTTTGGGTCAGATGTTTCATCACGCACACACGGGCACGTACATGCGGACGTTATATATATATATATATATATATATATATATATATATATATATAATCATAAAACCAATTTATAAAATGATACCAGTATTATCTACCGAAATTGTGTTTTTTTTTCTTATGATAAAATTTTGTTTTAAGGTTAAATGATAAGTTTGATACAACAAATAAACTTAGAGTTATTCAGTTAAGTTCGATTTATTTTTACAGAGAGTTATAGTTTAAATTATACTTTTAACATTTTAGTGTAAATTTTCTTAACTAGTTTGGGATTAAAAAATATTATTTTTTTGCAGAAAATTTTAGTTTACACTTATTACAATTCATTTATTTAAACAAAAATACATTTAAAGCTTAATTAAAATTTTCATTAGGTATGATAAATTTTAAAACAACACTACATTGAATCCATCGTTTCACTTACTGCACTAGTTTACAGTGCCCGTATTCGTCACGGAGCTGTGCATTAAGCGGTTAATAATTAATTAAGTTGAACTTCGTTTATTTCTTTTTTGTATATTTTTATTTTAATAATTAATAATGACAAACATCTGTTTTCCACACATAGAAAATAAGAATACACAAAACACGATATAAATGATTTAGATACAATGAATATTTAATATTGTTGATGATATTTGTTCTTGAAAACTTTTACTGAAAAACTTTACGGATTTAAATGAAAATAATATGTTGTTATATTTAGCAGATAAAAACATGTTATAGAAATAAGTTGTAAGTAGTTACTAGAGATAAGTTGTTTATATAGTCGACCCTTTAAAAAGAGATTTATTTCTATTATGGAAGTACCTTGTTTATTCTAGCCTCTTAAGCTTTATGTGTTTTGAGATCTAAGCACAAAGACTATCTTTTGTTGATTTTTTTGATTACATATAAATAAAAAAATATATAATGTATTCATTTTTACAGCTCATTTTCAAAAATAAAAATCAGCAAATAGGTAATAAGTGAATAATCAAACATACAAGATGTAAAATTAATTGTATGATGTAATCAGTCATTTCAAAAACTACATGTGTTGTTTATTTCTCAAGTGTTTTTTTTTGTCGAAATTAGATCCTTGAGGATAGCCTCATATTCAGAATTAAAATTCTGTTCGCCACGTTGTATCTAGCTGTCGAACCTGATAATTCATTTTTACCTGACCGTGATTCTGGAGTTATTAAAAATCTGTACGAATACATGACTGTATATTTGTGTAAAAGAATACTTTAAAATGGTTACTAAATCCAGCATAAAATTTTCAGTAAAAAAAGTAGTGACGAGTTTTTTGAATTTAAAAAATGATGGCCTCCGTTTTGTAAAAAAACTGTTTATTAACTGAATATTATGGGATAGAAGTTCCGAAAGATCAGAAAAAATATTTACTCCTTCAATATACATGAGCTTTCATTACGATGCTAATAAAGCTGGGATGGTGGAGACTGAAGAATTTATAGATGTTTCATCAAAAAACACATTCCATTTACTAAAATATATTATAGCCGTGATGTCATTTCCGTCTGCGAAAGCGTATGAATCGAAACTTTTGACAATGAAAAAAAGTAGATAATTTGAAACAAGTCAAAAGTAGCATTTTGGAGAAGCACATGTCATTTTACAACGAAATATTCAGCTGGTCAATCGAAGAAATGGAAAAAACTGCTAGAATCCGATAGCGATTATGATTATGCACCTTAATATTAGATTCTAAGCAAGATGCATATTTGCGTGCTATAATATAATATTTTTTAATAAAGGATCACAACAAAACAATTCTATTTTAAATAATTTATTATGCATTTAATACTATTCCCTTCAAAAATAACATAAAACATTTTACGGTGACTTTTTTATACATTAAGGTTTCATATGACAGTACCCATTTAGTAACTAACAAATTAAAGGTCTAAAAAACATATTAACAGAGAAAATCTTAAAAAAATATTATTATTTTGTGTTATGCAGTTTTTATTGACTCCTGTAAAATATTTATTCTGTGACATGCAGTTTATGAAATGACCGATTCAATTAATAGTTAAATTAATTCATAAACATTCATTTATATACAGATATATATATATATATATATATATATATATATATCTATATATATATATATATATATATATATATATATATATATATATATATATATGTACAAAAAGAAAAAAAAGTTATGTGTGCATGTATAATTAAATATCTTTTCAAAAAATAAAGTAGTACATAGAAAGGCACAGTGTGTTGGCGATAAATAAAAGCATACCTCGCGCATTCTGACATCAACGTAAATAATACCGTTTCTAAAGCTCATCAATCTCTTAACATTTTAATGAGAACGGTAAATAAATGCGCTAGGTAAATTAAAGAAATAGCATACATGACACAAAAAAGCACTTAGCGTATTTTTTATCTGCGTCAATGTGACTTTATCATTTATAAGGTTTAATTATATTTGTACGCTGCAACGTTTTCATGAAAATCCGTTTTGTTTCTGTTCTTTGTTTCATACGTATATTAATAATAAACAATTACTGGTGATATTCTTCATATGAATATGAGGTATATGCACGTGTATATATATATATATATGTGTGTGTGTGTGTGTGTGTGTTAATATGATATACAATACTTCGAGAAAATAAATTATTTATACGGATCCAAAATACAACGACCGCAAATCTCCTCGTGCTCTTCAGTGTCAGAGAATAGCATTAGTGTTGATTAAATAAACGAAGACATCCGAAACTCTTAGCCAGTGATATTTGAAGCTCTATAACCGAGAGCGTTAAAATCTCAATAACAACAACAACAGTGGGTTCAATGGCAGCTTACGGGTAACAGATGCCGACCACAATTCGAACAGGTCAAAGTTACCGCCGTTCGCAGATCGTCGTCGCTGCAACACCACGAACAGTAGCGGCAACAGCGACAGGCACGAAACCGAGCCGCCTACGATAATTACCGGAATCAGTCCGGAAACATGACTGGAAATTCCGGTGTATTCCCCTACTTAAAAAAGCTTTTAGTGCCCGCCCGTCTCCATGACAGCCGCACACAAAAACAAGCATCGGTTTTAGCGACGAACTTAGATTATTGGAAATGGGATTTGCAAGAGATAAACGACATATTAAGGGCATTGTCTACCCCTTTTGGTTTCGATTCCCCTCCGTTTTATTTATGACGAAAAGTTAATGGACGACTGAAAGAACTTTTTTGAAGTACGATTTATCTGTTTTTAATTATTTCTGTTATATCTCTCTCTCTTCTATTTATAGGCATTTAACTCGAATTCCAGCCAGATTTAAACTTTAAGTTCGTATAATTCTTAAATACAGAAGTGGCGAAGATCGTTTCTTAATAACTTGAATAAATATATTTGAAATAAAATTGAAAATAAATTTTTATGAAAACCTAACATATTTAATTTTTAAGTCATATGATTGAAATAGAGCTATATATATATATATATATGTTGTATTTATTTATTTTTGATTTTATATATTTTAATACTCTTCTATTCTTCTCGAGGCCATTTTTCGTACTACCATTGAGTTTATTTTTCATTATATTTTCTTAATTAATATTGTATTAACTTTTATCTTCAAAAATTAAAAGAATAAATTATTTGATTTAACTTACTAACAAAATTTAAATTTTATATATATATATATATATATATAAGTGGGTCGTTTGATAAGTTTGGTAAATTTCTATGATGTAGCATCACAATTTCTTTAGTAATATCACGACTATCAAGTGTCACTTTTCAAACTACCATAGGCTAAATTTCAGCTAGAAACGACATGTTATTCACGTTCTACAGACGTTTGAAGCGAGCATTGCAAAAGTTGCCACAAAAATGGAAAAAAACGAGCAGGTTTCTTTGAGTCGATTCTTCACAGTGGATGAAACATGGATCCACTACACACCTGAGTCGAAGCGGCAGTCAAAGCAGTGGACAACGACTGGTAAAATTGCGCCGAAGAAGGCGAAGACCGTTTTTTCGGCTGGGAAGTTGATAGCTATTGTTTTTCGGCATTTTAAAGAAATCATTTTGATCGATTATTGAACGCAGAAAAAAAACGAAAATAAAATCCAGTCATGCAACATTTTTGGACCATTTAAAAGAAGAGCTGAAACAAAAACGGCCAAGATTAACACACAAAAATTGCTCAGGGAAACGATCGTCGACCGTTGCAATAGCAAAATTGCACAAATTAGGTCTCAAATTGATTCCTTATTTACTCTATTCTCTAGATTTAGTCCTGTACAACATCTTTCTCTTCCTAAACATGAAAATTTGATTTGGTGGGAAGAAATTTTCGTCGAATGAGGATATCATCGCCCCTATCAATGTGTATTTATCAGATTCGCTGGACTAAGTGTATAGTCCGCAATGGAGACTATGTAGAGAAATAAAATCGATTTTTTTTCCAAAAAACGGTGTTTAACTTCATACTTATCAAGCAACTCATATATATGTATATATATATATATATATTGATTTTGTAAAAAAATTGAAAACAATTAGAAAAATTAAACCCTTTACAATAACAAAATTGAATGAAAATATTAACACTTTAATAAATACAAAAACAATATTTTACAGATCAATGTAGAGTTGTATATCTATACAGTATAATGTTACGAGTACATAAAAGAAGGTGTTCTTATTTTCGTACGAAAAACTTTCCACATGAACGCCTTTACATGTTTGGATGATGTCGAAAGGAGATTCGACCTCCATTTAGGTGCATTGGAGCATATTTAGTGTTGTTGTGGGGATGTAATTCGTGATAATGCGATGCAATTTGCGAACGCTCTAAACAGAAATATTCTTACTGTATAACATTATGTTCCAGTTTTGTTTCGGATTTATTTTTATAATTTATTTCATAACAGAATTAAATATTTGGGTCATTAATTATTTGTGGTTGCAAGTCATGAATATTTTATTAATCAAATCTATGTCAATAATATTTAAAATGAATTTCAGTGTTTTAGTTTTTTTTTTTTAAAGTAAACTTTTCATAAATTTAATGAAAATATATAAAATGAATTACGATTTATACAATTAATGTTGATATATGTATCAGAATAAATCAGTTTATATTCTGAAATAACTGAAATTAATTCATTATTGATTACCGACTATCAATTTTATCTCTACATTACAATCCAATATTAATCAAAACTTGAAAACATTACAATATAAACATACACTCATATATATGTATATATGTATATATACTAACTTTATCAAATTAATTAACATTCGAGAGATTATATTTCATCTCAGTATGAAAACACAGAACCGTATATACATTTATATAGCAGTTAACGTCGAATCAGTTTACCGTTTAGGGTCATATTCTGTACCTTATTTGCGTCGTATACAATCCAACTCACACTTCGAATAATTTGTAACTGGATCCATTAATTGAACTTGCTACTGACACAATAACTACTTTGTAAAATATCAGATATCGATGACGTTACGTGAAGGGGTGCATAAGAATCGCTCGCTTATCTGAAGTTTGCGTATTGGAACACTAAAATTTCGTCGTTGCTGTAATGTGGACGTAACAGATGTGTACTATAATAACGGACTTGCTAGAATGTGTTGTTTTTTGCAAATATCTTCTTACTGCGACGAATCGTACAATATATTTGATTGTATATATGTATATTCTATATATATATATATATATATATATATATATATATATATATATATATATATATATATATATATATTGAATCAAGTAATATACACTATTGATATTTTTATTAAAGTTATATAAAATATTTTTATAAGATCCATAGTGTTTGTTCTTACTTAGTAACATTAGAAGTATTATTAAAAAAAAAGCACTAAGAATGGAGTGAGTTGTTAAATTCATCAAGAATATAGGGTAGTCTATTGATTTTCTAATGTTAATCAATCAGCTTGGTGGAAAAATAATTGTGGTTTTTGTTTTCTGAATTCTAATATTAATTTTTTGCAATGAAATTGTCATTTTATCGAGTTCAAGTTAATATTTTAAACTGCATTTTTCGGTCTGTATTTTGGTATCATCCAGTTTGGTTTTATTATTAATTTTGCTTTGAATTGAGATATTGAATTAAAGATGGAAAAGAAGCAAATAAGAGTATTTTTTTGTTTGAGTTCAAAACGGTCGGTAAAGAAGTACAAACTGCTCGTAAACTAAACGATGATTTTGTGCGAGTACTGTTGAGGAACGTACGGTGCAATGGCGGTTCAAAAAATTTCATGCTGGACACGAGAGCCCTAAAGATAAAGAAGGTCGCCGGTGTTCTTCTTCATGTCATAACGACCAACTGAAGGTCTTAGTTGAATAAGAACCACTTTGAATTCGAGGGCTTGTGCAAAAGTTAGGCGTTAGTCATCCAACAGTTCTAGACCACTTGAATTAAAAAATGTATATGAATTTGAATGTCATGAACCGCAATTATTTTTCTACCAATATAATATTATGAGTAAAAATATTCAAATGTAGATTGAAGAAGGGAATCAAATGGTAATAAAGGTTTCGTTTTGTATGTCATTTGCCAAAGGAGTTTTTATCCCGAGATCAAGTTTACTTATTATAAGTAATATATAAAAATAATATATGCATAATATAATTCAGTTTGAAAATTCAAATAGATTGCATATAAGTAAAATATAAATGAAATATGAATTAGTGTATGAAAAAGCATTACTTTTTAAGTTGCACTATTTCATTAGAAATGAATGAAAGTGACTGCAACATTTACCTAAGATTTTTAACAGAGTAAAACACCATCTATTCATTTTCGGAAATTATGCGATTGAAAAATTATTCGTGCATCTGACTTATGAAATAATTTATTATGCATAATTTATTTCCTATTTTACATAAACTCCATAATCTTTTTGATGACACTAATTCCTTTTTTGGGTTTTATTAAACCTATATTTTTGTTAGGTTAGATTATCTTAGCTCGATCTTTATTAATTCTTATTTAAGTCAACTAATACGGGTCTGATCTTCAGGATTAAAATATTTTTTTGGTACTTACAGCACTGAAAGTCCCCTTTTTGTTATCTATATGAGATCGGTAATAAAAATTACATATTTTTGTTATTTTTTTCGATTTTTTTGTGTATTGAAAGTTATTTATTAATAGTAGCAAATTATATAATTCTAACATTAAAATAATCGTATAAAAAATTAATAATAATAGTAATAAATAATCATTGAAGATAAATTTATTAAAAAAAGTTGAACTTTTTTCATAAAAATGTATCTGTTTATATTTGTATGAAAATATTGTATGCATAATGAGTTGTAAATCTCAGATCAATATGCATTTCATTACATTTTATTGAAAGTTATAATTAAAGAAGGAAAAGTCTATAAATTTAGTTTTTATAGTATAAATTTGTTAGTATGATCTTTTAGAGTTTGATTTTATAAATAGAAATATGTGTGAAATTAATTAAACAAAAAATAATAAATCGAAAAAAAAGTCTAATTAATTTGTATTTTTTTTAAACAATTGTGAGCTTGAATGAGTGTTTAATTTTTTTACATCTGTATTATTTGTATTGTCCATTAAGATTATGTTAATATTTGAAATGATATTTTGTAGTTAATTTTATATAATGCAATAATTGTATTTTATACTAATTTGATAAGCAGTAATTGATTTTAGGCAATTGGATATATAGTGAATATATTCATAATATACATTTTATACGAGGTGCGTTTTTAATTTTATTTGTACATGGACGTTAATGATGTAGAATATCGACATAAAACTCTCATATAATTGCTTAATCAATTTATTAATTTATGGGTGGTAATGGAGACAAGCTTTATTTTGTAATTTTATGATACCATTAAATATATATTAAATTTTTCGTACATAATGGATAAGCAGTGAGCTTTTAGCTTTAATTAATAAAGCTTAAAAACGAGATCATTTGAGTATAAAAGTAATTATGAGAAAAAGTATTATAAAATATGTTTAGCAAATTTTTTAATTACAAATATTTTAAGAGCAGTGAAATTATTATTATTTACTTTTTTTACATTTGTATATACTTATCTGTTTTCTTTGGTTAATTTATATTAGTTTTTTATTGATTTATTCATAATTTTATATATTTTAAAGAATAATATCTAAATGTTTATTTGATATTTACAGGAAAATTATTTTAACGTTAACATATTGTGATTTTATTTTATTTCGGTTAATGATTTCTGCGTTATATCGTTTGTATTTTTTTTATATACATATGTACTCTGTATGATTATTTACATACAATTACACTTTAATTAATTTATATTCATTTTTGTTCTTTCAAATTGATGATTTTATTTGATGTGTAAAAATCAAATAAATGTATAATGCGTTTCCATTTTTAAATAATATCTTATTATTAATGTTATCTAAAACAGTATTTTTTTAATTATAAACAAATATATTTATTATATCAGATTTAAAGTAAATGAAATTGTTAGTTTTATGATTTAAAGAAATCGTTCTCCTTGATAATAATCTACAAGATCTCCACACAGTTTTAAAATAATATTATCATACTTTAGTTATTACAGCGATACTAACATTAATATAATTTGAAACTTGATATTATATTATTATTATTGCTTTGGCAACAGAACGTACATTTAAAGTAATACGAAACTTGAACATATGACAGAAATACGAAACATTATGGTGGATAAACTAACCGATGAAACTTAATACAAGAGTTTAGCATGTGCAGTTAGTGTAATCTGTGAAGAAAAGCGAAGATGTAATTGTGACTATCCTTTTGTTGAACGAGCAGACATCTAAGTTTCTGGGGAGTCGTGATGCTTTATACGGGTTGTTTAAATAAACTTTGTATTGTTTGTTTCTTTTTTGTAACAATTTTGTTATCAATGCTCTTTAAAAATAGTTTCATTTACTTAAATTATACACAACATAATTCAAAACTCTTATCTTTTTATCGTCACATTTTGATACAAAATATAATTAAATTATTTCATACTTCTGATTTTTTTATTTGTAATATCAATTCCAAAAAAGAGAGAACATAAATACATTCTCTGCAAGTTCTCTGATAATTTCGACCATTTGTCTCTGGTTCTTATCTATAGGTTAGGGAATATTCACTTTTTCAAATTAATGTATGATTTTATTTGACTAGAGATACAAAATTAATGGAACATTAGGAGCTAATAAGAACATTCATTTTAGTGAAAGTCTAGTATACTTCATAAAATTGATAAAAGCTATTTCGGTTAATGATAGCTGCGTATTCATAACTTATGATTGTGATTGTTAATTTACATTTTGCCCTTAACTAGAATTGTTGTGATATAAATATAAAATATATAAATATTTTTGAATAAATGAAATTACTTTATTTTCTTTTATAACTTGAAAAAGTGTTTCATCTCTGGATTAAATTCTATAGTATTGTTTAAAGACGACACTGTACAATATATGAATATATTCAATTAGTACGAAATTAGCACTAGTGAAAAGGAAAACTAATGTAAATTGGTCATTCATAAAAGATTTTGGTTTTGACATTATACATTGTGTAATATTATTTACCGTTACTTCTTTTCATGTCACTGAATCAGGTTAATATCAATCAATCAGTATTGATCAGTCATATTAATTAAGTGGCAGTGAACAAACAGTACTTACTGAACTCGATCACTAGTATTTTCTCTTTATAAATAAATTATACTTTAGTCTTAATCGTTAAAATAATTTATATGGAATAAATCAATGTCAGGATTGAAAAAATCAGTATTCATTTATAAATTAAATAACTAAAAATAAAAAAATTTCACATCAAATAATATAAATTTACCCTAAAATCAATGATCAATAAATTGTTATCATCCAGCATTATTTATGAATATTTTTGGAATATAAAAATATATTTTAAGTATTTAATTGTACTGTTTGAAAATTTTCGAAATTATTAGTGATTCTTCACAAAGATATATTTTATTAAGAGTAAAATATTCCATCTAATTATTAGCTTTTATTATTATGAAATTCAATAATAATTGTTTGTATCCCATACTTATTTTTATAAATTTTAGAACAAATCCATCATTTTTTTTAAAAAAAACTTGTTAATTTTTATGTAAAAGAAAAGTAATTCTATTATTTAATGTAAAAGAAAAACTTTTTGTCGAAAGTACAACACGTTACATGAAAAAAAGGTCATGTTCGTAACAATATTACATGAAATCTTTTTTATCCACTTAACTAAAAAACTGTTTAACCGTTTGAGTGTAAATTAAACGGTACACAATTAAAAAAAAAAACTAGAACGGAAATCACATTAAACGCCCCAACACAGTGAGCATACATAAATTGTGTAAAGGTCGACAGATGAACTGTGCTTGGCCGGAATCGATCTGCCGGCATCTGATTGATGACCGTAGCTCCGCCTGAAATCCTCTTCAAAAACTTCTCTCTTGAAGTTTCTTTAGTATTTAGATTATATAATCAGTTTCATTGAAATTCCATTTCTTCGCCCGACGCCGTTGTATAACAGATCAGATGAAGGGTGGACGTAAAATATCTTCTCGTTTTTCGACTGTGCGTTCGAGATGTTAAAAAGTAATTGCGTACTTTTCAATTTTGATACCAAACAAGTTTAAGCGTTCCCTTTCTACGTGCACATAACTTGTATAAAAAGGTTTTTGTATGTTTGAATTAGGAAGAAAGTTTTAATTGATTTCTAAATATATTTGGAATAATGTACATATGAAAAAATCAAATGACATTTTCTATTTATCTTACAAATGTCTTATGAAGCAAAATAATTTTTCCTGTAACAAAAATGATTTTCTGAAATATTAAAAATATATTTCACATATTTATTTAATGAAAGTATGTATAAAAATACTTGAATATCATATTAGTTTCTTGAAAGACAGTTGCTCTATTTGAATAGTTCTTGTGTCAGTAAAAATATCATCAGTAAATTAAAATCCCATCGAACGTTTATCATCCTGACATTGTGAATCGTTTACTAAGCAGGGATTTGTTTGGAAACTAACTAATGCATTTCGCACTAGTTCAAGAGAAAGCATTTGTGAGGAAGCTGATGAGCTCCTAGTCAATGTTCATCGTCAACAGCTTATTCTGATCCAGGTTGTGGGTGTGAGTGGAAGCCTCAAAACGTCAACCGTTGCACGTTTTCAAGTTCCCACGTCACACATAAAGCGCACGTCAATCCTACACAACTTTCAACCTTGGAATAAAAAAAAAATACACAAGGAAAAACTGAACTTTTTATTTTTGAAATTTTAATAAAATGTTTTGATTTAATGATATTATTTTTTGTTGCTACATAATGCACTGTACAAGTTATGTATTAATTTCAAGATAAATTTTTCATATTTAATAATTAAATGAAAACAACATTAGTATACTTTATATATATATATATATATATATATATATATATATATATATATATATATATATGCGTCTGTGTCGGTCAAAATAAGATTAAAATAATTATTACTTTAATGTTTATTAAAAAAGAAAAAAAGGGAATTGTATATGTAAACAACCGCAGGAGTTTACTAAGAATTACGTTGGGTTATAGAAGTGAAAATGTTGAAAAAAATAAATAATTAGCGAATTTGTTTAAAAAATATGATTTCATATTTTCATATCGGGTCAAATCAGTTTTTTTCGAACTCTCTGGCCTTCTTCGTTGCTCCGCTTTACGTTTTCAGTGATTTCTTACACGTTCCGCAACAGTTTTTTCTGGGCATCTTGAATTTGAGTGATGTTGACAAATTTGAAAGCTTATTCTGAAAAATTTTAAAGATTAAAAAATGACTGTCGACTCTTCTTACAGAGTTTTGAAAGCTCTCTCAGCATATATTTTAGTTTTTATCGTACGACAAAGACTTTCCGAGATTTTCACCCTTTAATGCTGACACAACGTGAAAATCAATGTTCAGATTTTCAAGGTCATAACTTTTAATCTGATTAACGGATTTCAACAGATGACGCATTTTTAGGATCCAAGTCCTTTAGCTGTTAAACTCTGTTGATATGATGTGAATCGATTAAACAGTTGTGGCGTATTGCGTTACAGTATTTGATAACGCTCCCACCGCTGACATGACACCCCGCAATGAAGCATTAGACGTAATTCTACGTCGAAAACAATTTGAAATAAAATTTAATGTATTTTCTACATAGTAAAACGTTTTTATTAACGTGAAAAACAGTTCTAAATATAGACTTTTATTTCAGTTCACTTCCAATCTTTAAAATGATTTAATAATAGTACTTATACGTGTAATGATTGTAAAGGTCCTTAATGTTTTTGTAAGTAGTGTTTTTCGATAACAGTGACTTGCATTTATGAATATAAAATCATATGAGAGTAATTAGAAGTTATGCTAATATGCTTTAGTTGTATATATATATATATATATATATATATATATATATATATATATATGTGTGTGTGTATATACATAACATATATATATAAAACGCTATTTTAAAATTTAAACACGTTTGAAGCAACTTTCGATCGTGTTTTATGTTTTTTTTTTGATGGTGACCCAAGTGTATTGTTTTGTTGTAGTATACGATATTAATTAATGTGTAAATAGCAAAAAAATATTTGCATATGGTAATCAATCCAGTTATAAAGCCAGTCTAAGTACTTATTACATTCATAATATGAACCGAACCTGACTAAAAAGTAAAATCAAGTTAAGGTAATTTAATTGGAATTAAGGCAATTCATAATTAACATTTGCAATTCAAATGAAGTTAATTATCTTACATGTTTCGTTCTTATCTAACATTTTCAGTGCATACCGTCACGTATACCACAAGCATAATGATAATAATGCATAATATAATAATTTTCTTTTCGTTTAGCGTAATTCGCTCGTGTAAGATAAATAAGAGATAAACTGGAGCGGAGTTAAATAAAAGTTTTATCATATCAAACAATTTCGTGAAACAGTGAAGGTACGTCAACCGTGAAATAGGAGAGAAATGAAATGAGAAGGATTGTACAATGTTTGCAGACGGTTTAGTAAAAAAGGGAAGAACGTTTTTTTCCTTCTGTTCGGTATGATTTTATTTGTTTTTTTTCCTTGCTACATTATTAGATTTTTAAAAAGCCGAGATTGTCGGTAAGATAATGCGGATGCAAGGATTTCGTTATACGGATCGTAAAATTAAACTAAGAAATGTAAATACGTTTCTTAGGATCGGATTAAATAATAGACGAATCGTTCCGTATGCAATAAACGTCCCGTTCTGTCCCATGTATTAAAAATATATTAAAGTGTTCTGCGAAGAGTAAATATAATTCAACGTTTAATAACACACGTGTACTTATTTTTGTTAGGTATTATGGAATATTTTAGCTAATTTATATGTTGTCAATAACTTGGTATTATTCTTATCCATGTAAATCGGATGTGTACATTTAAGTCTTTTTATGAAAAATGTCGATTTTATGAGATCTTTCAATACACCATATGCTTTAAAAATATGTACTACCTTTTTTGAATTACATTTTTAGTAAATATGTTTTAATACAATTCAATAATAAATTATATTAACAGATGTTTTTATTTTTTTCAGGTGAGTAATTTTTACACATATTTCGACTTGTTTTTGGTAAGTTATTTTAAATGTGTATATACTGAGTGTTCTACAAATGCATTAATTAATCTATATTTAGGAAATCAAGATAAACTAAAAATATGATTTTTTTATTTATATTACATTATATACTTTATTATATTTTGAAAGATGAGAGAATTTTGCGAATTTACTATAAATTTATCAAACATTCTTTATTTATTTGACAAAATCATATTTTTTTAATAAGAGAACATACTATACATTATATAAAATATTGTAAAAAAATATTTCCAATGTGAGAGGAAAGTAAAACATTTTATAATGAAGCTTTGTCTTTAATTAGAGCGTCAGAGATTACAATTGTGTATAAAATTTTTGTTCACTTTGCATCCTTTCAAATCTGTATGTTAAATTATGAAACATTTTTGCGGGTCACATTTTATAGTAATGCCATTATCTTCCAAGTGATAAGGTACAGAAATATTCTCTGTACGTTAGTGCTCTGAAGATGTTAATATCGACGTTAAAATTAGCATAAGAAAAAATAGAAAATCTACTTAAAATTTTTGATTAGCAAAAAAGTACGGTTTGTGGATTGAATGAGAAATTCAAGCTTATATATTTTCAGATAAAAATATAAATAAAGCATAAATAAATAAATTGAAAAACAGTTTATGAGAATAATTTGTCTGTATGTATATATTTGGAAGTTGGATTTGTAACATATCACGATTTTAGGTATTAATCCTTTGCAATCACAAGGCCAGTTGTACTGTGCAGGCACTTACAGGCGTTCTACTATTACAGCCAGTGTCACTGCTTATATTTTATCATTTACAGATAAAAGCTTTGATAAGTGTTTGTCCATCAATGTCATCGGGTATTTATTCTTTTCTATGTTTATCATACTCTTATTCTAATTTGCAGTATACAAGCTTCTGACCGGCTGTCTAGCCTAATTGCTTGGAGTGCAAAAGGTTAATTAATTAATTACAAAGTAATAAATGTTTTGAACTGAATGAATTTTATACTTTTTTTTGCAATCATTATTTAATTATTAATTATAATTTTTATATATTGTTAGAATATTTTTTAAATATTACTTAAAATTAAATGATTAAATTAAATTCATATCTATTTAAAATAATTAACTGAATAGCTCAAAATTATAAATCAGATTTCTATACAAAAAAAAAAAATTAAAACATGCAAAAGATTCGAAATTTATTACAGCGAACTTTCAATAAAATACGTAACTTCAAAAATATAAAGCAAGACTAAAAGATGAATAGTACTAAATATAAAGTGATGAATGGTGGTTTCCAACTTTCCAGCAACGATTTTCTATTAAAAAGCAATTATATCTAGGGGTGAATTTACATAATCTCACTGTCGGATGCAAACTAATGGCAGCAAAATGGTACTTACTTGTGAAATCATCAAAAAGCATGTATTATGTTGTATGTTCTCTTCATATTTCGATTTTCTTTGAGAAAGTAATGAAAAGCCAATTACGATGGAATCCATTTATATTATTCTATATATTCAGATAAGATATAATAAAATATTTGATTATGTCGTGACTAGTGTACACAATTTATTTATATCTGATTTAATTTAATTTCGTTATGATTCATAGTTTGAAATGAATGTTATTTGTTCTTTAATATTTAATGAAATATGTTCATTAAGCGAGCATAGAGTAACGATTTATTCTAAATATAATAAAAACCTTTATTTTTAATATCATTTATTCAATCGGTATATTATAAAATCATTTAATTAACGTATTTATAGAAGCAAAACCGGAACGTTTGAAGATGAAAAAATATACTTTTGTATTATAGTCAGAATTTATTTCTGCAACTTTTAATCATGTAAATATATTTTAATTATGACTGAATGCTGATAGTTTTACAAAAAATTTAAGTTTACCTATCTCTTATTAGTTTTTTAATTTTATTTTTCATTAAAAAAACACATTAAAATAAGTTAAATATGTTTTTATTTTATTAATTGGTATTTTTCAATATTAAATTGATATATTATTTTTAAATTTCATTATTATTCATTTAAAATACTTATATATATATATATAAATATATATATATGTATATATATATATATATATATATATATATATATATATATATATATATATGTTTGTATATATACGGTCTAATTTTTTTATTAGTTTATAAGGTACTAATATTTTGCACCCATAATATTTTGAGAGCATTTCGAAAAATATATAAGAAATAGCACATACAGTTTTATTGGCTCCACATTAATTGTTACAAGGCAATAAGATTCTGTCTCAAATTTGATTAAAGTAATTATTTTTATTTAACATGGAATAATTAAAAATATTGTAACAGGCTTTAAGAGATTTAACATTTAAATGAAGATTTTATATGCAAGAGATCATTGCATCATATTTTTTCATCAAGATATTTAGTGTTGATAGATTTAGAAAAATGATTGAGAATCTTCTTGTCTTAAAATGTGATTCAAGAAAGATAATGCCGCAGAGCATACAACTGGGGTCACTGTATAGTTTCTAAGAAAATATTTTCCTAGTTGTGTTATCTTCAAATTAGCTACAAAATCGACAGATTTGACAGGTCTTATTATCCTGGTTACCCCTTAAAAAACAGATTATGTGAACAAACCAGAGACTAAGTCCAAGTATAAATATTCTAATAAAAATAAATCCGATATTGCCAGAAAATTTGAATAAAATGATGTAAACTTTATTCAAAGAGGTTAAAATTTACACTTGTGTGGGTGATAGCCACTTAATTGACGCTATTTTTCATATTTAGTTTTAAAATTTTTTGATGATACATTCTTCAATTTAAAATTAAACGCAAATGTTTTTGTTTCATGGTTTAAAAAAAAACATTAAAACAAGTCAGTGCGTGGTTTTATAAACATTCTGTATATATTAATAATTCGATAAGTTATATGTTAAAAAAGAAAAAAAACACTTTTTATGACTCTTATTAAACCGGTTTGCATCCTTAATGCGGATAATGTAATAGAAATTCAATTTTGATGAAAATATGAAAGAAAATCTACTTGCTTTATAGTTAGATTGGTTTTCTTAGTAACTTAAATTAACGACTTACTATAATTTCTCCACTGGTAAAGAATTATTCACATATTTTACATGAAAATATTCTCAGTAATTTTTAATTAACGACAGCCTTTTCATCTCACAGTATTATAACAACGAAAATAAGAATTTTAGGTCTCGCTCTAATAACCAATCAGAATAGAACTCAAAAAAGTGATAATTATTGTAGCGTACACACACTTACTTTACAAAAAAGACCGTAATTCTGGTATTGACTACAGTAACAATAAAAAAGCGAACTCACAATACAAACAAATAAACTTATTCAGAATGTCAAGATTGTGAGAGATAATCGGAACAGATTCTTCTATACAAATACTGTTTGAACTTTACTCATTTACATTTTGAAGTTTATGTGGTATTAATTGTAAAATCGATATGCGCAATAAAAGCTACAAACGATGCAGGAATTATACAAAGACTGAAAGTTTGTAATGTAATTTATCAGGATCGTGTATATAAAAAAGAACGGTTGTTAGTTTATAAGCACTTGATAAGACAGTAATGGTCTGACAATTATTAGTAAAATTAAATTACGGTAAAAAGTTTAATGTACGAAATAATGATTAAACTCTCAAATTATGTTCGTTATGTTCTTCTAATATATTTCCGTAAACATTTATCTTCATTTTAGCTCAAGACAGATTTTTGGCACAGCCGTTTATTTATACTCGATGTTTCGTTTACTTACATTTACTGTATTTTACACTGTATATATATATATATATATATATATATATATATATATATATATATATATATATATATATATATATAAGCTCAATTTTTGGAATCATTCAAATTAATCCTTTTACTTTAATTTTTCTATTCAAAAATATTTCTGTGCTTTATATGCTAGTAATTTATTACCAACCATCATTTTTAATGTTCATGTTTGTTCGGAAATAATCCATAGTTTTGTAAGTAATTTTAAAAATAATTTTAAATGTAATTTTTTATAAGTGATTTACTTTAAAGATTTGTTCAATCGTGTTTTATAGTTATTGTATTATTAAGGCAGCTCCTATCATTAATATTAATTTTTTGTCGAATTTGAAAATTCTGACTAGTAAATTGAATATGTTCATTCTTTAGAAATTTATCGAATAGATACCATTTGATACATTACTCATAAATTTTTATTATTCTTAACCATTTTATTTTCAAAAGAATGTATATTTTAATACCAGTTTGAAATTTGAAATTCAAATAAATTTAAATGTAAGAAAACATTATTTCTACGATAAAAGTGTAAAAAACGCATTATGATCTCTATGACTGTAATAAAGATAAAAACGTATACGTGCAGTCTCTCTCTGTATATATATATATATATATATATATATATATATATATATACACACATACACACACACACACAGAAACGGGGACGAGAGAGTATATATGTGTGAAAAGACAGATTTGTAGATTTTTTTGTTCTAATGCAGAACATTATAATATTTTTATATTTTTAAAGATGGTTCGTTATGTTCTACTGTAGACATGTTTTTATGATTTTTCGTTTGTGCTGCACCGTATGTATAAAAATAAGATAGAAAAATGTCATTGAAATATGTCTACATTAGAGGAAAACTTACATGTATGTCATGAAAGATACTACTTCAGTATACTGAAAGTATTAAAAACTTATTTTCTCATCAGATGCGGATTATGGTAGTTTCGATGCTCATGCAGGATACTATAAAAATAGATATTTAATGTATCTACCTTAACAAAATGCCTTTTATATTTTTTATACATTTTTCAATTATGATATGTATAGTTTCGTGTTTCATAATTTAATTGTATCTTGTTGACTTATAATTTATGATTATAATCGTAAAGTATTATAACTGTTCTGTTATATCTTATATTAAGTTAAGAAAATGTAATAGAAAAGATAAAATTTGCCAGTGAAAAAAAATGTAACTGTATCTTAAAAATTAAATTAAAAATAATAATTTTTTATCTTATATATTGTACATTAAAATATTTATTGTCAAAATTGTTATTTGTTCAACTGTCAATTGAAATTTTTGAATTTTAAGAGTATACAGCATAAATAACTGAAAATAAATAGTTGCAAATTAAAAAATTGAAAAAGCTAATTTGGTTTTTGATTTTAGTTGAAGAAATATCATTTTGATTCAATTTGTTTCATTGATGTTTAAAAATGCATATATTTTTAATCGTTCAGTGAATAGGGACTGTTATACTAATACTATGAAAGCCAAATTCAGATGTTCATGATTTATGTATTGCGAATTATTGAGTAGTTTAGTAGTTTCGTTTTCCCAAAGATGTGTATCAGTTTCATGACTTTTAACGGGATCAGTTCGAATAGTTCGGTTAGAGAAGTTAGAGAAGTGTTCGAGTGCCTGCGAAGGCACCATCTGAGTTGATTTTATTAATTTGTTTAATTAATATTTTTGTTTATTAAAATATGAGTACTGTTATGATTTATTTATTTACATTTTTGTGTGTTAATTTTTTTTGTATATCAATATTTATTACATTTTTTTAGGGTGTCGGTAGTTGATTGTATTTTTTTTTATAATTCAATCCAATTCAATATGTGTAAAGTATAATTTAATTAAGAAAAGTTGGTAAAATGTAAAAAAATCAAATATAAACCCGTCTGTTGAATAATTAAAACCGAAATGAAAACTGTTATAAAAAGAAATAGAATGGGAGTATAATACAAAAAGGGACTGGTGACCCGACCATAAACACGGTCAATAAATTGACCCATCTCTTCATGTTTAATTCCTCATTTTTAAGACGCTATAAAAGTTAGAGGAGCGTGTAAAACGAGACGTGTCTATAAAAATTTGTGCTGACGCCATTGGTGGAGACATGCATGCATCGTGCAAGCCTGTTCGTCTACAACTGTGAGATTAGTCTCTCACTGGAGGTGGATACCGTTGAGAATTTATATGGAAAAGTGGGATGGGCAGTTTGTGAGTGGATCAGTCATGGATTTCGTTTTTGGGTGATACGATGGTAGTTGATGTATGACATTTCATATAAATGGATTTGTCGTACGGTCGGTGGGATACCAACTGGAGGATGGTGGTCGGTGTATGCTGAGTGACGGTGATGATATAGCGTCAGTTTTCTTTTTTTTTTTTTTGTTAGCGTAAGAAGTGGTATGGATTTCTTATACAAATAACGGAAAAAATGTGCCGGTGTTAACATTAACTTTAACGACAGTTTAAAAACTAGTTTGTTCGTTGTTCGAAAAGCTATCAGTTATAAAGCCGATGTACTGTAGCAGAAAATGTGAACGAACACAATGATATCCACCAATGTATGCCATGTTTTCTGTTTAGAATTATATATTTACGTCGAAGTTCTAAAAATTTGAATATTTTAAGAGATTTATGCTCAATAATAAAAACGTTAACAATTGTTTATTTTTTTACAGTTACCTACAAATTCTATCGATCAATTTAGAAATGACATAAACCTTATACATGTATATATATATATATATATATATATATATATATATATATATATATATATATATATATATATATATGTATATTCATGTATATAAAACAAATACGTGCCTATATAAAAAAGAATATAAATTGCGATTGGATGAATTTATTTATTTATTTCCTTTCGAACAGAAGGTTACCAAAATTAGGCGTTAAATTCTCTTGGATAAAAAAACTATATGTAGATTTTTTCCGAGAAAACAACGTCGAGCCCTATAAAATATACTCCGGAAATATGCTCGTTTTATAAAACGGAGAAAACATTTTATGAATGTAAATTAGTTCATTTGTTTCAGGTCAAGCTCGGAAAACAAATAAATATTCTCTCCGATTTTCGTTTTTCTTCTTCTATGTATATTTAATCATCCTTATGTAATAAGAATATCACACTATTTCATACATACTTATATATTAGAGAAAAGATTGTCGTGTGTGTATATATATATATGTATGTATGTATATATATATATGTATATGTAAGAAAGAGAGAAAGAAACGACATTAGAGTTATAATCATTTTTTTCCAAATAAATATTGATTGAACGGAAGAAGAGAATTTTATAACAAAATCAGTAAAAAGAAACTAGTTATAAAGTTTGTATACTAGTTACACTTTTTAAAATAAAATTAGTCAGTGTGTTGGTATCTGTGTTTTTTTTTTGTAAGCTGATATTATTTTTAATATAGTTGATTTTACGCGCAGGTTCTTTTTATAGGTTGTATTTATATTATAATATTTTATACGGAATATACTTCATTTATAGTTATTTTTATATAATTTATACTCATATATATATATATATATATATATATATATATATATATATATATATATATATTAGATTGGTACAAAAATAATTGCGGTTTTTGTTTTCCGAATTTTAACTTTATTTTTTTAACGAGTGTTTTAAGTGTCTTTTTATCGTTTTTATATGAATTTGAAGGTTATAAACCTCGATTATTTTTCTACCAATATACTATATATATATATATATATGAACATACCTTCAATTTTTTACAATCTTGTGTTGGGAAAAGACCTATTCAATTTTCTTTTCAGTTCAAATAACTTAGTGCTCTCTTTTTCTATACATTTCTAATAATCTCTCAGAAAATATCTTTATCCTATCTACTTATTCGTTTTTTTGATTGATTTTATATGACTTGTTTCTTAAGAAATAATTTAGGTTGCTTATCTATTTTTATTTTTATGTTATTATTATTTTAAATTTAAACTCCGTACTAGTGTTGTCTGTGGAGATAAAATTATTTCAAAAATAAATATTTATATTTATGATATCTACTTGGCTTAAGGTAATGTTTCAGATCAATTTTTGTAGATAAAGAGGGATAAATTGTAACAATAGAATACTGTTCCATGTAAATAAAATGACATTTTCGATTAAAATCAATTGAGGTATTGGTCGAATTTATTTTCATTCTAATTTTATTTTACTGACTTCTTGCAACTTCTTTCACGAATAACATATTTTGGTAATAATCTGAGATAAACAAAACATGCTTTACATATATATATATATGTTATATATATATATATATATATATATATATATATATATAATTTGTGTATAATAATAAATATGAGATATTGCGTTGAAAAAGTATGTTAAATTCATTAAATACGAAAGAAAACCTAAAATGAATTCAGAAATCACAAAGTCGAACCAAATGTAAACATAAGTTGATTATAAACATAAATTCTATAGGAAAGTATAAATTAACAAAGAACCTGTAAATAATTGCAATTAGTCTTCCATTAGATATGATGCTCTACGTGGCGGTCTTATTTACGTATAATTACTTTTTTATGTTCACCCATGTTCAAGAATAATTAATGCCATTGGGAAATTGTCGACGATCTTACGAAGTATCGCTGAACTAAAGTAATTAAGCATTTAAGCGAGAGGTGTGCTTTTAGTTTCTCATCGACGCGTCAAATAAACATTTCGACTCGTTGTGCCGCTGTCTTCACTGTAGTTAGTAAGTTTAATATTTGATGTGCGGTTTTTACTCTGTACGTTTATTTTCGATCCGTACATATGTAAATAATTTATGTAAATGTTTATATTTAATTATGTTATTTTATTGTAATTACTTAGTTGAATTTTTCTTATTATTTATTGAAAATTGTATTCGGAACTCATTTTCTTTATATTAATAGATAGACCATGTGAGATCACTTTTTCATAAGTAATGCAACTATTATGGACAATTAATTTAAACTTATTTTTAGAAAGTTCATTTTTTATATTTTAACTATAAAGATAAAATATAATTCAGTACTTCTCAAATTAAAATACTGAGAATATAGTTCGGAAAATTTATAATATGATTAAATTCACTTTTAAAAATTAATTATCATTTTAAAAAACATTATGCATTGCGTATTAATATTATTGTCAATGAAATTATTTTAATTAATATTATTTTTTTCATGTAGGAATATCCTGATGTATGTTTTTCTCACTAAAGAAATGTTATTGTATAATTGTAACATTTTAAAGTTGATGTTCTATATTATTCGTATATATATATATATATATATATATATATATATATATATACAGATATAAACACAGGATTGACGCTTTAAATTCGCGCGTTCTAATGAATTTACACAATTTCCAAGTACACCCACTTCGCTAGCACAATACGTTTATAAATTGATCAATAGCACTTTTTCCGTAATTAACATTTTTTCCCTTTTTTCAGTCACATAAATCTTCTTTAGCTTAAAATGTTTCCGTGGATAACACGGACTTACAGACAAACAGAAAAAAAGTTCACAGAAAAAATATTACAGTCGAATAACAAGGACACCCTAACAAATTGTGGTCCCAGAGGCAGGATAACAATATTTACATACAAGCTCGATGACAGAGATGGCGGCGCATATCCTTCAATAAAAATGCAAATGGAACGTACACGAATTTACCGACAGTGCAGGATTTATCCAATTATGTCTGTAGATGGAGATGTCTAGTGTAGTCTATTTTAAAGTTAGATGTGCTTTTCATTCATACGAACAGATGAATATATATATATATATATATATATATATATATATATATATATATATATATATATATATATAATATAGGATAAAATGAAATTTAATAGAGCATAGTCTGGCAATAATGCATTTCTATTAATTTTGCGGATAAGAAGAGAATGTTCTTATACAAATAAGAAATATTTCAATTTAATGACAAGCTTAAACAAAAATACTGAAAATAGATTTTTAAATTAAAATTTTTTATTACATACATACTCATCCACATACACACACACATGTATATATATATATATATATATATATGTATATATATATATATATATATATATATATATATATATATATATAACTAGATAGAAAGATATAGATAATATCAAATAATTGAATAAAATATTTAAATCGTTTTATTGGATGATGTGTATTTTTATTTTATTCACTGTAGTAAAATGCAATAACTGGCTTTAAATTTATAACTTTTTGGATTTTTTCTTTCGATATGTAAAAAATGAAATATTTGTATTCATATATTTTTTGAAATTGAGTTATTTTGAAATGCTCTAATAAAACAAATGAATTACTTACTAGAGAAATCATTTTTTCACTGTAAAATAACAAACAAAATTAACATTTTAAATTAGATATATAGTTCTGTTTGATTATATAGCCACTAGATTGTTTTTCAAAAGTTGTTGATCGAAATTATATGAGATTGACTTTATGTTGACAGTGTACACAATTCAATTATAACTGAAAGTTTCAAAATTCAAAATGAAAGTTTTTAATGCTAAAATTTTAAGATACGAAAAAGTTAAATAATAAATTAAAAAAATACTTCGTTTATATTATAGACTTCCGTCTTACAAACTAATTACATCATGCACTAGGGTTGTAAATCAAACCGCCGTAAGTCAAACTCTAAATCCCTATCGGTGTAATATTATTACAAGAGGGATCTTCTTGAAAACAGATTTCATGTCTTAAAATATCAATTTTCGTTGTTAAAATTAATGAGAGATAATTAAAATCATTAAAAAAGAATTATTTTAGTTGTCAAAAACATATAAAATATAAATAAATACATAAAAATCAAATATTTTTTTTGATTTCTTAAAAAAAATTTTAATTAATGAATTTTTATTGGAAGGGGACAATTTAGAGTTTTTAGTTGAAGGTTAGTTCAGTATTATAAAATATTTAGTGTTATAAATAGAAGTTAAATATCAGTGTAGAGAATGAGGAGATTTTTATGATTTATGTACATATATTATGTTAGTGCAAAAACAATTGCGCTTTTTATCGTTTTAAGTTTGGCACCGATTTTTCTAGTTACCGTTATATTTTGTTATAGTCATGTGATACATCTGTGCAAACAATAAAATCAGCACTACTGATTTCAGATTATGTCTATTGTTTTCATTCTTTAGTATTGTTGGATATAAACACTTAAATTAGTCATGGAAAAAAGGAAATTCGCACGATTTTATTGTATGAGCTTAAATTGGGACGTTAAGCAACAGAAGTTGCTTGAAATATCAAATTTGTTTTTGGAGAAGAGTTCACATGCCTTCTAAATGATTTTTAAAAAATTTAATGAACTAGGGTATGAAATCTTACCTCACCCACTTTATTCTCCGAACCTGTCTCTGACAGATTATCGTTTGAGTAATTTCCTATGAGATAAGGTTTTCAAAGATCAAGCATCAGCTCAAAGCGCTTTCGATGAATTCGTTAATTCCAGGACTCCAGAATTCTATCTTGTAAGAATAAACAAACGTATTTCCCGTTGGGAGAAATGTGTGCAGGCCAGTGGTCTCTATTTTGATTAATAAATATAATTTTTAACTGATATATTCGTCTTTATATTCAAGCAAAAAAAAAACGCAACAATTTTTGCACCAACCTAATACAAACACGTATAGCTACTTCAAAATTTATTAAAAATACTTTTTTAAAACAAATTAAAAAAATCGTGCCACAAAATTTATAACTTTAACTGTTTTTATTATATGTTTTAAATTAAAAATGAAACAAATTGAAAAAAAAAAATGAAAAATAATATAAAAAAATATATGAACACCGTGTACGGATACAGAAAAATCATCCAATTATGAAAATATGTGCATGAAATAAAATAAAACTGAAATTTTATATAAAAATGTATCCAAAACGTGGTTAAAAATACAATTAATTAGATACATAAATATCAAGCCGTAAATAATGGTCGTGTTTTTCTCGACTGAGCCCTGCGTTAAAAATCGATAACCGTAACCGCGACAATTACATTAATGTCACCGGCGTCAATTGAACTTCATTAAACCAACCCATAAAAATGATTCATTTGATAGAACACAAGTTGTTTTAAAAATATTTTTTATAAATTTCCAATTCGTCCTTAAGCTCATAGACCACACCTGAACACAAGAGACGCTTATTTTTATTACGGTTTTCGCCATACCTCACTGATTTGTACTCTATATTTTATTTGAGGACTTTTGTTTAATCAATTCCACTGCGAATCTGTACTTATTTATATTGTTACGCCGTCTTTACATATATATATATATATATATATATATATATATATATATATATATATATATATATATATATATATATATATATATTCAAATCATTCAGAAATAAAATTCGAGTAATAAATTACATTTTTATGATCAGGCCAAATATAAAATACGCAATGTCGTCAACGTTTTAATGTTTTATTTATGCTAAATAGCATCGATACGACCTTCTTCGTAAATTTTATTTTTAGACTGAACGTTTCGTTAATGATTTATAGTTTATATTTGTTTAATACTATAATACAGGTCGTCGAATGTTGCATGTTTATAAAATTAGTTGGTAAAATTTATGGCTCACATATTTAAAATATGAGTTAAGGTCATTCGATGTCATGTGTTTGTATGGTCTTATGAAAAAATGTTATAAACGTGATAATTTTTGCTGTTCCTCTACTTTTTTTATATCAGATATAATGAAAACAGAAATTATAATTGTGTATGTTGAGTTGAGTTTTAAATAATGTCATTTTTTGACATTGTTTAAATTTTTTTAAAAAATAGAGATGTATCATGTTATTTAATTATATGGTTCTTTGCGCATTTTATGACATATCACAAATATATTATTTTTTACAATGTGTGTCTCTGAATTTAAATTAATCGAAAAATTGGGTTATAATACACAGTTTTTAAACTATTGTTTTTATATCATAACCTAAGAAATTATATCAAAATTAATTATATCAATTTAATAATAAAAATATTGATTAAATAAATTAAGAACAAAAATATTCGACATATCATAACATGATTTCAGTAAGAAATGATGATAAAATGTTTATGAAATAAAGATAATTTTAAAATGTCTCTTAAATTCTCATCGATCAGTTTTATCAATAGAATATATAGGGTTTCAGCAGTGGATTGATAGAGGCTGATGCTGATGTACCTAATTTGACTTAGGCTTCCTCACGAAAATGTTAAAAAAAGCAAAAATAAAAAAAAACTGTTACCTTCAATTTAGTATTTTAGTTTAATTGTATTTTATAATCGTGTTGAATAAATTAAAATACTAAATTAAAAATAACATGTCTTTTCTTAACCCCTGTACCCGCTTTTAAAACTTCCATGTGGAAGCCTAAATTGAATCATGCTGTATATATATGTATATATATATATATATATATATATATATATGTATACATATATATATGGAAGTAAAGTTTGATTATATTGCATAAAAAGTCTATTAGACACCTTCAATAATTTCGGTTAGTTTATATCAAATATAATCTAACCGAATTTCAGTTCATTCTAATGAAATCAATTATTGTTAATACTTTATTACTAACAGACATTTTATAAAGTTATAATCGCCTGTTTTTGTACCTGTGGTTTAGTTTTCTGAATATTCCTTTTAGACATTTTGTTTATATCACTGTTCTTGAACTTGAAAAATATAAATAGCTTTTATGCTCCTCTGTTGATATTTTCCGCTATTCGAGTTCAGACATGGTCTATTACATCTTGTAATCTTAAATGATAATAAAAAAAACTTGTACTTATAAGTAGCATTAGTGTTAATAAAAAGTAACATAATCACAACACGTATACGAGAACGTATTATATTCCCTGTCGTTAAGTTTTTACAGCAGTGATAAAATGAAATGGACGTGGCTATATTTTATTAGTTAGCACATCGAAGCAGCTACCGATGGATTATTAATCTATCTGATTCTTTATTTTTAAGTAAGAAACTCATTATGAGAGAAGTAAAAGAAAAGTTTGAAATTTCTTATTATTCGATTGTAGAAGAAGAAGTATTATGTTCTGTCTTATTTATAAAACAGAACAGTTTTGAATAATTAGTTATAAATTAATAATAAAACATCTTTTTCGAAAAGTAATATCGCAGATTTTAAATTTACATCAAAGGAATATATACAAGAAAACTTTATGTATTTTGAATTCGACTTGTTTTCATATTTTATTATTGCTACTGATACAATTTATAAAATTACTAATTGACTCTTTTTGAAAATTGACGGTTTAATTTTATATGAATGTAGCGTAGATTGAACGATATATTGATTTTTGTTTTATTTTCAAAAAGTATTCCATTTTCTGACATTAAATCCGGACTGAAGTTATTTTTCATGCTTTGAGAAAAGCAATTTGTATGTGGAGATTTGCGGATGATAACGATGTTGTACATAAGATGAAAACGTTTCGTCGAGAACGAAAACATTTACTGTTGTAAGAAATATTTACTTTTTATTCTTTTATTACGTACAATAAACTGCGTGGGTCGTTCGATAAGTTTGGTACATTTCTATGGTGTGGCGCCACCATTCATTTGGTAACGTCACGGCTATCAAGTGACACTTTTCAAACTACCATAGGTGAAATTTCAGCTAAAAGCGACACGTTGTTGACGTTCTACAGATGTTTGAAGCGAGAATTGTAGTAAATTCCGCAGAAATGGAAAAAACGAGCAGGTCTTTTTGCGTCGATTTGTCACTTTGGATGAAATGTGGATCTACCACTACACATCTGAGTCAAAGCAGCAATCAAAGCAGTAGGCAAAGACTGGTAAAAGTGCGCTCAAGAAAATGAAGACTGTTTGTCTGTTTGGAAGGTGATGGGCACTGTTTTTTGAGATTCTCTAGAAGTCATCCTGATCGACTACTTAACGAAGAGAAAAACGACAACAGGAGCCTATTATGCAATATTATTGAACCGTTTAAAAGAAGAATTGAAACAAAAACGGCCAATATTGACGCACAAAAAGTGCTTTTTCACCAAGATAAAGCGCCGTTTTTAAAATCGACCGTCGCAATGGCAAAATGGCACAAATTAGGCTTCTAATTGATTCCTTATCCACCCTATTCTCCGAACTGGGCTCCAGGTGATTTGTTCCTCTTCCCAAACTTGAAAATTTGAGTGGGAAGAAATTCTCGTCAAATTAGGATGTCATCGCCGCTGTCAATTCGTATTTTGCAGACTCGCTGGACCACGTGTACGGCCTTAATGAATACTATGTTGACAAATAAAATCGATTTTTTCCAAAAAACAGTGTTTAACTTGTTTTTTACTATACTTATCAAACGATTCATGTATTCAATATTTAATATAAAAAACTTTTAGAGTCATTTATTGTAGCTGAGTTGAAACAAAGGATTATTATTAACAAAAAATATTAGAATTAGTGAAATCCAAGATACATGTTCGATATGAAAAACTATTTTATATTAATAATTAGATTTTTTCTAATCGGTAAAAATTTGAACGATTGTCTTTCTCTACTGGAATATAATTTATGAATAAACATAAAAAATATGCTTTCAGGTGAAAACAGTAATGCATTTTAAAATGTTCATAATACATAAGAATGATCCGAAATCGATTGCTTACTACTTTGATCACTTAATGTGAATCTGTCGTCCAAACAGAATTATAAAACAGAAACAGATTAAAAGTTCACGTACAATAGTAATTTCATTATAATTGACCGATCAATTTGAACGAATGAATCGAACGAGTTCTAAAATAAACCAAATTAAAACGATAACAAACTCTAATGGCGTACGTATGATGTTTAATTCAGGCAGAGATGAAAATGTTGATAATGCCACTGTTTATAAAATGAATAATAAAATCGTATCGATTTTTACGAACTGTATAATCAATGGAAATGCGACCGAACACGAACATCGTCCAGATGCTCACTTCAATTAGTGAATTGATCTGTTTGAGAGAAAGAAAACAATTTGTTTCAGTAATAATTTTCTTAAAGATGATGATTTCTGTGTGTATCTGGTGGGAAAAATGTCGACTTCTGTGAATTGCGAAGAAGTAATGAATCAATCATTGTTAGTCGTGTTGATTATTTTTGCAGTGAAAATGTAAATGTGTGAGTATAAAAATAATTACAAAAGTACATCTACGAGGAGTTAATCCTATAATTGATTTATATTTTATTTAGTTTGCAAAAATACCAGTTAACTTTTTTATTAAGATAAATAGTAGGTTGCTTAATTGTACCACTTTTTACTCGACATTTATGTAAAGATGTTTGATATATATATATGTATATATATATATATATATATATATATATATATATATATATATATGTGCGTGTATTTGCCTGAGTGTATGTGTATGTGTGTGAGCAAATGAGTGTTGAAAAATAATTCATCCCTATAGATGCGGTGATGTTTGTGTGAAATAAAGAGAAATTACTGTCAAATTTCATTAAATAATAAGTAAATTGGGTTTATTAAACGCTCAACTTAATTAATTTATGATATTCAGAATGAGTATATATTGCCTGAGATGAATATCAACAAAAGAATTCTAAGAAATATGTAAATAATATGTATATATATATATATATATATATATATATATATATATATATAATGATAATATTTAATCTTTAAAAGGATGAATTGTTCAAATAATAATAATTATTTATTTAAAAGTAAAAATAAATATTCAAATCAAAAGATTAGAGTTAACTGAAATTTCATTTATTTGAAAATATTTCTCGAAAATAAAATTTCAACAATTTACTTTTTTAAATTATCAGAATTATTTTTGAAATATATCATACACGGAGCTTTATGTTTGGTTTATTTTCTAGATTTTTTTGGAAAAAGCTAGAACTTATTTGTTAAATAACTTTGTTCTAGCAAAAATAATATTGCTTTTTTTAAAAATAAAACAATGTGTATCGTAGCATTGTATATATTATATCTTGGTCAGTTAGTATTAAATATAGAATTTTCTTTATATAAATATTAGTTAATAATTCGGGCGATGATGACCTTAGCTGTCGAAGCGCCCTAAAACCCCAATAACCAATCAACCTTCAAGGAGAAACTTTGACAGATGCAATTCGATCAGTTATAATTTAATAGTAGTCAATTTATTGAGAATACGGAAATTAATGATATTTACACATGGATATTTTTAAAGTGATTAATAATAATTGCAATTATTTATAATATATATATATATACATATATATAATGAATTTATTTTAATATATATATATATATATATATATATATATATATATATATATATATAATGATAAATTATTTTTGCCTGTATTAATCAAAATATATCTAAAGAAATTGTGGGTTTTTTTCTTAAATATTTAACTTGAGAAAAAGTTAAAGGTATTTTCAAAAGTATAATTGATTAAAAATAAAAAGTAGAATCTTAACCATTTTGATGAAATTCATTCAGTTTCTCTTTAAATAAATATTTTATATGAAATATTTAAGGTAAATTTTTGATTATTTCAAGATATTTTCAACCAGTAATTACAATTCTTTAAAGTAACAAAACATTTCCATTTAGTTAAAAATTTTTTTTTAAATGAATATTCTTTATAACAGTATTTATTATTATTTTCCAATATAGTTCTCTTATTTTGAATTAATTATATTAAATAATTTTTCCACATTTTAGGCAAATGTTAATTTTAAAATACTTTCATATAAAAAAATATAAACAACTTTCGAGAAAGAAATATTATAATTATAAATACCGAATATCTCGACGTATAGAACGCCCCTAGTCATAGACGCAATTGAATTTTAAAGGATTTTTTTCAATTTTTTCATATACTGGTGATGTAAGACGCATGATAGTAATAAAACAATTTTAGTAGGTGGATTTCTGAATGGGAAATTCCAAAGGTATATAATGTAATATAAAGTAATAAAATGTTTACTTCTCTATTTACTTGGTATTTAAGAGAGTCGTTCCACCCACATCCTAATTTGTGAAGTTATAATTTTTTATCCCTGCTGTATAAGATGCACCCGAAATTTACAACCAATTGTTTGTTGTTCAGTGCGTTTTGTACCCCGAGATATATGGTGTGTATTTTAAATGTAAGTAATATTAATAATCATTGGTAGAAATAAAGAAAATTGGATTGAAACATATAGTGTTTCTTATATATTTTTTTATAAATCGAGGATAGATGCGGCTAAAATGTATCTAAATACTATTCAATGAATTGAAATATTTTTGATATATTCAAGAATGTTTTAGTTTATTTTTTATAGTAATAAAAATTAATATGTTTAAATGCTTAACTTTTTTCTGCATAAAAATAAAAATACTGTATTTGCTGCATTTTTATTAATAACAGAGAGTGATGATCTTCTCTTCCAATTATATTATGTATATAAAAATGTACTTAAGAATATGAATAAAATATATGCTCACTAATCTCTATAAAATACGAAACGTTAGAATTTCAAGTGCTATTATAGTATTCCATCTACTTCAAGAGAATTTCATTCTACAATCTTGATAAATCTGTACCATCAGTGACTGTAAATCCAGTCATTCTACAGATAGGGAGGTGGAAAAAAATGCAATATCTTCAATCGTTCGGTGCAAGTATAAGACACGGATACTAAGTTTCCGGCGACAATTCTAACGCATTGTTGTTGTTGTTGTCGGTGGTATTTTTTTTTTGTTGTGCACGCAACCAAAGATGTCTTCAAACTGTCCACCCTCTGCAAACCAACCCCCTGCATAGTTCAGAAGTTCAACGCCGCGCGCCTGCTGTTTTCGCTAGCTATCCAAGAACGTGACCCGAAATGTAATCAACTGTTTCGGTCGTTAGATGATGATGACTGACATTGGATGAGGGGGCAGATTGTGTTGCTTGACAGAAGTAAAAACAAACTTTCTTCTTCTCAATTTTCCGCAAATACAACACACTAATACATGCTCGTACACACACGTACACGCGAACGGCCGCAATAAATGATTGAAACCGAGGCAGATGTTTAACGAATCTTGCTGTTTTTTTTTTCCTCGAGCGTCGGCTATTTAATTACTGATGGAAATTTATGGAGTTTTATATTTTTGCAGTTTCGAAAATGTGAATTAACAGACGGCTGTCAATCTTGTAATTACATTTTGACGCAATGTCATACTATGAAAATATACAGTGGCGTTTAATTGAAATTCCCTCCAAACGATTGTAAATAATAAACAAAATAATTAGTTACATGGAAGTATTGAGCAATATCCGCACACAGGCTGGTTTAACGTGTCGTTCAGATTCATTTTTATTTGATTTACTGGTACAGCTGCATTTTTAATGCGTTCACGTAATTGATTTTTATCGGCTTAGTAAATATATTAGGACAGTTATTGTTACGCAAATAAAAAAAGGTGTGCTCCAAATTCTATTTACGATTAAATTTAACTTTGACTTTAACAATGCGGATTTATTGTTAAAATAAATATTTACCTAAGGTTTGTTATAAAACAAAAAATTATATATAGTTATACATATAGTTATTTTTTTTTTTGAAGTTTGAATCGCGAATTTAATCAAAGTACTCATTTCACAGTCATATGAACAATAAATATTTGTTTGAGCCTCGAGCAAGTAAACTGAAAATATTTTTTTATACTGTAAATACAATACATTATTTATATTTAAACATTTGTTAATACGAAATATTATAATATAATATTAATATTTTATTTTAATATTATGTTTGCATTTTGATGAGGTAATCTTTTTTTAATTGTGATTTTTAATATTTTATGTTTTTCATAATTGAATAATTTTCTATTACGAGTACATTGAACGAATACTTGTCAGCAGAATTTTATTAGGTTGATGCAAAAATAATTGCGGATTTTACCATTTTAAGTTTGATGTCGATTTTTCTAGTTACCGTAATGTTTTGTTAAAGTCATTTGATACATCATTGTAAACAATGAAATTAGCATTACTGATTTTAGCTCATGTCTATTGTTTTTATTGTTTAGTATTGTTGAATATAACCTCTTAAAATAGTTACAGAAAAATGTAAATTCGTACGATTTTGTTGTATGAGTATAAATTGGGAAGTAAAGCATCAGAACCTGCTTGAAATATCAAATTTGTTTTTGGCGAAGAGTCAGTTAATGAACGTACAGCTTAATACTGGTTCTAAAAATTTTGTAATGAAAACGAAAGCTTTGATTACTAGGAGGGTTGTATATGTTTTTCAGCTATAAATAATAATGATTTAAGAATAAATATTGAAGCGGAGCCACGTAAAACAATTCGAGAGATGGCAGAAAAACTAAGACGTTGATCATTCAATAAATGTTCGACATTTGAGCCTAATTGGAAAAACAAGAAAGCTGGATAAATGGGTGCCGTATGAACTAAACGAACATCAAACAAATCGTCGATACAAAGTATTCTCTGCGCTTCTTTTGCGTAACAAAAATGATCCTTTTCTTGATCACATTGTCACATGTGATGAAAAATGGATTCTCTGCAACTATCGGGAAAGTTCATCACAGTAGTTAGACCGAAGAGAAGCACCAAAGCAGTTTTCTAAACCGGAGCTTCATGAAAAAAAATTATGGGCACTGTTTGATGGTCGGAAAATGGCATCATTCATTACGACTTCTTAAATCCTGGTGAAACAATAACAGTAGAAAAATGTTGATAGGAAATTGAAAAAATGCATGAGATGTATCGTTTACGGCCAGCAAAAGTCAATCGAAGAAGACCAATTCTTCTACATGATAACGCCCGGCCATACGTATCACAAATGACTTTAAAAAAATTAAATGAACTGAGTTATAACCCCCTTACCTCACCCACTTTATTCTCCGGACCTGTCTCTGACAGACTATCATTTTTGTAAACATTTGAGTAATTCTCTGCTGGAGAAGGTTTTCAAAGATCAAACATCAGATCAAAGGGCTTTCGATGAAATCCTTAATTCCATGACTCCAGAATTCTATCTTGTACGAATAAACAAACTTGTTTCCTGTTGGGAGAAATGTGTGCAGGAGGCCAATGGTCTATATTTTGATTAATAAATGTGATTTTTAATTTATATATGCGCCTTTATACTCGATATGTAAAAACCGCAATTATTTTTGCACCAACCTTATATAATTTATTTATTACCATTAACATTATTTTGTATAAATTTACTTAAAAAAATAAAATTATAAAATCAACCTTAAACATTACTTGACCTTATTCAGTAAAAAAGTATTTAATGTTTTATTTTACTGAATAATATTTCATAATTTTAAATTTTAAACAAGCTTCATTTTTTTTAAAAAAAGAAAAAAAATATTCATTTTCTTATATATTCTCGATACTTTGTACTCTCTTGATCTCTTATACTTTGATCTCTTATACATTGTATTTTCCTATGTACTAAAACTCGAGTCTGTTATCTAACAGTACGGTGTCTACACGTTGAACACATTTACTTGAGCCGATTGTGTAATGCAGTTTAGTGCGTACTGCTAGTCAGAATATTAACATTATTTTTTTATCATTTATTACAGTATATACGGACACGGTGCATACGGACAGTTGATCCAGTGTAATTCCAAACAAAATCCGTGGAATATCTAATTAATCCATACGTGTTGTCGGTTCGCGTTTTTGTATTTGATTTATATGAGGTTATTTCTAGCCATGTGATTAATAGTTTTAATGGAATTGTGAATACTTTTTTCTCTGTTCGAAGTGGACAAGTTGATTAGCTGTAATATTAGAAGTGGACAAGTTGATTAGCTGTAATAAGATAAAGGTATGTGTTCATGAATGTAGTTATAATTTGTAGTGATACAATTAATTAGATTAGAATATATTTAAATAAAAAAACAACGGTAAATGTAAAATATCTCACTGGACGATTTCATTATATGAAATGGGTAGAGAAGCTTCACTGTACATTTTTAACTATTTGTATTTTACTGTTAGTTTATTTTCTCTAATTTAAAATATTATAAAAGTGCAATCACTTTTATTAATATTTAAAACGTCTGAACGCATCAAATGTTAGTTTAAAATACGGTTTTAGAAGTATAGTTTCTATTTTTATGTTTTTAAAATAGTTGATAGGAAAAAATCGTCGGAAACGTCTCTGTGAAATTATAATAAACATCTTAAGACAGGTACAAATATTTGTTATGAAGTTTTTTTGTAAAAAAATAAATACTGAAAATAAATTAACAAAATATAATGTGCAATTTCTTAAAAATAAAATTATATGTAGAACACTGGCGTTACACAACACTTAAAATTTCGTGTAAAACAGTGGTGTCAAACATGCGGCCCGCAAGGTTCTAGAATACGGCCGGCGATACAAAACTTGTTGATTTTAAAGCAAGTTGCAAGTACGGTGCAAACGGTGATAAAAAAAGTATAATAAAGTTGGTATTTCAGATTTCTATTTGTACTTGCCAGAACATTTTATTGAAATGCATGTGTTTTCAGTAAGAATCTTGGCAAGGTTTGGTAGTACATACCTATGTGAACAATTATTTTCTCTTTCAACTTTTTGCAGACGAGAACTATTTCAACTGTATTTCTCTCTGGGTCGAATATATATATATATATATATATATATATTATATATTTTTTTTTATATAAAGAAGAGTGTGCTGAAGAGTTAAATATAAGATGTTAAGTAAAAAAAATTCTTTTTAATGGAATATTAGTTTTTATTGGAGAATAATAATAATTATTTGAGAATAAAATTGTGGATTAGTTTTTGTTTAGTACAGATAACGAATTTTTTTGCCGTTTTAACGACGATATTCGACCTAGTAAATAGAAGTGTGATGCCGCTTCTATGGCGACATTCGACCGCAAAGGGTTAAAGACTAATAAGACTTCATATAGGTCAAGATTGAGAAATGAACATTTAACATCTATAGTAAAAATATCATTATCACAAAAAAAACATACGATATTGATAAAATAGTTTCTGTTAAAAGATGTCGAGTTTCTAGTAAAAAATCTTTTTTTTAATTTTTCTCATTTAAAATTTGACTGTAACATTTGATAATAATATCTAAATTTAATGATTTTTTTTAATTCTTATAAATTCATTTGAGAAAAAATAAATGTAAAATTTAAATGAGTTACTTTCAAATATAAATAAGACATTTTTTCGTTCGCTAATTAGTTTTTGAATGAGTTTGCTTTTGTCTGCAGCCCGCAGACTCTCATAAACTGAATTTGATGGCCCATGTTCATATATGAGTTTGATACCACTGATGTAAAATATCGTACATGTCGAGTAAGATGATAAACCTTTGTATATAAATAAAAAATAGAAGTTGTTAATAATATGTTAAGATAAAGAGTTTATGTACAATAATTCTCTAGTTTGTAATGTTATAGTTTTATTAATATAATTTACTAGTTTCTCAAATGACTATACAGAGAGGAATACTTTACTTTATATCTTTTTATTTCTTATATATTGCCGTAAAAGTATAAAATGTAGCATACTTTTCTAGTTTATGTTATATTTTTTCATTAAATCTTATCAAATAGTTTTTAATAACTTTTTCTAGTTGTTAAAATGTATAATACATTTCGACGAAAAGATTTACTTTATCTACATGATGAATGTTCTCATTTTTACTAACTTCTCATTCTTTTTTTGTTCTGATAACGTAATCGCATTGAATTTTATTTTCAAACTGTATAATTTTCGTTACCGATCCCTTTGTAGATAATATTCCTTTTGATTTTCTTACAATTCTAATTGATAATAAAACAAACTTGTTGTAAAAATAGTTCCGACTCGTTTTAAATATTATTTTAATTTAAAAATATGTAAATGTGTAAGATCGAGATATATACAAAACGTGTACTTCCTATTCCGGTGTTCGCTACAGAAATAATTTTCAGTGTTTTATTTTCCTCCTTTTCTTGAAACATTAAAAGAACGTGAACGTTACAACGAGAAAAATACAAAATACGAGCGTTACGAAGGAAATCAGTATAAATAAAGCACATTTTCATAAAAACACGGAACCGCCAATGCGGCCTGTTTTAAAATATGGCATACAATTTCGAATGGTATTTTCCCACACACGCTTTGGTCATGACAAGCATCTCGTTTACTCGACGTTAGTATAGTATAATATGATAAATTGGCAGTATGACTGCGTTTGTACAGACGAAAGCGTGTACTCCGGGTATTATGGTTTTCTGGAATTTAAGTCGCTTGTGACTGCGTAACGAAATTTGCAGTATGGGAATGAAGGACGCAGTCTTTCACCGGCAACAAGAATACTAAACACTTTAATCAGTTTAAAGACGACTAGTTATATTTTAAAGCGTACTCTACAGGATAAACGAAATGCTTTAACCTAAATCTATGCTATGAGTCATTAAATATTTTAAACGGTTTCAATAAATTTTAACAAAGGTTAGATTAAAATATTACGTTACGTGAATACAATTTTCAAAGTATTAAATCGGATTAAATTCCAATAAAATTATATATATATATATATACATATAAAAGTAAAACATTAATAAAGAATTTTATTTAGAAAATTGATTGTACATGTTTAATAAATTTTCAACGTGTTTTCAGAAAAATGCAAACAATTTAAACTTGAAAAATATTTTGCAAATTCAATATTCGAAGTATTACGTCGGTAGGAAAATAGTTGCGGTTTTTGTTTTCCGAATTCTAACTTAAATTTTTTAAATGAAAGTGTTGTTTCATCGTGTTCATATTAATATTATTTTAAAGTGAATTTTATGGTCTGTATTTTGGTAATATCGGCTTTGGTTTTACTATTAATTTTGCTTCAAATTGGGTTATTGAATTAAAAATTGAAATGAATTAAATAAGAGATTTTTTTGTATGAGTTGAAAACGAGTGGTGAAGCAGTAGAAAGTGCTCATAATCTAAACGAAAGTCAAAATTTTAGTACTGGGGATGAGAGTCTTAAAGATGAAGAAGGTCGCAGGCGTTCTTCTTCAGTTCATAACGATTAATTGAAAGTATTAGTTGAATCAAAACCACGCAAAACAATTCTGAGCTTGTACAAAAGTTAGACGTTAGTCAACCAACAGTTCTGGACCACTTGAAACAGCTATGAAAATCGAAAAAGCATGACAAATGGACCGTAAACTGCACATATTTTTCTACCCACCTAATAGAGAATAATTTCATTACTTAATATACTAATATTAGGAATTAGAAATGCAGAAACTTATCTATATTTATATAAATATTTTCAAGAGAAATAAAAACATAATTAATTTTGATATCACAAAATATCTCCCTGTTGTTAATAATTATAACATACTTTTGTGGCAACAATGAAATTATAAAAAATTAAAAAACATGTTGCTCAGTTAGTAGTTAAACAAATACTTTTTTATGTAGATCCTATATTAGTTTGAAATTGAAAAATATAAATAAGCTCATGTTTCTAAGCTTTGAATAGTAAGTTAGGTAGAAGTAATGTCTCGGAATAAGAAGTAATATCTTGGAATAAGAAGTCAAGTCTCGTTCGATATTTTAGAAAATAAAAAATAAAAATATATATCATATTAAATTGTTTCAAATGAAGGAAATGGTTTTTATAGTAAATATATCTATCTATCTATATTATATATATATATATATATATATATATATATATATATATATATATAATGTATCAATATATATTTTATAATAATATATTTTCAGTAAATATATCTTTCTATATATATATAATCAAAATTATCCATAAAAAGCTTTATAAAAAATAATCTATCTGGGATAATGTTTATATAGAAATATTAATATATATATATATATATATATATATATATATATATGTGTATATATATGTGTGTGTCTATATATATATATGTGTGTGTATATATATATATATGTGTGTGTATATATATATATATATGTGTGTGTATATATATATATATATATGTGTGTATATATATATGTATGTGTATATATATGTATGTATATATATATGTATATAAATCCATGATGCCGACTCATTTGATTTGTTTATTATATCATTCGTGTACATTTGCTTGCTTATAATTGACAAGTGGGTGAGCACAGTGAACAGGGGGGCGAAGCTTCCTATAACTTTATAATAATTTTTAAAACACCGTGTTTATTAAATTTATTAACATAATCAAAAAGCATTAAAAATAGATGAGCATAGGGTTTTATAAATTTTCATAAAATTGTTGAATCTGCTAATGGAGACAGTTCTCTTGCAACAAAATCATTATCTATTGAAGTTTCATTAATTTACTGAAGGCAGATATAAAAGAAAAATTATAATATGAAAAAAACAAAATATTAAAAATTTTGAAATAATAATTTGGAAACGAATTGTAGATATAATAAAGTATTTAATATTATTAAGGTAGTAAATTCATTTATCTACTAATGGTTTAATAATAATAAAAAAAATTGTGTATTTAGGATCAAATTCGCTAACAGTACTATTATTGTTGTTCTTCTATACTTTTTTTAAGTATAGTCATTATAACTCTTTCTACTCAAATGTCATCTTTAGATAGTTTCAATTTTAATTCCATGTTCTTATTTCTACTATTTCGATTTCTGTCAGAGTTAACAAAACTCTTCTATTCAAAAAATGACCTACACATGTCGGAAACTGAATCTTTGGTTGGTGTATTTGTTCGTGACATAGCAGCCACTAGTCTGATTAAACTGATATTGAACTTTGAAATAATATTAAACTCAACTGTGAACTTTAATATCGAATTTGAAGGAAGTTATAAGATGATGACAATTGTGTTTAAAGCGGTCGTAGAAATCACAAAGAAAAATAACGAAGATGACAACAATTGTCGCGAGAACATGATTACAGATATAGAAACATACTTTAGGTTTTTAATAGTAATGTTCATAATCTATATTTACCATTGCAGGTTTATTCTGGTTATTATTTCTTATAAATAGAAAATTTATTTTTTTAGTTTTTTCCAATTTTCAGGAGTCATTCGTATTATGAAATATAAACGTACTTAATGAATATAATTTTAATCTTCTTGGAGACGTTTGGTAATGTTTAATTGTTACTTTGATAATATGACTTAATTTTTTTTTTACAAAGAAAATATTTTCAGGAACCTTAATTAATGATTTTGACAATAAATAAATGTAGGTTTTGTATCCATATTATTAATTTATATAATTTATTAAATAAACCTAAATATATTCAATTATTTAAAATATTATATTTATTGTTAGAATGTTTTTTATAATTTAATATTAATTGTATTAACATTGTGTCCATGAAAATATTTTTTATTTTACCGGTTGTATAAAAATGTACTTTATATGTGTATATATTTTAATTATAATTTCAATGATTATTTATATTTTATAATTGTATAATAATTGAGTCTATATTCGTTTAATATTTCGTATCGTTTGAATTTAGTGTCTGATGCGACGTACATTTTTTTCATAAAATATCTGAAGGTACATTAAAGGTTTTGCAATGTTCGACATTAATTCACATCGTGCAAATGAATTGATATGGAGAGAAAGGTTTTTCGTACACGTCAACAAAACACAGCACTCGGTTCGATATTGAATTTCCATATCAAATATCAACTAGACCCAAGTGTTCTCTCGATTATTGGCCCGTCTAGTGATGTCCCTTTACGTTGTCCGTAACTACGCCAATGATATAAATGCAGGGTATAATATCTCACTCACGGCGGTACACTTTATAGAAGAGGCACTTCTGGTCCAATACACGAGTAGAGTAATTCAATTTGGTGCCTGGTGGCACGAACGAATGTATGTTTGTATGTAATTCGCGTTTGCTACTGAATACGGTGACTGTAACACGTTAAGAAAACATACAAGCGGGACAAATTTTTATAGATTTATGTACTAAGATCGCATTTTTTTACGATGTGTGACACAATGCTGTATGTAATAAGATTTTTCCCTTTTTTATGTTTTTATTGGCCAATAACAGAGAATATATGAAATTGAGTAAAAGAGACCGGCTCTTTTTTATATCACTTTCGAAAGTGTTTGAAAATTATTGACAATCAAAACGGTGCCACGGTCAAAAAGATGAAAACTTATTTTATTTCGTAGAGCTGGATCACACTCATCGTATATATTTGCTTTTTTTTTATTTTACTACCCGTATTTTAAATTTTATCTAGTTGAAATGTTTTTAACAGTCTTTTTTCCATTCGACCCAACATTCGTTTATGTTTCGGCGTTTTCGACGATTTAATTCACTAGTATTTTGTTGAAACTATATTTACAAATAATTGAATTTAACGTATATAACGAATTTGTAAGAAAATATATATTAAAATATTTTTTAATAATGCCAAGGTGCTCTGCCCCTTACTCGATACGCTTCCTGACCGCCAGGGTGACCACCGCTGCTCGCTTCGCATATTTGGCATATATTCGCTCAATATTGTTATATATATACACAGCAGAGCTTCGATTATCTGTGCTAATGACGGGGGTGGCACTGGTGGAAAATCGAAAAACACGGATAATCGAATAAACTAATAAAATACAATAAAACGACAATTAAAAGATATTTTTACATACATATTTCAAGTTTATTTTTTTGCACTATATAAAAATATTAGTAGACACATTTCAGTTCCATATCTGTATTTAAAATATGTATTTCTCTGGTATTTTGTGAAAAAATCAGTCAGAAGTGTTTGACGCTTAAATTGACATCCGAATTTTCCTAACGCCAAAAATTTGACTATAATTAGTGTCTTCTTTTTGATCGAGATACTCTAATATTTCTGAACATGAAAGGGCATCTGCAAAAGATACTTTTGTTGACGTTGAAACTTTGGTAACAGATTCCTCATCACTCTCATCGTTAGTGGAGATATTTCCCAGAGTTTCTGATAATATAGTTGTGTTGCGTTTGATATCGTATCCTGGGTCTTCCTCATTTATTTTCAGCCATTCTTCATGATCATCTTCACCAATCTCTTCAAAACCGATAATATTTTACACAGTTTATGTTAGTGACACTGGAATAACTCGATCAGAGTCTTTATTCTCGATACCGTCGTTTTCAGGTGCAACAATATCTGGAAATAACTTCCCCCAAGATCTTATTGTAGTCAAAATTGTTATTTACGACCAACTTTCTACTGCAGAATACATTGAATCCTCGATTGTTAATTTTTTATAAAATGTTTTTAAATCTGTGTCTTCTTCAAAGACTGTACGCAATAAAAACTTGTATACTTTTACTTGAAACCTGCGGACACTCCCTGATCCATAGACTTGATGAGGGTTGTAACGTTAGAATTCACAGTCTGGTCATTGTTATGAATGATAACAGTATAACAACGTTGAATAATCGAAAGGATTGTTCATAATCTATAAATTTAAAACAAATTGCTACTTGATCATTCTTGATTAATTTGACTGGATTATTATTTCTCTCACTGCTTGAATATAAATCATAGTAATATATTTGGATTGTTCCTTTGTTTGTGGGAAATTTACTTTATCTTATACTTATTTTGAAATTGTTTGGATGAAAATCTTATAAATTGTCAGAAGTGAACTTTTTTATCGGTTCATAATTTTTATTATTTTTTTTTCAATTTATTCTTAAAAAATACAAATACTCATATTATATATATATATATATATATATATATATATATATATATATATATAACTTTAATTAAGTATTTAACTGACAACGATAGTGAATAAAAATAATGAATTCATCTGCTGTTGACACGTTTTTAAACATTAAAGTATCCATTCAGCCGTTACATTTAAATGAATTACAATTCAACGACCGGAAATATATTTTACATTGTCAAATACATACTATCTGATTTATCGCTCTATTTATTCTCTGATTGATGCAATGGTGTATATTGGATTAAAAGCATTTAAAAATTATTGGCATACGAATAAATATGTTACCATTTTTCCATAAATTAAATGATTATATCGATATATTGATAGTTGAATCGAAACAATTTCTATATATTTCACTAACATTTGTTTGCTTTCGTGAAAATGTATTCAAATATGTTATCAGACAAATAAATGTACATTTATGTAGTTTGGTAAACCTTGTCACAGCATGAATTTGAAATTTTAGAACTTGTAGTTCTGTTTTGTTTACTCGACTTACCTTAACTTGTATGTGTAGTGGATTAAGAAATTGTTTTGTGTGAATTTCTAACTTTGGTAGATTTGGAACTAGAACTATTTACTTATGTAAACTCGTTTCAAACATTTCATTAATTAAATCTTTATTGTAATAAATTACCCAGAAAATTATAACTTTACTTTTAGCAAGTCTTCATCAGTACAAGTAAAAGTTTAAGATCATTTATATTAAATAAATTGAATCTGTAGTTCTAATATGTTTTGTAATATATTTTATATAGAAATTTTAATTTGAGTGGAATGATCAAAAAAATAAAAACATTTTCTTTAAAGAGAAATAATGTAAATCGTAATAAATATATATATATAATACTTGTTGAGAAAGCTTTTTATTATTCTTTATAAATCGATAAGAAAACCAGATTACCATAGTTTAGGGATGAGGACATCGAACTCTTGACCAATAGGTTAAAAGATGAACTTTATACGAATCTATATCACTTTTCATCCAGAAAATGAACAAACGAAACTTTTATTTTAAAACTCCATCTCAAGTGCTTGAATAAGAATATATATTTTATTCCATTCGCAACTGAAGTCAAAAATCATTAATTTGAATTTATAAACGATTAAAATATTTCAGTAAGAAATTATATGTGCACTTAAATATTGTTTTAATATTTAATTAATAAACAGAATTATTTTATAGATTTTAGTGTTTTACAATATTATTATAGAAATTTATTAAATATTTCTAAATTTGAATTGATTTCGGTCATATGTTTGGTCATAGATTGGAACCCCGTTTATCTGTCTCAAACGGGATCGGGTTCGATCCGGATGACCGATAATCTGAAAAAATCGTTAACGATGTAAATTACAGTTTATATACATTTTATTTACTTTTACAACAATATTAACAGAACAAAGCAAAAGATGTATCTACATTCAGTATCAGTACAATTGTAGATTCACTCACTTGAATTCTGAATGAAGCAACCATGTAAATTATGGCCTTGATGTTGATTGATTGATTTCAAAATGGAGACTACGCCTCTTTCTTCATTTTCTTCAGATTTCTGTTCAATAATTTTATTAAGCAACTGCTTTCTGTAATGATATTTTAAAGTTTCAAGAACTCCTTAATCCATGAGCTGTATTATTGATGTTATATTAAGGAGAAGAAATTTAACTTTGATACTCCCATTAAGCAAGTTCTTCTTCTGTTTGGTGAGATAGGGCATTGTCAACTAACAATATCACTTTCAATGGAAAACCTTATTTTTTAAGTGACTTTGTATACATGGCAATAAAATGGGAAAATATCATTCCTTAAAAATCGTGCTATCCATCCGAGCTCTTTTTAGGGACTTGTAAACAACTGGCAAAGAAAAAGTGTTTGTATGTTTTAAAGCACGTGATTTAACAGATTTTCCAACCAATACACGGGGTAAATTGTTTTCCTGCAGCAATATTGCTAGCAAGCAATGTCCTCCTCTCTTTTCTTTTTTTGTTACTTGTAATCGAGTCTTCTAATTTCGAAACTAAGGTTTTTTTTCTGATAGTATCTTGTAAAAAAGATCACTTTCAAGCTTATTATAAATTTAATCCGGATAAACCAGAAAAACGGTACCCAGATAAACGTGGTTCCACTATATTTCATGCATATAATAAACATTTTTATGCTTTTTTAAGAGAAAAGAAGTTACACATAAGATTAGAGAAAGAATAAACTTAAATAATAATAATAGTTTTTTTTCGGTTGTAATTTAAAATCTGATAAATTTTTGAATGACTGAAAAATGTATCATGAAACAAACATAATATGTATTAGAAATCAAAAATAACGATTTTCGAAAGATATCGATAAAACGAAAAGTTTTCGAAGCTACATCAACAAATAAACTATATCTCACAATATCTTACAAACTTTAAACTATACTTCTTGAATTTGTATCTATTGTGTTGTAATCTGCCAAAGGCATCACGTTGTAAACTTTTGTGATAAATGCACATAAACGTCCGCATCAATTTCTTAGTATATATGTATAGTGTTTCTTTTATGTTCCTGTTTTCGATGAAATATAAAACAATTTTCGAAGTAATGTTCAGTAAATGATTGATCATGTATGCAAGCTTCAAATTATTATTTTCGACGAGTAGTCTTCAAAAAAAAAGATAATGATGGACGAGCTAGAATTTATTTCTATTCACTGCTAATAAACATTACACTTCACACTGTGATAAAATGAAACAAAAACGTATACTTTTTTTTTAGTAAACGTCCCGATTGAATAAAAAAGTATCGTATGAAAATAATTTACCGTATCTATCAGTATTGTAAATAGACCGTAAAAGAAAACATTCCATTTATTTTTTATACATCCCGGTATCGATTTAAAGAAATCTCGTCTAGATATACGGAATAACTAATAAATAAGGAAATGTATTCCGCCGTCTCATAATTTTTTAACGTAACCTGTTGAAGGATGACATATGTATATATTCATAATTTAAAAAGTAGGTTCGTTGTTTTTGAGTGTTTTTTCTCTTATCCTTTTTTCATCTTCCTTTCATATCAGACGCATTTTTCTACAGTTCAGCGCGATGAATATTTCATAAATGAATATTTTATTCGGCTATGTCATTCGTATGTTGTGTTCTTAATATATATACATATATATATATATATATATATATATGTCAGATGTAATAAATATTTAAAGAGGAACGTATTGGCTGAATTTTGATCTATGTCGGAACAAACGTGAAGAGAGTTTCATATTTCTACTATTTATTCTTTAATGTGCATGCAACTCAGTAGCACGCACAGTTTTGAAATATCATTTTCGAATTTGACCTCTATTCAAAATAAAACAGATTTGTTTATACAGGCTGACAAATTATGGAAGCTTTATGAATTTATATTCAATTAATTTTGGCAAACTTTAAGATAAACTTACGTTATAACGAAACTATTCTGTTTATATAATTAATAATTTTTCTTTGAAAATGTTATCAGTTTTCACAAATAAATTAACACTACACTAGCATACGAGTACATGTTACTTTATGAAAATATTCTGTTATTGTCTATTTTAATACTAAAACATGCATTTGAAAGTAAAGTTATTTTTATGTTCGTTTTTAAAATGTTGTCAGAAAAAATTTGAACATTTTTTTTTTAATATTTACCCCTTCACGGCTAGCGCCGGCTATATTTGGTATCCATAAAATGTTTCACAGTGGCTAACGCCGGCTATATCCGGAATTAGTGAGCTATAGCGCCACGCCATTTGAGTGGTACGCACTAGACACATTATTTTATTTTAAGTATGACATGGTTCCTAAGGGGAGCTCCAAAAATGTGAGATACTTTTTACGCATACAGTGTGCACTAATAGCACGACGTTTCATTCATCGGTAGCGTACTGACGATCAGTTCCACCGTCGAGAAATGGTTAAAAAATAAAAGTAGGACAAAAATAAAATTTAACTCACTTTTACAGATATTTTTAGGATAAAAAATATTAATTCACCTTCACATTTTTTCCTCTTCCAATAAACCAAATAAAAATCCTTCTGAATAAAATTTTCAATAATTAATTTTTAATAATTATGATAATTATTAAATGCATTTCGGTAATGAATTTATCATTTTTCAATTTACAATGTACAGAACAATAAGTCAAAAAAAAAGATATAGAAAAGTTGGTTCTATCTCGACGATGATATAAAGAGCCATCGGAATGAATCAAAGTAATAAAGAGAATAATCAGTAATGAATTATTGAATATTCAGATTAAAAAAAATCATCTTCGGTTTTTTGCGAGTGAAAAACTGATCAGAGAAACTTTTAGTAAGTTTTTATTTGAAATTTTGATACTTAATAGTACTTTGTCAGGCCACATAATATAATTGCACAAAAATAAATTAAAAAATTATTCAGAACTTTATTGGTATTAAATATTTCTTTCATAATTTATTGTTTTGTGTTCATCTTATCTTACTATTTGGTGTGTTTAGTTTTCGAGAATAAGATCTGTTTTAAAAAACATTTAATTAGAAAATTTCTAAAGTATTTTATTTTCTTTAATAGTAGTTAGTATACTTATTATATTCTGTTTGATTTAATAAACAAGTCACCTAGTTTAATTAAAAATCTGCTTGAAGTTTAAAGAAGTCATTTTTAAGATAATTTTAAATGTTTTCTCAGTGTGTAAGATTAATTAAATAATTTAAGTAATCTTAAAAGTATTATATACGTACACACACACACACATACATATATATATATATATATATATATATATATATATATAAATATTAAATAACAAGATATAGAATAAAAAGTCTATAAACAGAATTTGTATTCAGTTAGTTGATACGATATGAAAAAAAAACCACACATCATTATATAAATATATGTCATAGCATAATTAAGTACTGTAATTACTATTTCCACTTGACAGAATTAATAAGAGCTTAATAAAATATTGTGGCAAATAAAAGTATGAAGATCATTTTTTATTCTTTTTATCATGTATTTTTTCCACTGAAAGTGCATCAATATTAAATAAAATCATAAAAAATAAATTATTATTAAGTAAACTTAACTGCTATAAGTTCAGTAATTTTTAATGAAATGTATTACGTTTATCAAATCGTTCAAGATTTCTTAGAAAGCCGAGAAATAATAAAAAAATACGATAAAAAGTTGAACATGTCAAGATCAATATATTAATCCTTTAACAAGTCCGTTTTTATGAAGTTATCTGTATGATGTTTTTCGCAACCTAACCACAAGATACGATGCTTCACCGTCAACTCCTCTGAGGATATACACAGAACTATATTCAGTATACAAAAATATTATGGAAAATTTACGACAGTACTTGAAGTTAAACTTTGCGCATAGACACCACAAACATATAATATTTTTCATGTGTACATATATCCATATATATATATATATATATATATATATGAATGTGTATATATAAATATATATATATATATATATATATAAATATAAATGTGTATATATATATATAGCAGCAGCCTCTATCAATTCATTTCTATATAGAGGCCTCTTCTATGATTTTTCATTTTGTACGATTAAATACCTCTCTTTTTCACTGATTTTCAATAAAAATTTTAATTTCTTTATTCCACCTGTTCATTGGTCTCTTTATATTCCTTGGTTTTCAGTTAATAATTTCTGTTGTCCATCGGTTGCCTTCTCTTCATGCAAAATGCCCCGCCCATTGTCATTTCGGACTCTTTTTTTCTTCTTATTACATCTGTGACTCCTGTCTGTTTCGTATCGATTTTATTCTTTTCCTATCTCTTCTTGTTATTCCTGGGATGCCTCTTTCCATACTTCTCTGTGTTGTCTGGTGTTTCAATGATTTCGGCGTTAGGTACCCATGTTTTGCTGCCGTACGTAAGGACTGGTAGTATACGAGTACATTGATGAAATATTTTTGTCTTCATTAAAGTGGGATTGTTGATTTAAATATCGAGGACAAACGAACTCTTTTATTCTCCTGTTTACGTCTTCAATGAATGATATATCTCCATATAAGGTAACCTAGATAAGACATACTATGTAACTTCCATCTCTGTTCCTTTTCTTTCAATTTTCTTCAGGCAGACAAATTCATTGAACAATTTTTTGTTTCTGCGTGATCCATCTTTAGACTAATTTTTTAACTGGCATAATCTATTTCTTTTATCTTCTTTTTCAGCTTTTCCAGAGTATTTTCGAAGATAAATTTATCATCAGCAAACCGGATGCGACTTAAAATTTTGCCTTTTGTTTCGATTTCTTTGTCCTCCCTGTCGAGCGTGTTGAATACATCTTTTAAAGCTGCAGTAAATAATTTCGGCGAAATTGCATCTCCCTGTCTGATATCTTTTCTGATTTTTATCTTTTTTATTTCTTCCTTTAATTTCACCATCAAGGTTGTATTTTTGTAAATCTCATCTATTAACTCGATGTATGTGTCCTCTATACCCTGGTTCCTCAATGCAGATATGACTGATGATGTAGTGATAGAGTTGAAAGCCTTTTCATAGTCTATAAATCCAATACATCGTGGTATTGGGTATTCATTTGACCGGCTAATTACTTCCCTCACTACCGAACACTTCCCTCACACACACACATATATATATATATATATATACATACATATATATATATATATATATATGTACACGTATGTATGTAATGTATATATTGCTATACCAACGATATGAAAATTATATTATCTATCACTTAACTATCAACTCGCAACTCTGACCTCAGTTTTATGACCTATAACCCATAACCCAAGACCTGCGCCCTGCGACATATGACACTTAACATGTAGCCTATGATCTTTGGTCTCCGAGCTATGATTTTTGGTCCATTGTCTTTGTTCTATGGAACTTGACCTATGACCTATTCTCATTACCTTTGAACTCACAACTCCGAACTCTGAATATTACATTTTTCAAAATACGTATTGTATTATTGCTGTATCTATTGTATTGTTTGTATATATTGTATTATTGCTGTAACAATGATACAAAAATTATATTATCTATAACACAACTCTCACTTCGTACCTCTGAGCTCGATCTATGACGACTGACTTTTGACCTATGGACTTATAATTTCGTATATATGATCTGGGACATACGACTTGTAACTTCTGATCTTTGAATTCGGACCTTTGACACTTGTCTTTTAAGTTTTGGCCCCCAAACCTTCGCTTTTGAAATATATGCCTTGATTCGTGCCCTAGTCCTCCAACTTCACAACTCAGAACTCTAAATTATGAATATTATACTATTAAGAAATATTAATAATGAAGAGAATTTTTTATGAAAACATTTTTTTTTAATAAAATGTATATAAGATATATTTTGTTAATATTAAGACTTATAATATATGTATATTTTATATAAACGTATACTACACACACCCACACATACATATATATATATATATATATATATAATATGTATATGTAGTATGTATATATAGTATGTATGTAACCGGTCGCGTTTAAGAGTTATTTAAAAAGGAAAAAAATACTGGCACATAAAGAAAAAGACAAACACGAATGACAAGAATATTCCCCTTATGTCTAGCCACCCAAACATAGTCCTTTTATTATCTCCATATAAAAGACAGATAGTAGTCATTTTGCTTGATGTTCCCCCAAGAAAAAAAAACGTATGAATATAAAGCCAATGTAGTTTTATGGTCTTCGTTATCTCCGCTGTGGCCGTTCCTTGTACGAGCTTTAAATACACAACTATGTATTATTTCAACTAAATTGAGTATTTAAATTGTGTGAAATTAGCGTTTTTATTGAAGTCACTATATAGGTTTGTTTATATTAATTTTGTAATTAAAATTATAATTCGTTAGTGCTCAGTTTATATTTTAAATTCATTTTTATATTTTGATATAGATTATATTTATTTCAGTTATCACTTTATTGCATTGTGTACACATGTATAATAATTTGAGAAAGGAAATTTTTTTAGTATATCTATCTATCTATCTATCTATATATCTACATATATATATATATAATATTAAACAAGAAAGAAGACAACACGGCATTAAAATACAGAAATTAATGAGAATAATCATATAATAAATTAGCTCATTTTAAAACAGATAAACAAAATAAGATTTAGTTTTTTAAAAAATTCAGCACAAAAATTTATTGAATCTTTTGTATGCCACAGTTACAGTTTTGAACTGAGGTTAAATACTGTTTTGTAATAAGATAGTTATTTTTTTTCATTTGAAGGTAAATATTAGGTTAAATTAAAATTTATACTAAAATTAAAAACGAATTTATTTTAATAAAAATTATAAAATTAAACGTTTTCTAAAAACTGTTATTATATTTGTTTATTTGATTTCATTCTCCCTGTTTCAACAAAAAAAAAACATTTATCTACTTTAATGATATTACTAACAATGTAGATAAACGAAAATATTTCTCAAAAAAAACGGATTTCATATACATATTCTATACAAAAGTTATAAAAAAAGTTTTATCAAACTTCTGTACATTTATTTTCGTTCAGAACGATCTGTTTGTATTAAGTTGAAAAGTTCATCTCAATGCAAACAAGTCCTGTAAAGTAAAAGTAGGTACTGATCGATCGACTGATTACGTCTGTTTTATATTGAACTGATTCTAAAAAAAAATTTTTCCATAAAACAAATAAAAATTCAATCTAAATATAAATCGTGTTATCATTTATACATTCTGCTACTTCTATCGGTTAACGAATATATCAACAGACTTATTTTCCGTACCGGTAACGAAGTATAATCATAAAATATTAAAAAAATGCTGTAAAACATATTGGAAAAAATAAACAGTTCGGCTCGAATACCATACGTTGGTCCGACTGCGTGTTACAATTCACAATCTCTTGAATTTGGTTCCATTCGTGTACGGTTTTACGGCATGCAAATTGATTTTCCGGATCAACTAACTGAAAATACCGTTGATACATAAATGCATATATATATATATATATATATATATATATATATATATGTACGAAAGCTATTTTATACAAACACATAAAAATAATTCACAATGTTGTGTGACATTTATTTCAAGGATATTGTGCACATTTTCATATTTTAAATAAATGCAATATAAATTGGGATTTACATAAAACGGATGTAATGCAAGAATGCATTCCTGGCCGTGCACGTTGTACATTTTCTTTAATATACCGTTTTTTATTTATGTTTATGTTCTTTAATATATTGAGGTGCACAAAGTATAATAAAACGTAATAATAACTATCAGGCACTTTGTTGAATGGATACTTGAAAATTTAAGTATTATCTCTATAATATATTTCTTAATATTTGCGATTTATTGCTCATAATTTTGGTACTGAATTTATACAACGTATAAATTTCAATAAAGTGTATTGTTTACATTTAGCGAAATAAGAGAATAATAAATATCTACTATGTTAAATTAGTTTTATTTTTTTATGTACACATTGTCTTATAAGAATTGAATTTTCTGTTCATTTGTATATTAATTTTTTATATAAATTAATGACACTTAAATCAATTGACCAACACATAATATTTTTTTGTCTTGATTTAAATTTTAGTAACTAGTATAAATAGTTAATGCATTAATTAAAATATAATCTGTTGATTTTATGCTGTATTTTGTCAGTAAAATATCTCTGTTCACTGTTAGACATATTTAATTGACTGATTGAAGTTCATTTAGCTTTATACATCTTTTGTGTGATGAAGATATCTTTCAGAATAGTTTTCAGTGCTAATCATTGACTAGTCTTTGGAGAACAATCCAAATATGAAACTAGAAAATTTATTTTAAGTAATTACATTCTATTTTATGCAGGTCTTTAGAAAAGCAGTTATTATTTCTGGTCGATTTTCTACTCTGTAGTTTTCGAAGAAATTCGTAATAATGTTTTTGAATTTTGACAAATTTTGTTTTGACAAATAATTGAAATGTATTTTTTTCATTTCATTTATCGGGTCTGCTAAAAGTACATTTTGCTCTAATTTCTTATTTGAGAACCAACAATTAGTTCTTCCTTAATTTTAATTTTAATATTTTATTGATTTGGCGATAAGTAATTATTTTCGTGTCTAATTAATAGCTGGTTTACCCTATTTTTATTTTATGGAATCAGTGTTTCTCTTTTTCGGTCATTATTTCCTCCTTTCCTTCCAATTCACACAAAAGTAATAATATAGGGCATAGCTAATATGTGAATCAATTTAAAAAAAACACTTCTAAATTGTTACAGATTGGCCAAGAATATTTTTCATAATCATTACAAATTTCATGCTGTTACATGATTCCTCTGTTTGTACTGCATGTGTTAATTGCACCGATACGTTCTTATATTTCCGATATAGAGTAGATGCACTGATTCTTCAAAATTTACTTCTGAAGAATCAATGAATAACGTTATTTGTTTGGAGTATGATTATCTCTGAGAGTTTCTATTAATGAATTATATTTGTTTTCAAAATACTAAATATTTTTTTAAGAAAATAAATGTTTAAATTATTCTTTTTGATACTAAATGAAACGAATAACAAAAAATTTTTGTTTTGTAAAAAATTGTGAGTGATACAAAATGTGTTGATTTTATTTATGTATTGTACAACTAATAATATACGAGGGTTGTTTGATAAGTTTGGTATTTTTTATGATGTGGCGCCGCCATTCATTTTGTAACGCCTATCAAATGTTGTTTTTCAAACTACCGTAGCCGAAATTTCAGCTAGAAGTGACCCGTTGTTCACGTTATGTAGATTTTTGAAGCGAGCATTGTAGCAGTTGCCACAAAAATGGAAAAAAAACGATCAGGCCTTTTGTGTCGATTCGTCAACGTGGATGAAATGTGGATCCACCATTACACACCTGAGTCGAATCAGCAGTCAAAGCAGTGGACAACGACTGGTGAAAGTGCGCCGAAGAAGGTGAAGACGGTTTTGTTGAGTGGGAAGGTGATGGTCACTGTTTTTTGGGATTTCAAAGGAATCATCCTGATTGACTACTGAACGAAGGGAAAAACGATAACAGGAAGTATTATGTAACATTATTGGACCATTTGAAAGAAGATTTGAAACAGAAACGGCCAAGATTGGCGCACAGAAAAGTGTTCTTTCACCAGAACAATGCGTCGTCTCTCAAATCAACTGTCCCAATGACAAAATTGTACGAATAAGGCTTCGAATTGATTCATCATCCACCTTCTTCTCCAGACTTGATCCCGTGCGAATTTTTCCTCTTCCGAAACTTGAAAATTTGTCTCAGTGGGGAGAAATTATCATCGAATGAGGATGTCATCGCCGCTCTCAATACTTAGTTTGCAGACTCGTTAGTCCAAGTGTATAGTCCTCAATGGAGACTAGGCTGAGAAATAAAATCGGTGTTCAACTTGCTTTTTTTTACTATATTTATCAAACGACCCTCGTACATGGAAAAAATTCTTGCACCATTTCAAAAATGACAAAGTATCTGTTGAACAATGTTATTTTTAATCGTTTAAAGATTAGAATTTTCAAAACAACTTCGAACATTTTTTTTATATCATATTATTAAAAAGACTTTAACCGGTTTGTCGGAATCAACTAAGATTTAGAATTTATACGCGATTTAGGAAAAAAGGGAGAGATCAGCGTATCAAAAGACGTCATGTAAACCAAGCCTAAGGATTTATAGCTAGTCGGCTGCAAAATGATTAATTCGTTCGCACTCTTTCGGGTAAACATCAATGGGAACACACGCACGCAGTGCTAGCGATCGGCCATTGCTGATATTTTGTTGTTTTTGTTCGAACCGACCTCAGGTACAGAAAGTGTGTGATTCACGGCTATTGTCGGCGATTCGTGCCGAACACGTCGTAGATGGATTTTATCGCGTCGTACATTTATCAAATGACTCCGAAAGCGTTACATTTTCGTTAGAGTGGAGCTTTCGTTTACACAACGTTGAACCACGTGGCGGAAGTCAATGTCTTGTATATTACATACATTATGTCGGGTCCTGTAAACGAATAAGTTACCTCGCATTAGTTGTTTCCCTGATAACACATGTATACACATACATACATACATATTATATGGATGAATATAAAATGTAGGAGAATGTTTGAGTGAACGCCATCAAATTCCATAAATTTATTCGCAAAGGTGCGGTAATTATGAGATATATTATGAAAATAATTTTATTCTCGCGGGATGTATTCAAAGTATGTGTATATTTCCTGTACTTATATTAATCATAAAAGTTCATTGACATTTGTTAAATATTTTTAACAGAATTCGTGTATTAATTAATATTTAATGTATTTTATAATAATGGAATACAGACGAACCAAAAGTCTGATAACTAAGCATAGTTTAATCGATTGGGTTGGCCAATAAGCAATGTCGGATTTTTTATAAGAGATAGTTTTTCTTGTTTTTGAAGCAAAATATAATTCATAACCTGTAAAATGTATGTACAGTCTAAAACCTGAGACGTGAACGTGTAATTGAAAAAATTATTATATTTAGTTATTTTTTTTAGTATTTATTTTGATTTGAAAATGAACAACGAGAAGATGTATTTTCGTACAATTATGCTTTTTTATTTCTGGAAAAAGATAAAAATGCGATACAAAAGATTTCTGATGTACATGATGGTCGTAATTTGAATGAAAAAATGATGCTAAGATATTTAAAAAAGTTTCGTGTTGGAGATTTTAGTCTTATCGATGATAAACGCTCTGGTAGACCTATCGAGATTGAATAACGATCAAATCTCTTATCTAATTGAAAATAATCCACGTTATACCACACGAGAGATTCCTGAAATGTTAGAAATATCGAAATACAGCATTGATAACCATTTTCATCAACTTGGTATGGTATCCAGATATGATATTTGGATTCCGCACAGTTTAACCGAAATAAATTTATTCGATCGAATTTCGGCTTGAGATTCATTGCTGAAACGCAATAAAAACAAACCATTTTTGAAACGGATTGTTACCGGGGATGAAAAATGGATTGATTACAATAATGTGACTCGAAAAAGATATTAGAGTAAATCAAGATCAACCTTGTTAACTTCTCCAAAGCCGTTTTACAGCATAAAAAAATTATGATATGTGTATGGTGGGATTGGAAAGAGGTACTGTTTTATGAGTTCCTTCCGCTTAAACAAATCATTAATTCTGACGAATACTGTTCACACTTGGAATAGACTGAAGAAGAACATTAAAGAAAAACGACCAGAATTTGTCAAAAGGAAGAGAGTAGTTTACTATCGAGATAACGCGAGGTCATGCGTATGTTTATAGACTCGGCAAAAATTGAAAGAGCTAAATTGTGATGTTCTTATTAATCTACCATATTCACTGGAATTTGCACCATCAGATTATCACCTATTTCGTTTTTTGAAAAATTCTCTTCATGAAAAAATGGACAATGAACAACGAAATTTTTGAAAATGGACAACGAAAAGTTACAATTTCGGTACGTTATGTTGTATGAGTTTCGGAAAGGAGTAACCATTGACAAAGCAATGACAAATATTCAGGAGGTTTATCTGGACCATACACTATCACTTCTAACTGTGAATAAATGTTTTGCTAAATTTCGATTTGCTGATTTTAATTTCGAAGATAAACTCCGCTATGGATGGTCTACTGAGTTCGGCGACGATGTTGTCCGCGCTTTAGTTGATAATAACTCACGAATTTCGACGGTAGAGGTTGTCGAGACACTCAACGTTGACAGATTGACTGCATTTGGGTATTTAAAGAGGCTGGGGTTCATGTTGAAGCTCGATACGTGGGTGCTGCACTCGTCTGAAAAAAAAACAAGTTTGATGGCATCTCTTCGGGAGTTTCTTTACTTGGACGCCTCAACAGAGGAGCCTTTTTTAGATTGATTGATGACTGGTAATGAGAAATGGATCCTGTACAATGTCTGACGCAGACGAATATGGAAACAAGAGAATGAAGGCACAGAACCAGTCACCAAAGTTGGCTTGCATCTGAAGAAGGTTTTGCTGTATGTTTGGTGGGATTGCAAATGTGTTGTTTATTTTGAGCTGCTTCCACGGGGCGAAACTATCATTAAGGAGAAGTACTGTCAACAACTAACTAAACCGAATTAAAGAAACGCGTCAGATTTTAGCTAATCACAAGATGGTCATCTTCCACCACGACACCTCAAAACCACCTACATCAAAATTGACTCTTAAATGGACAGTTTAAATGGGAAATCATATCGTATCCACCGTATTCTCCAGACATTACACCTTCGGATTATTATTTATTCCGGTCAGAACAGTTTAAACTGTAAAAAATTTGACACCGTGGAGGCTGTCAAAAACCACCTCACCGCCCTTTGTCGAAAAACTGCGCAGCTTTTACGAACGAGGAATCCAGTAGCTGGCTGAGCGTTGGAAAATGATTGCAGAAAACGATGGTGAATACATAATTGATTAATAAAAGGGTTTTCTGCGAAAAATAATTGCTCGAGTTTCAATCCCAAATCGTGTATGAACTTTTGTATTGATCATATATACATATATATATATATATATATATATATATATATATATATATATATATATTGTCTTTTTGTATGCGTTTTATATAAAAGGTACAAATAAATTTATAAGCTTATAACTAAATTCTAAATGCAAATATTCAAAAAAAATATACGATGAAAATGATTTATTTATTTAAGCGAGCGATAAGGTTTTAATTATAAAAAAGATTGAAATTCAATTACGAATCTTATTGAATCCCGTCGTACGAAAAGTATGCCGTAAAGTTTCTGTGAGAACTTTGCAAAACACTAATCGGTTTCAAACAACACGGAAGCGAAAAAAAGCGATAGCGGAAAACTAAATTTGACATTTATTCCAGCAGCTTAGAATTAATCGAAACAGAACAAACCAATTGGTTAGAAAAGATATAAAGAAAATCCAAAGAAATGCCATTCGACATTTATTCCAACAACTTTGAATTAATCGAAACGGTACACATCAATTGCTTACAATAAATATAAAGCTTTTTTCTCTTCAAAGTTCATTCAGTTGTTTAACACTACACGTTCAGAACAACGAACCGATTAATTCTGTGAATTTTTCCGACCGAACTGAGGAAAATTCATCTAACGTCGTAATACATTATTACTTTTTTGTGTACATTTTTTTTTGAGACAAAAAATGTAATTGAATTATTGACTAGTTACGTATCATCAGTAATTGAATAAATAAATTGTTTAAAAATATAACTTGGAAACATTTTCTAAATATAAAAAAACACTATAAATTTTTGCTATCAAGATTTTTTGTACAAGAACCATTAATTTAGTATGAATATATATATATATATATATATATATATATATATATATATAATCATATTCGAATTCCAGACATATTAATGAATAATAAAAAATGACATAATATAAAACCGATTAATTAATGTAGACTGAAAGAAAAAAAACTGTAATCTGTGGAAAGTGAATTTTCATTTATGAAGGAGAATTTAGTCAGCGATAAAAATTATTATTTTAAATTGCATTGCTTTTTCTTAAAAAAAATCGAATATATTTATTCAAAAAATCATCAAAATATATTTTAAATAAATACTACAACTAAATAATAATATAATTTTGGAAATAGTAATACGTGTATTAAAAAAATGAAAGAATGCGTAAAGAAAAATTATAAATATGACTTTTTAATATATTTTTGAGTTAATTTCTGTTAAAAATATGAAATTGAGTGTTATTTTATTTAATGAAAAAGCTGTTATAGACGAATTTAAGTAAATTTTGTATCTTTTATAGACTAGTAATAGAATAATAGTCGGATTCTATTTTCATATCACTATTTTTTTTGTATATGTATAATTCAATTTTTAATTGTATATTTTATTAAATAATAATATTTAGATTGGTGTTTTTAGTGAAATAGTTAATAAAAAGAAGAAAATATTTTGTAATGAATTATTTAAAAAGTATTCTAAAATAATATATTGAATTTATTTTAAATTTTAGAAGAGAACTCACTAATAAGTAAATGAGTTTAAAAAAGACTATTTTTACTTTCTCACTAACATTAGGTATATATATATATTAATTTCATGTTTTTTTCATATAAAATTAATTTTTACGGAAAAATGGGAATATATATATCAGTCCTTAAAATATCTCCCAATATTTTCTATAATTTTGCTCCATCTGTTGGGCAACTGAAGAATCCCTCGTCGAAAATAAGATGGCGGCTTTGAGTCGATGAAGTCGTAAGGCATTTTCGGACCTCTTCCACTGTTTTAGCATTTTTTGCATGTTTTATGAGTCACTTTCCTTCAAAGCTGAACAAATCTTTCCGGCGGCTTTGGGATATTTTTTCAACTGAAACGTGAAAAATATGCAAAGCCTAATATATTACTTTTCGGACATCATCGTGTTCACTACAGTTTTGTAAGGTTATGTCAACTGCTTAGACAAGATATATAGTGTTTTTAAATGTTAAAGTTGGATCTTCAAAATCTTAAGACAAAAAAATATTTTAATTGGAAACAGAGTTATGATTGATTCAATTTTAAAACACCGAATTAATTTTTACATTTGATATATTCGTACTGAAATAATGAATTTATGAAAAACTAAATATATATTTTTTGATAAAAAAAATCACTCTAAAATGAAGATGAAACCAAAACAATTTTAAAAATAATTTGCCTGAGAGATATTTCTCTTCGATAAAAAAATCAAACTTCGTTTTAAAGTATTTACAAAAAAATACAACTTTTCGTATTATTAGACAAAATAACGTCACAGGAAATGAAATTAATTAAAAAAATAATATGAGAAACGTGCGAAACCTGTCAGACATATTTTAAATTTTCCGTCCTCAGTACATGAAGAAAATCTATACAAAATAATTAAATTGTCAAACGCACATTTGTAATAGTACGTCGTTCACGCAATAAGCAATGAATTTAATAAATAACGTATAATATTTGTCAATGCCATAAAGATAAATACGTCACATGTCCCATTAGACGAATACTGATCGAATATATTATTGTTGTTTTTTATGTTGACGTAGTCGACAAGCTGGAAAAAACATCGATCTTTGTGCCAGCGTAATGAAATATGTGTACATTTTACGAATACGTTTGTTTTCTTTTACGTCTTAGTGTTTTTTTCCTTTAAGGTGGTAGCGGTAATATTTTTAATATATACGACAGAAAACTCTTTTGATATAGTGGCTTCGTATTGATGTATTGGCTTTCGTGCTGGTGCCTGTTACGTTGTTTACAACAAAAATCTTCACATTATAGTAAATTGATAGGACTGTATGGAATGAAACAAATTATTTAGAAACGTGTCCTCTATTTTCTTAATATATATATATATATATATATATATATATATATACATGTATATATATATATGTATATATATATATATAAATATATACATATATTATTTATTTGAACTGCAGAATTTATTACATACTTAAAATAACTTGTGGTTATCTATTTGACTTTTTGTTTCATTTTATGTGATAGATAGAGAAAGTACGAACGGCATTTATTGTATTTTTGTTAAGAATTGTTTAAGTTTTGTTAAACTTTTTCTCGATTTCAATTAAACTACTTGACTTGTGTATATCTGAATAAAATAAAAAATAAAAATTGATGCATTCGAATATACTATTAAAATTATTTAACAAAAAAAAAATAATATCCACATAATTAACTTATTATAGAGCTGAAACATAAGTTCGTGACGTTTTAAATTGGGGATGAGGGTGAGGATTAGAAAATGTATTTGAGTGAATAAAGATATAACTTTAAGAAAAAAATATTATTTTTTCAATTATTTATTTTACTTTCACACATTTTATTTTACTTTCACAGATATATATATATATATATATATATATATATATATATATATCTGTAAATGTGTGAAAGTAGAATAAATAATTGGAAAAATAAAAACAGGTTTCCATATATTTTTAAGGTGAAATTCAAAAGCAGTATTTCCTTATTTGTACATATATTTATTCTTATAAATATGTGTCATTTCGATTTACCGCCTTTCGCCATCTTTCAAGTAGTTTCATAATTCCGTCCTCTCAGAACTTGGCATCTTTCTGGGCGATGATTGATCCAGGTGGTTTCTGCAGGCTTTCAAGGAATTGCAGTTTCTTCCATTAAGGGAATTCTGCAACGACCGGAACAAATGGTAATTTAAAGGTGCAAGATCAGGTGAATATAGCAGATGAGTTAGGACGTCTCAGCCAAACTACATTAATTTCAGCCGGGTCTGCAAAGAGACGTGAGGTCTAGCGTTGTCTTGAAACGATACCCTTCCGATTGTCCAATTCTGGACGCTTTTAATCGATTGCTGCCTTCAATTGGTCCAAATGAGCATAATACTTCTCTGAATTTATCGTGCGATTATTTGTGGGAAGCTTGTAATACACAACACTCTTCAATCTCACCAGATACACAATATCACCTTCTTCGGATCAAGATCCGCATTTGGAATGACTAACAGTCTCATTTTGTTTTCTTCAAGACTTTTTTGATCCATATTATTGTAGACGATCCATTTTTCATCGTCAGTGATTAATCGTTTCAGAAACATATCGTTTTAGTTTGTTTTAAGGAGCGAATCACTGATGGAAATGCGTCCCACTAAATTTCTTTCATTTAAATTATGAAACACCCAAACATCGTAGTCATTCCTGTATCCAAGTGTCTCCAAATGCCTCACAACACTCATACAAGACACATGTAGTATCCTTGCTATATTCGGTGTTGTATAATGGTCATTATTTTCAACAAGTGTTGTAATTTTGTCATTATCAACGACTGTAGGCCTACCAGAACGCTCTCGATCCTCTAGGCCGAATTTTCCATCTTTAAACCGAGTATATCACTTTCGAACAATACTGTTAGTGACAGTACCTTTTCCATAAACGGCAGATCTTTTTTACTGTCTCTGCAGCGCTTTTTCCTATCTGGAATAAAATAGTATCAAATAACTAAAATGCACTTTAAGTTCCTCCATCTTTAATTTTAAATTTAATAGACTTAAAATTCACAAACTTACACAAAAATATCAGAGAAAGAAACGTTAAAATGTCACCTGTTAAAATAATACATATGGAGTCATGTCATATAATCGAGTTGCGCGCGAAACTGCAATTAATGACATCTATCAGAAAACGCTACGAACTTTTGTTCTAACCAATATATACATTTGTTATACAGTATCAAATGAAATTTCAATATGTCGAAAAATATGTAATAAAAGAAAATAAGTACAGTAATGAAAATAGCATTTAATATAGAATGATTAATTTCATTGATTATTTGTAAATTTCAATTATGCAAAAAAGTAATAAAGCGATACAATGATAGACTCTATATGCATTTTTCTATTGAAAAATATACAAAAAATATTTTCAACCCATATAAAAACTTGAATATAAAATATGCACGGTCGCATCAAACGTCTTAATTTAAAAAAAAGTATCGACATTCTATATAAGTTCACGTTTTTGTTTGTTAACATCCGAGTATTTAACGAATAAAGCATCCGCTGAAAGGTCTACGGTTCGATCAATTACAACTTTTGAACTTTGCAAACCTTTGAAGTAGTACGAATACAAAAGTGTACAGAATGTTGACATCGAGCCAAATTACATCGATCCGAGTATATTACAGCAATGTTAACGTATTTGTTTTCAATGAATGAGCTTTAACTGTACCGAATAGAAACTTTGAGCACCGGTTTTGAACTGTCGCGTTATGGACTGAATGAAATGTCGAATGTTCTCTCATGAATAGAATCTATAAACGCGATTAAAAAAAAAACGTTTCAGTACATAAAATAGATATTTTCATATATGATTTAATTATTTTAGGACAGTTATATTCTGTATCTGATATATTAGACAATTGTTTAATAAACAGTAAAATGTGAAATTAAGATACTTTTAGCTCATGTCGAAAACATCAAATATTCTTTTTATAACCTGAAAACTAATTCTGTCAGAAGCAATTGATTTTGTTACTTCATTAGTTGTGCAATTGTTTCTGTATACGCTGTCTTAGATATCCACATAAAATAGAATTGCAGGGGTTGAAAGTTGTCATCTGTAACAGAAAACAAACATGGAAACTATTCGAGAAAATACGATTACTAAAATGCATTACTGGTTGATTGACCGTAGTTTTTTTGGCATTATGTCTACTTTTAGTAATATTACGTTTGCATTTATTTTATTTTGCTATATAAAATAAAAATGATTGTTTAATTAATAAAATATATCAACTAGATCTAATATTATAATTAAAATCTTTGATTTTTTATTATAATAGCGGTTTTGATTTTGATATTATTTTATTTATTTATTTATTTTTTATATTATTTTTTTTTAATATTATGAGATCGGTTTAGATATAAATATTGGTATGAATGTATCACTAGAACATGAATTATTTTTATGAATATAATGACCATATGAAATGAAATTAAAATTAATTACACAATTATAAAACCCTACATGTTAAACTTAATATTATGTGTAAAAATATTCAAATGGGGATTGAAGAAGGGGATCAAATGGAAATAAATGTTTCGTTTTTTAAGACATTTTCTAAAGGAGTTTCTATCCTGAGATAAAGTTTAGTTATTATTAGTAATTCGAGGATAGGGTGATACTTACCCGTGTTTGACAAGAGATTGCATCCCTGATATCAATCTGTAGTATCTTTTAACAGAATTATTTTTCTAATTAGTACTGTTAAAATTGGAGGAGAATACGTTAATTAGCTTAGTTTAGACAGTCATTGAAAATAAACAACTATTGGTCTTTTTTAAATATAGAAAAAGAATTAATATTGATCAGTGAATAGATTTCAATTTTTGGATGGGAAAACGTGTGGAGAAGTTAAAGAAAAGTTACAAGCTGTCTTCTGAGACTGCATGAAATTTTTCGTCGATACATAACTGTTGATGAAACTTGCATCTATCACTATACACCTGAAACAAAAGAGTAATCAAAATAATGGACTTCTTCCGGCGAACGTGTATCAAAGAAGATAAATGTCATTGCATCAGCTGGAAAGGTAATGGCGACTGCCTTCTGCGATGCTCATGGAATATTTCTAATCGACTATCTTGAAAAAGGAGAAACAACACAGGACTATTATGTATCATTATTGGACTAGATGAATGATGAAATCAAGAAAAAACGTCCTCATTTGGTGAAGAAAAAACTGCTCTTTCATCACGACATTGCACCGGCACACAAATCAACAATTTCAATGGCAAAATTGCATGAATTGTACTACGAATTGCTTCCACATTCACCATAGTCTCTAGATTCGGTACCGTGTGAATTTTTCTTTGTTTCCAAACTTGAAGAAATGTCTCTGAGATAAAAGATTTGCATCAAATTCGGAAGTCATCGCTACTGTAAATACCTGCTTTGAAGAGTTTGACAAACCGTACTATTCGTAATGGATAAAAAATTCGAAATGCGTTGGAATAAGTGCATCGAGTTAAAAGGAGATTACATTGAAAAATAAAAAAAAAGAATCTATTCAAAAAAATTGTGTTTTGTTACACGGGTACTTATTACTCTACCCTAGTATAAAAAAATAATATAAATATAATGAAATTCAGTTTGAAAATTCAAATAGATTGCATATACGAGTAAGTTGAAAAGTATGAATGTTTGCAACCAGTAAATAAGTGTTCCCTCATTTATTTCAAACTGCCGATATAAACGAAATAACTATTGTGATTTAATATCAGTATACAAATATTGAATTCGTGTTTTCTATAATATACGAATCGCTTTTAAAACATGTTACCGATAACTTTTTCCAAGAAATAACAAATAAATAAACTAGTTTCCAAAACTTGGAAATACATTATTACTTTCATATTAATAATCTTTGTGTATTGTAACCGATTCGCATAGTTCGCCGATTTTTTTTTATGAACAGCATAAGAACTATATTTGATTTATTGGGAAAGCAAAAAAGAATAAGAAAAAAACAAATTTTTTTCTACCGCCCCGCACAACTTTCCAAGATACCGGCAGTTCGTTTCGTAGTAAACGTATATGAGCATCGCATCTGATTCACATGCACAGTTACACGGAACACACAATACATAAAAATGCGGAAGTATGTACGTTTCGACCCTATCTATAATAAATCTTCGCGCGTTGATATGAATTATTGATATTCGTTGTGCGCGTGCTTCAAAGTGTAAATAGTCCCGCACATTTACGACCGCGGCATTTTATGTTATTTGACAGTTTACTAAAACCCTTTCGATTATGAGACATTATATATATATATATATATACAAATATAAAAATATATACATAATTTCATACTATTTGTTTACCTGCAAAATTCTTGAAATTTCAAATCGAAATGATCAGGGGGTTCTCTGATCGCTGGCCTCTGGGAGTCCTTCGTTCCTCGCTCGCTGACTCTCACTCTCCCCTAACAAATAACAAAAATTAACAAATACTACGCACAAATAATCTGCATGAAATGTAAGTTGTAAAATTTTTATTGGGAAATTTTATAAAAATTAACAAAAAAATATATTGTTAAAATGTGTAACAACTTTTCTACTCTAAAGCTTCAGTGAATAGAATAATTTGTGTAAATTTCTTATCAGTTTTACACTGAAATCGTATCCCCTTTTTAGTTGTACACTGTGAGAGATCTACATACATGTGACTGATTTCAACCAATCAAAACGTTTTCTAAAAATTGTGCACGGGACTGATTTTTAATTATAGAGAGAAATAAAAACTAGGAATATTTAAGTAACTAAACACCTAGAGTGTGGGGCTTAATATTGTTTCTATTTAAATATTGTGTTAGATTTTATAAAACATTCAATAAACTAGATAAAAATTATAATCGTTTGCTTCAATTAACTTTCATAAATTCTGAATGGCTTGTGTAAAAATGAATGCATGAATATTATTTTTCCTTAAAATATATTGTAATAAACATTATCTTCATTAATTTTTCTCGTAGGATAGTTTTTATGTTTTAGTATTACATGTAATAAAGGGCACAGTCTATTTCCACTTATATGAGAGGGAAAGCTTCTGCACGAGTTATTGCAAATTAACTATCACGACAACGAAAAATGTTCACAAACCGAGAAATTCACCCTAATAAAAGGGAATTTTCTCTTAATTAAAGTTAGAATAGACTTTGAGAAAATGTAAAAATTGGAACTTCATTTTAACAAAAAGTGGTGCTTACTTAAAATTATTTGAAATTAATTAAAAGTATAGATTATTTAGTTTTAAGTGTTTAATTATGTGTTTCATGCAATGATAAGCGTTTATTTCAGATTTGATTTAGAATGAAATCTACAGATGTACATCTGTTTTTATAATATGATAATGGAATTAATTAGATTTTTAAACATTCACATGTTATGGCATTTTGGCAAAAAATCAATATTTTTTCAGTTGTGTGAATTTTTATTATACTGTTTCGATGATCAGTTTATGCATTAAGTATATAAAATTAAAAAAAATTTAAACATCATTAAAATTACGAAAAAATATTCATTTAACTAAATTGAAAAAATATTCATGATTTAACAACAGAGTTTGGCATGTCTGTTCCAAAAACTATAATTATAGAAAGACTCAAAATTGGTTCCGTGTATAACATAAACAGCCTCAAAATAGTACAGAGTACATCGTCTTTGTTTAAATTGCTAATTGTTTTCTTTTTTAACATTAAAATATATAGATAGCTTTTTAGAATATTTTACTCTGTTTCAAGTATTTTCATTCAGAGATGTTTTCAAATTAATGCAAAACGGTTGATTTTTTTTCCTGTAAAATAATAATATTTCTTTATTTTTTTATAGAATACAAAATGATGAAATTCATAAATTATACTGAGAAAAAATTACTTCATTCATATACTTGTAATAAGAAAATAATAATTTTACATAGAATTGAGCCAGCATTCCTTCACAAAAAAGAATAATTGAACATCTGAGACGAATCTTCATGTTTTTAAATTTATATTGTTGTTTTGTTATAAAACAGTCTGTCTTAATAATAAATAACAGAGAAGACAAATATAATTGTTGTTATATATATATATGTATATAAAATATCATTAAGACAACAATTTTTCAAATCTACTATGAATTTTATTTATATTTAGGAAAAGGCAAATATATTTACAAAAAATATAACATAAAATACATTTTTATATATTAGTAACATTTTTTTGTAAGTTTCAGTTTATATATATATATATATATATATATATATACATATAAATAAATATATACAATATATAAAAATATAGGTCTGGGATTTAAATTTATTAATAAACTATCTTATTTTTAAAAGGAATGGAAATCGTTAAAGTAAAAGTTAATATATAGGAGTATAATCTATAAAGACTCTTATATAAAAGACTTTTGAACTTTTTGAGTCGAGAAGGAATTATAGTAGCAAGATAGATTTATTTCGATATTTAAATCTTGTTATAAAGGAGTTAATATTATTTCTTTTAGCTATGTGAAGAGTTGACTTAATCATCATCAGATATACGAACGGTGTTTTTTTTTATGAACTGTATATAATATTTTTCTATTAAATCAATAAAATCGAATAATGATAACATTTCACTCATAGATTGTTATTTTAATGAACAAAAATAAACAGAATTCTTAAAAAAATATTATATTATTAACATTTTCCACTCAACTGTCCTCTTTGAGGGGATATCTAAAATCAAAAAAATAACATTATTATTTTTTTTAATAAAACAAAAATTAGTAGATATATTTTTGAAGTTTCATTTGAATAAAGAAATTATTTACAATGCTATATCATTCTATTTGAAATTGTTACTTGCTATTTTGATAAAAAAATATGTTCGAGTTACTGGCACGTGAGGTGAAAAGAATCTCCAAGTGCAAAGGGTTAAACAAAATGAAAATACATTTCTAAATAAATGTCAGTGTTAATTCATTAATTTCTAGTAATACTAGCAATCTTCTTATTTTATTTTTATGTTGAAATAGTTTATTAACTGTTAGTGAAATAAATTTATATTTTTTAGTATTTATACACGAATATATGTATGCATATATTTAGGATATATTATTTTAGCCGACATATCAGTTTGACATAGAAATCTTACATGATTTTATTTTGTTTCTAGAATATACAGAATTCATATCTTCCTTAATACTCATGTCAACAAAACTCGTGTGACATTTTTATCCAATATGTTCGTTGTCTAAATCTATATAAAGTATGTACGTGCGGTACAATGTCTGGTGTGAAAATATAAGGCCATATTGTGCATGTATATATATATATATATATATATATATATATATATATATTGCATGAACAGAAAACGTTTTGCACAGTGTACGAAATGTAGAAAAGTTTTTGAGCACAATCTGTTCAATAAATTAAATTCTGTTTTATAAAACCACACACAAATATTTGTGTACTGATTTATATATATATATATATATATATATATATATATATATATATATATATACATGTAGTAGTCGTCTTATGGGAACTAATGCGAAACAGCTTATATTTCTTTTCTTTTCTTGTTGTTGGAAACATTATTACGTTAAATTTGACCGCCATTTTGTGCAATATGTTATAATATAAAATCGAAAAGTATGTATTAGCTTTTTAAAGTGTTTCTTTGTAAGACTTTTCGGTTATAATTTATATTTTGTAATAAATCCGTTGTTTTATGTGACTGAGATTAAAAATTTTACATGATTGATATCTCACAAATCTTTCGGTTATAATTTATAAAAACTAGAAAATACCGTGTTATGAAGAGAGGTTAATATGTCATAAAAGGGCATTTGAGAAAATTTTTTTTATTTTCATAGGAAATGAAAAAAGTTTAAAAATTCGACTAAACCGAATTAAGAAATACATTTCAATATTTCAATCAATATAATAAATCACTTTTTTTAACACTGTTGTTAGTTTATAATATTGTAGTTACCAATAAATAACTTTAATGTCCTTTTTAAATTTTGTAAATGTTTTACTTGCTTAACGAATTTTATTTCCATGTGATTATTGAAATATAGATGATTATTTATGTACTGATAGGAATAAAGTAATGTGTGTATGCACTTTATATATATATATATATATATATATGTATATATGCGCGTGTGTATGTTTATTTAAATATAAATAATTTTGTAATAAATTGTTAAAATGTTTTCAAGCATATTATATTTAAATGAAAGTCAAACACGCAATATGTGTGTGTTTGTGTTTTTTAATAAAATGCGTTACAAATTTGAGTTCAGCCTTATAAATTATTCAGCGAAATGATTTTATTCGTATTTTTGATATATTTACTGTTTATTAAAATTAAACAACCGAATTTGTTATTTTGATTTGTGAATTAAAGATTTTCATAAATAAGTAGCTAAAGTACCTTAAAACACACAATTATACATACATACATATACATATATATACATTTATATATATATATATATATATATATATATATATATATAATACTACCAAAATAGCGAATATTTTCAGATTCAATCAATATTTGTATTCTGATATGCATATTCAGATCTATTTTTAAATTTAAATATGTGTGCATTGACAATAAAAGGAAGGAATGGGTGGTTATGATTTATAGACATTTTGAATCAAATTTGACAAGTTGAATTTGGGTTAAATACGCGATTATAGTGATTCAGCTGTACTTATGTTTCATTTGCAATGATTTATTTTTCTATTTTTATCTCTAACTCATTAGTCTCCAAGAGAAACTTTCAACGAAACAGTAAATATTTTTGATACAATTTTCAATTGTAAAAATAGTAATGAAATTTAAAATTATTAAGATATTATTAAACCATTAATTGTTAAACCATCTTCAAAATTGACTTTTGAGAGGTAACGAAAGATATTTTTTATTGTAATATTTTCATCCATTTCTTTTACTTGACTTATTTTACAGTAGTATAACAGTCGATATTTATTCAAAGATTTTTCTCTAGAGGGAAAATAGTTCTTTACTAAAAGCATACAGATGATACAAAATTGCATTTAAACCTCTGATATATTAGACAAAAGTTATCAGACTGTAAACGTGTTAGTGCTTATTGTGTGCAGAATACACATTTAGACTCTTAAACATTACGTGCAAATAAATAATGATATTTGTTTAAAAAGTTCGTAGCCCTCGTGTTTATAGTTTAAACCACACAAATCACATTTTATATAAAGAAAACAACAGAAAAAGTTATTAGCGTTGTGCGGTTCGAGTAAATAGTAAAAAAAAGAAAGCTTAAGAGTGAACCGACCGAGAAGTATATCGCCCGAGCCACTTATAAACAAGCACTGCGGCATCGGAGTTGTTCGAACAAACAAAACAATCTTTGATGTTTTGTGGAAATTTCATTTCTTCGCTTCATCGACAACAACTTTCATCATCGGCCGAGTGATTGTGAGAAGAGAATGGTCAACCGATTCGTCGACTCCACTTCACTTAATGTGCGTTTTGTGCTACCGTTTGGCTCCGATTCAACCGAACACGCGATCGTTTCAAAGTCATCCGTAAATAAGTTCGGCCGGATTTTATTTCACCAGTTCATAATTTTCAAGCTGATGACTGCGTAATGGAGCGATGAAAACTTTCCGTAGTAATCTATATAATAAAGTTCTGAGCGAGTTGTGTCGAACGTACGGAATTTTTCTCTTTTTGAAAAAAAAAACATGCGTATTAAAAAGATGGACGAGCCGTACAGTTAAGGTAATTTAATCTGCAGGAGGATCTCTGTTCGTATTAATTGCCGTTACCCTTCGATATTCGAATACGAACCGAAAAATCAAAGAGATGTTTTATCAAAGGTTCTGTATTTGCGTATTTTTTCCAGATATAACTTAATGGTTATTAAAATCTCTTTTTTTTAAAAAAAAGCATTCCGATCGTTTGAATATTTAATGCGTATGAAACAGAAATCATTATTTTTGATTTAAAATTTTCATCATTATATTTAAGTTTAGCTTTTAACTTTTACTCGATAAAATTTACTTATCTAAAATACTAAAACTTAATTTTCATTGTAATACTTTCTTTGCTACAAATATGATTTGGTAGAGTTACGTTGGAATAGATTTAGCTGACGAAACGATTCGGAAAGATCAATGAGTCGATAAACGTTGATGATAACGATATCCAGTACGAATTGATTGAAACGAGTTATCAGTCCAGTCTGTCCAAATCGACCCCAATTCTAAATTATCGGTATAAACAGTCACCGTAGTGGACGCGGTAACGATTTTCTTTAAATGCAATAAAGGGGTAAAGGAGTAACGAAACGTATGATTGTATTACAGGCCAATGGAGCAGATAAATCATATGGCCGTACTGTAATATGATTCATGCTTCAGTAGACGCTGTTTTCTCTACTTTTATGTGTTGAATGAACAGTTTACGACACCGCGCCGTATCGCTTTTAAATTGCTTTAAACTTCACCGGCGAAACTACTTTGATATATTTTCATGTTTATAAACTATGAGGAGGGTCCCGTGGAGGTTTCGTCTACAATGTCGAAGTATTTTAGTTATTCGATCGAATACATAAATATCGGTATGTTCGTGCTTCTTTGTTATAAAATATTTCATTTCGTGATTTATTCTTGTGACGGGATATACGATTGTTCCATGAATTGTATCTTATTGATATATTTTTTTCATATATAAGTTATTTCATAACGTTCTCAGAAATGAATCCCATTAATCATCTTCATAGTAAAGATAGTCGAAATCTTAATAAACAATATATCATAAGATTGTTAATATTAATTCATAATTGAATAATTAATATCTCAATACACTGATTGATTTTTTCTATTTAAATAATTTCTTATTTTTTTGTTACATGTATTAAATATTATCTGTAAATAAATTATCTGTTAACAATTATATTATTTGAATTAAGTGGTGTCAAACATGCGACCTGCAAGATTCTAAATTGCAGCTCACGACTCAAAGCTTGAAGTTGATTTTATTGAAATAAAAAAATGGAATTTGAAAAAATATAAAATTTTAAAACATTGCAAATTATAGAAGTATATTGTAGGGAACACCGTTTTATGGTCAATTCCGATTAAGTTCATTTTCCTACTTGCAATAATTATTAGGAATTATATTAGGGTTGTGATTTTAGCAAATATGCTTCAAATATTCAAGAAGTATTATTTGAATTTGAAAATCGATTTGAAGGATTCAAGGCATGTGAAAATGATTTTTTTACTATTTAGTGATCCGTTTTCTTTTAACACCGAAGAATCAAAAATTAACATCCAAATGGAACTGTTTGAAATTCAGTGCAACACGGTACTAAAAGAAAAGTATAATGAAGTTGCTACTCCAGATTTTTAATTGTATTTGCTAGAACATTTTATTGAAATGCGTATGTAATATGTTTGCAGTAAGAATCTTGGCAATGATTGATAGTATATACCTATGTGAACAATTATTTTTCACTTTTAAAAACTAATATAACTTCACATAGTTCCAGATTTACAAATGAACATTAACATGTATAGTAAAAATATCATAATCATAAAAAATTACATCCGATATTGATAAAATAGTTTCTACCATAAGATACCAAGTTTCTAGTAAAAATATTATATTTTTTAATTTTTCTAATTTAAAATTTTGTTGTAACATTTGATAATACCTAAAATTAATGTATTTTTATTATTTTCATAAATTCATTAAAGAAAAAAAAGAAAATTTTAAACGAGTTATTTTCAAATATAAACAAAATACCTTTTTTCGCTCGAAAATTTATTTTTTCATGGCTTTTTGTCTGTGCCTGCAGGCTCTCTTAAACTGAAGTTGGTCGTCCGTGTTCATATATGAGTTTGACACCACTGATGTAAAATATTATATATGCTGAGTAAGATGATAAACTTTTGTATATAAATAAAAAATATTTGTTAATAATATGTCAAGATAAATAGTTTTTGTACAATAAATCTATAGTTTGTAATACTATAGTTTTAGTGAAATAATTTACAAGTTTCTCTATTTTTTGTATGCGGTCCGCAGAATCTCTTAAACTGAATTTGGCGGCCCATGTTCATATATGAGTTTGACATCACCGATTTAAATTATTTCTATCGAGAAAATAAACTCCTTCCACTTTTTAGTTTCGGATAAATATTAAAAAAAATAGAATTTAAAAAAGAACTAAACGAAATACAAAGTATTCAGTTTAGTGATAATTCTTATACGAGAATTTATTTTATAAAAAATATCATTTTTATTTATAACAATATTTCTGTGTTTATTTTCTTTGGTTCTCTCTGCATTGGAATTTATATTTCATTCCAACATTCTTTTTTAACAAATATTGATTTAGGACAATTATTACTATTTATTATAAAAAAAAAATGCTTCTTTTATATAATTTATATTAAAAGTATCGGTTTTCAATTTTAGGCTTTATACAATTTACAAAAAACAAAATTGAATAATTTCAAAGCAATTATATATATATATATATATATATATATATATATATATATATATATATATATATATGAGCATAATTATTTTGTTACAGCAATAAACCATACGAATTACTCGAAACATAAACAGCATGTACTTTATAACAAGAAAACTTATTTATATCATTCGTTTCAGATGAGGGGCAACAGTGGGATGGCTATGCGGGCGTCGAACTCGCGTACCATTCGTAGCCTCGGTATACCGACAACAATAATGACAGCGGGATTCCTGTTAGTGCTGGTTTTTCTTTTACCATCAACGTACGCAGCTCATATTAAGGTAAGTGTGTAGAACAATGGCGTTCCATCGTCCCCTTTTGTTACTTTAATGAAAATTGAGTTCTCGCGGGACGTGTTTGTTGTTGTACATCTGCGTCTCGTTTTCTTCACGTCTGGCCTCTGCTCTTCCGAACCAGATAGTGTTGTTGCGTATACATGTGTGGTTTGAATGTGTGTGTGTGTATATATATGTATTTTTTTATGTCGAGCGAACGTACTTAGTCCGTGAGGGTTTTTTCCTCTGTACGCATTTCGTTGATGACTTTTCGTATTACACGTATTACAATCCAGACGTAGCTCGGACAAATTCATTGAAATAATCTATGTTGTAAAGTATGAGTTGTGGTATGTAATGAATGGTCACATGTGCTCTAGGCCGTGCATTTATTAGAGATCGTAACAAAAGCTAATGTTCTTTTTTTAGTATTCTGACCTTATTCTAACATTATTTTTTAATGTAGCGATTTTTAAATATTTACCGTGGAAAAATATCACGAACTCATTCTATTCTTTATTGTTATATGTTGTGTTTACAGCACGAATAACAAAAAAAAAATATTCATTCAAAACTGTTTTGTTTCTTGACTTCAAAAGCATTTCAACTTACAACTAAATATCTGTATAATACTTCCGTATGTTTCAACCAGTACATACTTAGAATTCATTATTTCTTTTTATAAAAACTCTAATATATTTTTATTACTTTAAGTATCAAAAGAACAACATATAATAAAAAAATATTACTTTTTTTATCAAACGTAAACGAATACTAGTAGAATAACAGAACAAAAAAATATTTTACCTAATAGAATATTTTAAAAGAGAGACTTTGCTTTTAACTGACAACACAATTACTAAAACTTTAATAATTACTATGGAATATCCAACAAATAACGTTATAAAAGTAATAACATAAATATGAATTTTATATTATAAATAAGCTATTCTTTTTAGATAACTAAATTATATTTTGAACATTATAATTATTTTCAAATCAAAATATATGAAAAACATTAATAGTGATTCGATGTCTGAACGTATATTGTGACGATATTTAGATTAAATAACTGATTTATGGAAATAATAAATCATTTTATAATTTTAATAAAAAGAAATTCACAAATTTTTTCCATATTTTTTAATATAATATTAGTTGGATTTGGTGGATGATGATTAATTGTATCTTAACTCGAAAACATATAATGATACCAATTTCTAATTTAATAATATAACAGTAACTTATATTTGATACAAATATATTTAATTTAAGAATATGTCAATTTTATTCTAGAGTTTGTTATTGATTTTTTTAATAATTTAAATTTAATTAATAATAAAATTGAATTATTTTTAAAATTTTCCTCTTACTTTCCTTAATTTCATTCCTAGGATTTAGTTCTTTGAAACATTGATTATTATTATGAAGAGTATTATGACTATTATTTTTAAAAGCATGTATTAATAAGTGTACCCAGAAAAGTTATATTGGTTCAGTTTGTTTTTCAATAGTCAACAGTATTTTTAGTTTCAATTTTAATTCTCAATAATATCTATTCTTACATTAAATATTTGTTAAATATATATATATATATATATATATATATATATATATATATATATATAGTATGAAATTTAGGATTCCACATGGAAGTATTAAAAGGAGGCGCAGCGATGAAGAAAAGTCATATTATTTTTATTTAGTATTTTAGTTCAATTCAATACTCAAATATCATTGAACTAAAATACTAAATGGAGAATAATATGATTTTTTTTAATTTTTACTTAATACCATCGTGTAGAAGCCTAAGTTGAATCATCTATATATGTATATACACATATATACATATATTTATTGAATATTAAACAGGAATAGCTTAGATGGAAAGTTGTATGTCTTCTTTCTATATACATTGTATTTTAAGAAGTGTCAAATGTATTTTTTGACAAAAACCGACAATAAACGGAAACTCGAAACATGTGTTGTATGATACTTTAAGGCATGTGACATACCGTTTACATGTAACTGGCTTGCTTATATGACTACTCATCTGACATTAGTGTCATATATATGACCGAGTCACTCAAGTGTAGATCCACCATATAGTGAAATCTGTCTCTGTCACTATATCATAATACTAGATCTTTTCGCAATTGTTTGGATCAGTTATTTTATTTAACTATAGCCATTGAGATATATTAAAACACAAATGGTGTAGTATAGAAATTAATGTTTATAACTCTCACACCGAATTGGACACACGAAGTTAATTCATCGTTGATAGTTTTCCACGTACTTTCCAGTATATTCCTAGTAAGATAATTTTTTATATAGATCTCCCTCCTCCCCTCTATCTCTCTCTCTCTCTCTCTCTCTCTCTCTCTATATATATATATATATATATATATATAAATGTATATATATATATATATAAATAATATATATATATATATATAAATATATATATATATAAATATATATATATATATATATATAAATATATATATATATATATATAAATATATATATATATATATATATATATATATATATATATATATATATATATATATATATATATATATATGTATATATATGACAGAAAAGTTGCAATATATCTGCGATTATATAGAGATAAATGAGTTTAAAAATATGTTAATTGTTTCACTTGGTTAAAAGTACAGGCTTATAATTGATAAGTAGACGAGTGCAGCGAGCAGTGGGTGAAGCGTTCTAGTACTCGTATGTAAAAAAGAAGTTTCTTTAATTAAAGTATGGTATATAATGAAAAATAAAATTGAAACTCGAATGAAAAAGAGTCAATTTCAAATGCCTGTCAAATTATCAGTGATAAGTTTTTTTCTAGATATAATTTATACACGTGGAAATAAGACTTAATCATATTGTAAAAAAATGTCATTAAAAAACCTTTAAATTTTCTTTGTTTGTACCGTATCAAATTATTTTAGACGAATAAGTGCTCCCATTAAGAAAAAGAATACTTAAATGTAATTTAGAAAAATATTAAGATCTCAAAATTAAGCAATATTAGAATAATTTAGTCAAGTTTAAGTTCAAGCTGAAAAATAATATTCTTTCTCAGAAACTTACGTTCAAATTTATTAATCTGAGAAATAAATCATCTGTTTTATCTTCTTAATTAGCTTTTTTATAGTTACATGATTTCAATTAAAAATATTCATAATTACATTTTTTTTCTTTCTGTTTCTCATTTATCATACATATTGAAATTCAAAAAGCGTTATTATTAGTTTCGAACCAGTCTTGAAAAATAAAATTATTAATGAGTTCATATAACTGTAGTCACAACAACAATAGTATTTATTATATTTTAATTAACGACGTACATACTTCAAACAACGTATGTAGTTAATAATACTTTTTGCCGTTAATTTGTTTTTATTAATTAAAAGTTATTAAATATACTATGTATTTTTTGTTGTCATTATAAAATGCCATGGAAATATATTACACATTTTTTATTTCAATCAATAAATTATGTTAGGACAATTAGTTGACTGATGTCTCTATAAAAAAGATAAAACACGAATATAAAGATGAAAAGTATCTTCCACTCGCGAATATATTTAGAATATTGACATTATATGGGTTTAATATTACTGTCGTATGTGTGTATAATAATGCTGCGCTTCTTGAAACTTTCGCCGATGCCAGGCGTTCGACATTTGAATGCAACGACATTTTCATGGGCAATTAAAGTTGAATTGTCTGACATAAAAAGTTCATCAACAAATCAATCTTTAATGTCTCATTCTTTATTTTTCTATTTTATTTTTATCCTTCGAAGAGGCGGTAGAAATGAATCCGTCGTCGTTCTATTCTTCTTCGGTTACTGTTACGCTCCTTTGTTTCTGACGGTGAAAAATATTCTTTTTATGAATATTTTAAAGCATTTAAAGTGCTGTCATCCGCAGTTTTATGATTTAAAAGTTTTAACGAAAAGTTTCTGATAACGGTCGAAAATTAATCGGCTTTTTATGTCTTTTATTTCCTTTATCAGTTTGTTTGTATGTATTGTAGTTTGCAGAAGAAATATAATCGTTCTTTTCGTTTTTGCACGTGAAATATTTAAAAGGTTCCTATCCGGAAGTTGGCAATTTTTTTTTTGATACTTTTTTATATACAGATTTGAATAAAATTCGTAAAATATGAATAATAATTTTGGTGAAAATAATATGTTTACCAATCAGTTCATAAAATTCACACATACTTTTTTATATTCATTGAAAGCTTTAAGTCTTTATTTAATTCAAAAAGTATTTTTCTTTCATAGGTGGCATTAGAAAACTTTTGTCTTATTAATTGTTTATTGTTAAAACATATTTTTTTAAAAGAATAAATTTTATTATCTGTCTATCGTTGTACATATATATATATATATATAAATATATATATATATATATATATATATATATATATATACAATAAATATATATATATATATAAATATATATATATATATATATATATATATATATATATATATATATATATATATAAATATATGATATATAAATACATATATATATATAAATATATATATATATATATATATATATATATATATATATATAAATATATATATATATAAATATATATATATATATATAAATATATATATATAAATATATATATATATATAAATATATATATATATATATATATATATATATATATATATGGATACAGGAAGTGTTAAAGAAAAATAGCGAAAATACGTCTAAAAAACAAAAATTGAGATGAGAACATAGCGAAATGGAGATAGATTTTCAATGGAATACGTTAATGTAACTGTAGCGTAGGGAACGTCAACACATATTTATTTGTTTGTTTGAAATAAAAAATTCAGTGTGACATATATCTTTGCGACACGACAGTACCGATGACATCCACGTGATGACAGACGAAATATACCTACATTAAAACTGTCACGGAAAAAAACAAACATTGAGACGATAGTACATATTTTAATGTTAGAATTTGTACGACTTATGTCGGTATCCGTCAGAATAGATTTTTCTCTTACAATTTCGTGGTTATTAATAAAGGAATCTTATGAAGCGTGCAACAGTATTGCGAAATATTTTTTTTTATAGAATGAATCAATTTTGATCCCGGGCCGTGAAATAATTCTGCTTGACAATTTTTGACATAGAACACATTTTTCTAAAAAAATCGTTTTCATATTTAGAGCCGAATGATTGTTAATAAATAATAGACGTTTTTATTTGAATTATTTCGGAATCTTCAGATTTCATTGAGATAACTTCTTAATTCTCATCTTCTGTTTCTGGTATATAATTTTCCGTATATATATATATATATATTTGTAAGTTTGTTATAATGTGGGGCTCTTTTGTTTGCTTTTTTAAAAAAAAATTTCTTCGTAGTTTTATTCAAAATTTTGGTATTTAATAATGATTTTTTTTATTTAACCAAATACATGATGAAAGATAGGATCATTCAATTTAAACTTCTTAAAACATATTGTAGAATTTTTGAGATAATTTATTTAAGACTTTGGGTAAAAATAAAAATTCAATATGGGTAAAAATACTTTCGGTAAAAATAAAAATTCAAATATAAGTCAATTATTTGTAAGTTTTTACTGATTGTTTCAGAATATTTTGTTTCTGAAATAATAGAGAATCATGACAGATTTTTCTAACGATGTGTACATATTTCTTATATATATATACACACATAGATGATTCAATTTAGGTTTCCACATGAAAGTATTAAAAGAATCTCAAAAATAAAAAAAAATCATTTTAATATATTTTTATTTAGTATTTTAGTTCAACTGTATTTTAGTATTGATTTGACCTAAAATACTAAATGAAAAATAACATATTTTTTTTATTTTTGAGATTTTTTTTTATACTTTCATATTAAAAATTAAATTGAATCATCCCTTATATATATATATATATATATATATATATATATATATACAATAAATCTGTCATGATTGTCCATTGCTTTAGAAACAAAATATTCTTAAACAATAAGTAAAAACAAATACTTGACTAATATTTGAATTATACCTTTTTTGATTTTTATTTTTACCAAAAGTCTTAAATTAATTAACTCTAAAATTTCACAACACTTTCATGAGGAAGCCTAAATTGAATTGCCCTATATATATATATATATATAGCATGAAGCTGTGAAGCTGTATAAATTGTTTATTCTGTTCTATATTATTGTTTAACAGAATAATATTAACATTACGAATTAATATTACTGATTTCTACTTAATACAAACAAATCGAGCGAGTAATAATAAGAAATGTTAAATTTTAAATTGATGATAACATATAAAAATCTCCATGTTTCCATAAACAACGAAAACGGATTATGATTTATTATTCGAGACTTTATATACAAAAATATGTTCTCGGAACGAATGATGTTACTGGTGCAAACTTTGTTCGTTAAAACTTTCTCTATTTAGAGATATTCGTATGAACCGAATCAGCTATGAAAAAAAATACAAAAACAAAAATATTATACAAAACATATTGCATAATGGTAATCCATCTTTATTTAACAACTTTCTAAGTATACTTCTGATTAATTCAAGAAGTTCCATGCAAACTTTCATTAGCTACACGCGACAGTGCGTATTAAGAAGTTGATGTGCTCTCTCGTTCTTGATTCACAAGCGAAGAAATGAGGCGGAGGACTCGTGATTATTAATTTGAAATCGGTTCCTTACTTGATGAGTATTTGCCTATGCATTATTCATTTCACTCAAACACGCAAAGTTCATTTATGTGTGTATATGTATATATATATATATATATATATATATATATATATATATATATATATATATAATACAATATTAAATGGATATATGTATAAAATATAAGAAGTGAATTTTAAATAATCAATTGATCGAACTGATTATTTTAACGCAAAAAAAACTATTCCTAATGTTATTTTGAAAGCAAGTAATGTTTTATTATTTTTAATAACATGTAGTTCGTCACTAATACATTGTTGTTCATGATAAAATCACAGTTTCAGCCTAAATAAGTTGTTATGGAAAAATCTTGAATTTCCATGAAAAATTGCACTATAAGGTCATACATTTTTTGTTTCAATAAATTACATTTTAAAATATTGTTGTTTTTCATCATAGGCTAAATATTTAGAGCGAATGTAATTTATTTAACAGAAAAATTGTATTCTTGATTTGAAAATATGGATTTTATGAACGAGGTTCGTTTTTACTAAAATTTGAACTTCCTTTGCACGACATAAAATAATTGTAATTACAAACTGATATAAGTATAGATTTTTAAAAGAAAAATTGTTTTTATTTAAATGATTATTCTTAGATAAATTGAAATCAAAAGAAAGCGCTGTTTATAACATTATAGTATTTAATAATTAATTATAACTTCTTTTCTCATTGATATAGTGCTTTTATTTATGATGAAATGACAATTTTTGACCGAATGAACAATTTTCGAAAAATCATGGTTTTTGTATCAAAAATTATATATTATAGCCCTTGATCATTTTTTGCAAAAAAATGAAAGATTCTAAATGGTGTTCTATATCAATATAAAATAATAAATTATAGTAAAGAGAACGACCAGAGTCAGAAGCAACATTTTTGGATCGATAAAACTATATTCCTTGTACATACAAAAATAGTATATCCATTAGTCGAGATTGCTTATAAGAGATCACTGAATTTGTTTTTTTATTTTTTAAAAAAAATCGGATGACAGTACAAAACAGTATATGTCTAGATATACATCTGTAGAATATCAAAAATAGTTTTAATTTCTAAGAAAAAATTTATAAGTTTATATAAAAGACCGTAAGTAGAAAGATGAGCTTGTAGATAGCATAGAGTATTTTAAATTCAAGGAAAAAAATTCTTATTTATTCATAGAGAGATTTGTATCAAGATATAGATCTTTAAAGTATTGCAGTATATCGAAACTCTGTAGAAAAAAATAATTCGTCCACATAAAGGACTATATATTGAATTATGGCCTGTCAATTATCACAAGAGACTTGTATTCGGTAGGAAAATCGTATGTACGTACAAAAGACTATGTAATGAGATATTGCCATGTAAGAAAACATAAGATGTCTTTATTCCATAAAAAAATTCGGAAGTCCACACGTAGGACTGTGTGCTTAAATATGGAACTGTAAAGTATCACACAATGCTTTAACTTTACAGAAAAAAATTGTGAGTCCGTGAAGAGTTTGTAATTTATTGAAAAAGTAGGAAATTTCTTAAAAAAATTTTTTAAGAAATTTCTCTCTAAGTTGAAATATGAACATTTACCTAATGAGATGACTAAAATTTCTAGAAAAAATCATGAGATTACATAGATGTCTGTATGTCGAAATGTAGACTTGTATCTTACAATAGTATCTGAATTTTTTTTTGAAAAAAAATCGCGAGTCTGTATAGAGAGCTATATGTCAAGATACATATATGCTTTAATCGTATAATAGAGTTTCTGATATACCCTGAAACAAATCATGAGACTGCACCGAAGTTTGTATTCGTATATTGATCCTATCTTACGATAGTGTTTAAACTTGTATATAAAAATGGGTTACTCCTGACAAAGATCCATATGTTAAGGTATAAGGGTGTATCTTACGATAGAGTTTAAAATTTCTATAACATATTCACAAATATTCATAGAGGTCTAAATGTTAATATATGGGCTATGAATGAAAATCAGATTTATTTTGGTACTGAAAGTATAAATTGATTAGGCTGTAGAGCTGCAGATGTAATTATAAAATAGTAGATTTGGGTATATTCTATATACTTTTAGTATAAATCATTTTATAATATATTCGTAATTAAAAAGATCTGTCTTATTGATTTAGTAAAATCATTAAAATTTGAATTGTAAATGAATCTATCCGGAATCATCCAATTATACAGTTTTTTAATTACTAACTATATTAGGTAAATAAGACTATTATATTTATGTTTTAAGTTTGCAATATGTTTCTTTCTTCAGAATTGTGCGAGTTTTATCGCCTTTTGTCCAGAAAATTCTTTCGGATATAATAAAATGTACTTGAAATATTAACACAAAATTTTAATTTCATAATAAGTTTAAAAGCGATAACAGAAATGAAAGGGTAAAATAAAAAAAAACATTATATTATGAATAATCTGAAAATACTATTCGAAATTGCAGATTTAAACAATGCTTGTATCATTTATCGAAATGCCGTTTGTTCGAAGATGATAGGCATTTTAACAGCGGTTCCCAACTATTAAAGTAACTAAATTGAACATTATCTTAAGATTTTTTAACTATGAAAAAATATTAAAATCAATTATATAACGTGATAGAGAGAAAAACTGTAATATTCATTAGAACTACATTTTTATTGACACAATTAAATGCCAGGAAAAATTTTGTGAACACTAAAATCAAAGTAGTCGTTAGTAATCCACTCAATAACTTTTCTTAGATATTGATTTTTTTGCGGTATACATTAAACGTGTAACTTTTAGGTGTCAAACCCTTGTCGAATGTGACCTTAAGGTACGCAATGTCGTCAATCGGAGATGGAACTAACGCAGATGTCGTCCATATTGTGACTGCAATATCTAGAAAGCAATACCTTTTCACACTAATCAAAACAAATACAAGGAACATTTGTATTTCAATCGTTTATTAGGTCACGTAGCAGTTACGAAGTTCAATAAATAATGGTTTTCGGATTTACCTCAGCGGTATTTGTCACATGTTCGTTTGACTACTTACCGAACCTGACTTCAATTGGCAAGACACCAATATCACTTAGCAACATGAAAGGTACGACAATACAGATTAAATCATAATCCTTGAGCAATCAATAATTTTATATGTACACTGACAAATACCAGTCAATATCTAGCAATTCCCAATCCTCTTACTCGGAACAACCGCACCAGTTATACACGCGCCAATACGTTCGAGACGCACACATTCATAGTTTGGATACATACAAAATTGGTCGACCATAATTTTCGTAATTCGATTAAACCGCATTGTTTCATTGAGTAATATCGTGGCATTACGCCTGCCGAAACGTTGTTGTGTTAGCTTTATTAGCATTTGGCTGATAAACGTGTAAGTTTTCGTACAAAGGCCGCGTTACACGGCTAGATACGAACCGAAGATATCGTCGTTCTGTTTTCGACGAACACAAAGAGAAACTAATTAAGTGCACAATTCAGTCGTGTTAATGGACGAGATAAATCTTTACCCGGTTTAGGTTAAAAATCCTGTTAACTGTTCTGTAAATTGTGAAACGATCTTTTGTGCTTCTTTAATGCACGTGTTCACATTTTAATAAACGGTTTCGGTACCGTGTTCTGTTTTTTTTTCCGCCGTTCCGAAATCTGATATTTGAACAGGCGTTTCTGTCCGTTTATAGATTAATTAAGATAAGTAATTAAATTTAGTTAAAAAGAATTAAAGAGATGAAATGAAACAAATTGTGTTTCACAAACTTTCGTTTAATTAGGTTAATTGCTTTTTATGAACAATCAATTTAATTACTGTCAATTCTATTTGTCATTTTTTTAATTAGAAGTTTTTTTCGTGCCGTTTTATCGCGCCAATGTTTTTTCAGCGTTGAAATTATTTTCCTTAAATGTAAAAGTTGTTCTGTAATATAATTCATTAACTGATATTTTATTTTAAATGATTTTTTCAAGAAAATATTTCTAAAAAAATGAAAATTATTTATTTTATAATACAGGTGGATAAAAAGTCAGTGATCGATTTCAATGTCTTATAATTATTTTTTTTTAAAAAAATACGCATAATTTTCATGTAAACCATTTGTTTAAACTTTTCAATTAAGTATGGAATACAACATCTGATAGATGTCCACCTCTGGATGGTGCATAAGCACGAACTCTCTCAATCACATTTTTCATAACTTTTTCGTAAGTATCAAGGTGTATATCGGCAATATCTTCACGAATTGTCTTCTTTAGTTCAATTGTTGTCAGATTATTCCTGTATATATTGTCTTTGAGATAACTCTATAAAAAAGTCGGACGATGTAAGATCTGGAGATACAGGGAGCTAAACTATATCGCCAAAACTAGAAAATAATCGTCCTGGAAACATTATTTTTAAAATGTCCATTGTTTCCCTTGTCGAATGGCAAGTTACGTTATCATATACAGAAATAATTCATTACTATTTTTCAAACTACAAATCCTATAAATAATATAATATTATTTGTTGAATTCTTCTAAACATTTAATCCTTTAATTCGACCCTACCATGATAGGATCAAATTAATAATATTGTTTTTGAAAACAATATTATTCATTTGACCTTTCCATGATAGGGTGAGTAAATTGTTAAATTCGGAAATGGGAATAATTAAAAGATAAAATAGAGACGGTAATGAAAGAGCGTTATGAAGATTATCATTCGATTACAGTTAATTTTATATGAGTGCGTATGTGTGTACATGAAATATTTGAAATAATTATTGCATTATAATTTTATCCTAATTTATTTTAATAATTTTGATTATGTTTGAATATAATATATTGGTAGTAACCTCTTGATGAATTTTCGAATATAAACGATATTTTTATTCGAAAATTATTTGTTTCGAAATTATGTAATAAAAAATTCGAATTTTTATCCGGTATCAGAATTTCAATGTTGAAAAATAGATTGTTAAATTCAAAACAAATGTTTTATTTAAAGATACGAGTTTAATAAAAAAAAATGTGAGAATAGTTTCATATTTGTATAGTTTAATGAATATTGACAGAAAATATACAATCAATATTTATAAATAATATTTGTGTACACAATCTTCCATTGAAATCTGATAAATTATCTCATCAACACTTCGCATGCTATCCTGTGTCATTAGCATCGAAGAGCTTTCTCTGCGTGACGCACAACGAATATCAGCTTTTCCTTAGTTTGATGTCCTTACTCGTGTTGCTAATGGTCAAAGAGGCTTATACAAATATCACGGACCGTTTCTATATATCATTCACTAATGTTTTTTGTTTAATTATTAAATTTCAACAATTAGACAAAAACAAATTCGTGAGTAATAGATATAATTTATCAAACTGAATTGTAGTATAATAAAATGAGAATATAATTTAGTCATATTTTATTCGTTGGTTATGATAGTGATTTTTTTTTTAAAGTAACGTTTTAGTTTTAACAATAATTATTTATTTTCGAGCCAGTCATATTTATTTATTTTCATTCATTCATTTTTTTATTTATTTTTATTTGCACGATTATAATACTCCTAGCTATGATTTTTTTTCTTCAGCATTTTTAATATCATCCGCAAGTTTCGATTTTTAATAATTTGATTCCAGGAAAACAAAACATACTTTATGAAACTTTTATTTAATTTTCTATTTTTTTGATGTTACGCACATACTAGAACCGTATTTGTACTCTAAATTAAATAAACGTATTTTTTTTTATTCTGCAGTTTATTTTCCCAATACAGGACGGATATTCAATAAATGATACTTTTATTACATTTTATCTTATTTAGTGAAAAGCTTCGATTTGTACTTCTGGAAAGTTAAACGTCGTTTTTAATGAGCCATGTCAGTTATAAATGTGATGTTAAGTGGTCTTAATGATTTCTCACATACAATCTGAGAATGGATTTTTTCATACCAATTATCTAATCGAATTCAGAGATGTAAAAATTGATTTATTATTTAACAAATACTTTATTATCTTAATTGAACTTTTTTAGTACTAATTATGAATTTTATAAAATATTAATTTATGAAATTTTGAATTTTTGAAAACAAAACAAAACGAATACAAGCATACACTCATATATATTAATTTTTTTACAAATATTAAATATTGTACACACACACACACACACACACATATATATATATATATATATATATATATATGTATATATATATATATGCCAATACTAGGAACTTCTAGAATATATATATATATTTGCACTTAGAAACAGTTTGTCCATAAATATATCTTCCTGGCGAAGTAGCTGCTGATTAAAATATTTTAATTTTAAAATATACAACTATAAAACATTGAATTTGATGTAAATTAATGATTTTTACTCTAAGTAGTATACAAATTTTCTTAGACTGAACAGTTTTAATTTTTTTTTAATAATTTAATTTTGATTATTTTTAATGCAGTAAAAATTTCAAATACTGTTATGTTTGAAAAACTTTCAATGAATAACTAAATTTATGAGATTTCTAGAATATATTAAATCATTTGTATGAAAAAAACTGTTTGTAAATTCAACATTCGTGTTTGTGCTGATAAACTAACTTTTTATTGTTATACATAAATTTTTTAGCATGATAGCAATATTCAGTGGTAAAAATTTGAATTTATATGATTATTTTAAAACAGATATTCGTTCCTCTTCTTCGATCTCATTGTGAATTTTATGAGATTTTATCTACATCGTAACTTACAGTTGGCTGTAGTTATTTTTTAAAGTCATAAATAGATTTAAAAATAAAAAAGTAAATAAATATCAGTTTCTGTTTAGAATGACTGTAAATTTTTTTTTAAAAATGTATAGATTTATATAATTCTTCTTCGCAATATATATATATATATATATATATATATATATACCTCGACCAGAACCAAATAACAAATAATATTTTCTTGAAAACTTTCTGTTCTGTTTCAACAAGAGAATAAGTTTGAAAATGTTGGATGGAGTTAAATTGAAATTGTAAATTTTTTTGTGTAATACTGATTTTATCAGTAAAATTTATAAAGTATTCTACATTTAGTTTTTAGACAGTTATATTAATCTATCATAACTTGAAGTCTGATTGATTGATTTTTCATTATAAAAACTTTATCTAGAAAATTTATCGATCAAATAAAACTATGTTAAAGAAGTTTATTCAAATATGCTAGTCAGAAAATTCCATTTAAAAATGATATTTCATTTCTCATACAATTTTATTGGTTCTAGTCGAATAAATACCGGTTTAAAAAAAATGCAGATTTCCATTCAATCGTTGTATTGTATTTCATACCGTGATGTCTTGAAAACTTCAGTGTCTGTTACAAATATCACGAAATATGGTCTTCGATAAAGCAATGGCCTTGGAAACGTTATATCACCGCAGTTGACAAATATGTTGACACTGAATGATGATGAACGCAAGCTCATCCGGACAGCTGGGGCAACAATGATATATGTAATCAAAAGTCGTTAGAGCCTTCAGATAATTCGATCTCTGGATTCTATTTTACCGAAACTCTTTTCTTTTTTTCTGTTTTCTATCACGGAACTACAATGACATTTTTGACATTAAAAGAATCGATAAAATACATTGACAGTGAGTGAATGACGTCAATCGATGCTATGGACTGATATACTGAATTATATGTTAAGTTCAAGTTTATTGTATCATTAATCACGAATATATAATTTTACTTATCATTTACCCTCACTTAATTGTCGGTATTGTTCTATATGAATAACAGATATTTATTTTTCGTTTTGATAATACTTTATTCATATAACAAAAATATTATAATCTGAAAACGTTAAAAAATTCTGAAAGTAAACTAAATAAAGTATGAAATATATAAAAATAAAATTAAATATAAATTAGTTTGTAGATTTATTTTCTACGATTAATTTTAAAATAATTATTAGTTTCCAATTTAAATCAATATTAACATTGAAAACCAGTTTCTGTTAATGAAGATAAAGACATTTTATACTTGAATCATTTCTGAATTCTATTAAACTTTTTCCAATACTTTTGAATAATATCCGAATATTTTATAAACTCATTCTTTTAATATATTCCGTAGATAGCTTACAAACAGCCGACACGATTTTATTTTACGATATGAAATGAATTTTTATTGTGTTGTTTTCTATTGTACCTGTTCATTATTTTATGCGGATTTCGTAGCCCACGAACGAGTTTGTTTCTTCTGCGACCAGTTTTGATTCAAATAGAGCTTGAAATCTCCGAGTTAATAATCTACTTGAAGATAATGAAAGTTGAAATCACTTGTAGAAGAAATGAACTCGTTCATTGACCCCTATAGTACTCACTTATAACAATAAAATGTATTTTTTTCATAACAATAACAACATTTTAATTAATGTAGATTACAACAATATTTTTTGAAGAACAATATCAGTTTGTTCCAAGAGATTGTTCTTCATGGATATGAAAAATCTTTTTTCGAAGTAGCATTTTTTTTTGCTTGTGTGATCGTTTGTTTTAGTTCAGCTATAAAGCCCTATCGTATCCACGAAGTCACTTTTTACTGGCCTTTTGATAGTTTTGTTTATATATATATATATATATTTGTATTTAAACTTGTCAAGTAGAAAATAATAAAAACATAAATTTATGGCATAATCTGGAATATGTTTGTAATCATAGCTATAATAGCTAATAAAATAAAAAAAATGTACATTTAAGTATATTTATATTTATTGTCAACATAATAATAAAATGACAGTATATTTTACTTAATACAATTACAAAAATAAAAATTACTGTTTGTCAGCAGATATCTGATAACTCATTAAATAAATATACAGATTTAAGTACAGATTATCGGAGATATTTATTATTTAATCTTTTTAAAAACCGGCATATAACTTCCGTTTATTCCTTTTAAAACAATAAATATATATATTTAACTTATATGATTTTAGAACAGTTAAATATAATTTAAATTCTTTTTAGAATCTTCAGAAATGTATGTACTGTAAGTTCTTTTTCGTAAAGAAAATGGTGATTCAAAAATGTTTTAAAAATGAATTGTTGGTTCAGAATCCAAATAAAAAATAAAAAAAGTAGTTTTATTTACAAAATCTAAATAAAGGAATTATTTATAAAGAGAAAAATTAAAATTTTTAATCACATTGTCTGCGAGACTTATTTTATTTATTTATTCGATTATCATATTTTTTAATCCTTCGTTTTCCTCTCTCTCATATATATATATATATATATATATATATATATATATATATATATATATTACACTTATAAATTTTAATAGACAAATCAGTTAATTATATAATAAACGAGTTAATTAAGGTAAATTGTGAAATCTTGAACATTAATATATTATTTTAATAATTCCTTGATATAATATGACACTATAATAACAGCCATTATATATATATTTATATATATATATATATATATATATATATATATATATATAGTGTGTGACTACTAATGGGTGTATAATATAAATGTGGATGTTGTTATACAAAGAGTCTGTCGTGTAATGTGTCCTCAAAGTGTGTACCGTATCTAAAGCTTACACAAGACCGCACGTAAATATATATGTTGAGCTATATTATCAACATGGCTGAATGCGTACCGCATGGTACATATCCGATCGAAATTCAAATAATCTTAACAGACTAACCCAATTGAATTGAACATGTTCTAAAACGAACTATTTCTCTCGAGTTTAATGCTTGTAGAAAATCCCTTTTGGTTGATTACACATCGGTGTGGCCCCAGTTCGCCTATTCGCAAAATATCATTGTATTGTGTTACGGAAGGGAAGGTTTTTGCTGCCGTTGCCGTCGTGTATACGATCGTTAACTCTGTATATACTTTACGATATTTTTATATTTTTCACTCGACTGGAATGATTTTCAATATATACTGTTACTGTAATATTTGTGAACATAAATTTTTACTGTATCGTCTACTATATCACTGTTTCTCAATTGATAATATACGAATTTATTATTCTTTGTAGTAGGCTTTCCTCTATATTTATTATTCCGACCACTTAGTGTTGACTTAAAGATAAACTTTAATGGACCGCGAATAACAAGAAAAGTATATATTTATTTTTCAGTTGGCTTTTATTTTATATACTCTGTTATTTATGTGGCCCATTATTTTAATCAATCAATATGAATTGTTTTGCTGATTTAAGTCAATTCATAAATAATATAAAAGAAAAAATAAATACGAAACTCGAACGCATTTTATTATGTTGGTACAAAAATAATTGCGGTTTTTACGTATCGAATATAAGGGTGTATATGTTAGTTAAAAATTATATTTATTAAGTAACATAAAAACCATTGGTCTGCACACATTACTCCTAACGGGAAACAAGTTTGTTTATACCTACAAGATGCAATTCTGGAGTCTTGGAATTAAGGATTTCATCGAAAGCGCTTTGAGCTGATGCTTGATCTTTGAAAATCTTCTCTCATAGGAAATTACACAAATTTTTAAAAAAAATGTAATCTGCCGGAGACAGATGCGGAGAATAAGGTGGGTGAGGTACGGTTTCATAACGCAGTTCATTTAAATTTTTTAAAGTCATTTGTGAGTCGTGTGGTCGGGTGTTGTCATGAAGAAGAATTGTTTCTCTTCGATTGACTAATGCTGGCCGTAAACGATACAACTTCTCGTGCATTTTTTCAATTTCCTGATAATATTTATCTACTGTTATTATTTCACCAGCATTTAAAAAGTTGTAGTGAGTGATGCCACTTGCCGAGCACCAAACACTGACCATAATCTATTTTTTCATGAAGCTTCGGTTTAGGAAACTATCTTGGTGCTTCTTCTCGGTCTAGCCACTGTGATGAACGTTTCCGATTGTAGTAGAGAATCCAGGTTCATCACATGTGACAATGCGATCAAGAAAGAAATCATTTTTGTTACGCAAAAGAAGCGCAGAGAAGACTACGTATCGCTGAATCTCTTGATATTCATTTAGTTCATAGGGCATCCATTTATACAGCTTCTTTGTTTTTCCAATTGGGCTCAAATGTCGAACAACTGTCGAATGAACAACATTGAGTTCTTCTGCCACATTTCAAGTCGTTTCACGTGGATCTCCTTCAATAATGGGCCTTCAATCATTATTGTGGAAGGACGTCTATGACAATCCTCATCAACAAGGCTTTCATTTCAATGGTAGTTACAAAAATTTCGTGCTGAAGATGAGAGCCTTGAAGAAGAAAAAGGTCACGAGCGTCCTTTTTCAGTTCATAACAACCAACTGGAGGCCTTAGTTGAATCAGAACCATGCACAATTCGAGAGCTTGCTTAAAAGTTAGGAATTAGGTAGCCAACAGTTCTGGATCACTTTAAACAGCTAGGAAAATCAAAGAAGATAAAAATGTATGTGAATTTATGGGTCTTAAAGTGAAATTATTTTTCTATTAAACTAATACATTTCATAGAGTTTCAACGAATGTATTAACTCCCTTTTTTACATAGTTTTACTTTCTTCAAATGTATTTTGAATAAAATTTAATTTTATAAAACGTACACCTTAAACATACAAGTGTTTATGTATATTCTATTCTGAAAAATCGTAAAAGGACGTTTGTCTGATTTTTGAAATAGTTGATTAAAAAATAAATAGTGACAAGACTAGAATCATTTAAGTTGCACATTAAATTTTCATACGTTTTTTAAAAAAGTCTTAAATTATCTGATTAAAAAAAAGTGAATTTTCCATCATGTTTTTTTATTTATAAAAAAATCGCACACGCGAGAGAATCTAGCGCGATAATATTGGAGATACACGTGTAAGGTACATTAGTGGTGAGCACGGATTTTTTTTAATGAAATTTCAATTCTTGCGGACGTGAGTAATGATGGTTGACTGCATTTAATCATTGTTGATGGACTGACAGACGTGATTGATTAATGGATCGCGTTCGTAAATGAAATTTCCAATCGTGATCATTCGCCACGTCACAACAAGGAATAACGCCTACCGCCGCCACTCATACCGTGTCCACTTCGTGCAATTTTTGTTCATGAAAGTCAATCGCCGCTGGACGAGTGAAAACTAGTTACTGTTCAACAATGCACATTATGTCGCACACATTTTAAGTGTACGTTATTAAACGATATTACAAAATTAATGATATTCGATAGCAATACAATTTCCTCTGTATGTATTAAATTGAATAATTAAACACTCTAGAAAAGCGTATGCGTATGTACAATAGATGCAGTGAAATTAATTGAAAACATTATGGAATGCTATTAGCTGCATTAAATCAATTAAAACGCAATAAAGTTTGTGCTTACGTGAATCATTCAATTATTAAACTGTATATTAATAATGCACAGGGTTGAAATTACTTTAATATTACGGAGAAAATTGCATTAATTAGGTAAATAGAGTATCTGTAATGACAGTATGGTAATTGATTCTTTTTTTACATCTATTATTTTAAAACATGAAAAATCGATTGCAGTTGATGAACATACTTCTTTTTATTTTTATATATCAACCGAAAGTGTATGTATGTATATATAAAGATGATTTTATTTAGGCTTCCACATTTCAGTATTAAAAAAATCTCAAAAATTAAAAAAGCATGTTGTTTTTTATTTAGTATTCAAGTTCAATTGTGTTTTAGTATTGAATTAAACCAAAAAACTAAGTAAAAAATATTTTTTTTTAATTCCGATCTTTTTAATATTTTCATGTGGAGACCTAAATTGAGTCTCTCTCTCTCTCCATATATATATATATATATATATATATAATTACTGAATACACTCTCTTTCAAAGTAACTATTTTAGCTATAATACATTTTTGCCAATAATTTCTACATTCTTAAAAATATGCATTATATATTTTTTTATAAATGTTTGATTTCTCTTTGTCCATAAGAAGTCAAACTACTTTTCTTTTAATAATATTTTGAACTTTAAAAATAGATAGATCTTATCAGGTGTATAATTTAATAAATGTAGTGATTTTAAAAGATTTCTTCGTTTATTTTTTATTTAAAAATTAATGAATACTCGTTACTTTTTATTATTAATATTCTATTTGTATTTGTTTTATACCTCGGTCCTATTTGTTTTATTTTGTTACTTAATTGACTTATAACTGCTCAACGATATTTTTTATTTATTGTAGGATCAAATTGTACACTTGTGTATTATACTAATGTTCATTTAAGTTATTAAATTATGTAAGTAATTTAAATAAAGATAATTATTTTAATATTAGAATAAATTAATGAAAATATAGCATACAAAATAGCTAAACCTAATTTTTGATAATTTAAAAAAATATTCAATAAAAATGATCGAAACTGTAGATAGAATTATAAGAAACGCCAGTTGTTAAAACGCTATCTCTCTCTCTCTCTCTCTCTCTCTATATATATATATATATATATATATATACACACCTAAAAATACATTTCTCTAATAAAATGTCTGTATTAATGTTTTAATACAGCTATAAGTAATTTTGACTTGGAAATATACTTTGAAGAGAAAGTTATTTTATAGAGTAGATACTTAAATATAAATTAATTATTCCAATATTACTTTTAATACTGAAATATTAGATTTTTCTATACTTTAGTGCTTTGATAATAGAATAAACGTTATAAAAATACGTGTAAACAAGAATATAAAATGGTTAGGAACATATTTGATCAAAAAATATATATATATTTTGTGATACGCAGTGAAGTCAAAACTTTTGAAAAGTTAATCGTTATTAATTACCATAAAACGAAATATCATTTTCAGTGAAAGGAAAAATATATTATTTATAACCCTCTGAAGTCGATTATGATATGTTATTCGAATTTTTTTTGCCGTTTGTAATCGTAATTCCAACTCATAAAGACAATTTTACAAATCAAAAAAAAAATATAAAAATTGATTATCTATATGTTTTAATTATTTTATTTATTTATTATTTCCAATAACTGTTAATATCAATTTATAACAAATATGTTAGTATATATTTGTAAAAATCTTATAGCCTTCAATAATACAATACTTTTTATCGGAGACGTATAAAAAAATAATATTTTGTAAAGTTTGCAATTTCTAATTCATATTTTAATAGCAATGCCATAATATTTAAGACAAACCATCGTAACTTCTAGATAAGAAATTTATATTTGTAAATTGTTTACCTTACACAATGAAAATATGATTGACATTTTAAAAATATTAAACATTAACAAATATAATTTATATGTATATATATATATATATATATTATAATAAAATATTTAATTATTGGCACATATAAAATTTTATAATCCATATGAACAGATTTTATATAGTTTTTCTAGCAAATAAAATTGATATATCTTTTCAGTTGATGTAAAGTTTAAATAAGGATAATCTTTAACCTGTTAGTTATATTTAACGAGTATACTCGTCATGAAAAAATCAAATGCCATTTCGTTACAATTTAATTAAATTTTACGGCAGCTGCATATATACTCTGTGTTTGACGAGTATGCTTGTCATCCCTTCATTCTTGCGACATATTGTAGGCACATACTTTTAGAATAGGGCGACACAACGAACAGGTTAATAAGATATGAGAATGTTCGAGTGACTTAATATTTTTATTCAACAAATATCTGTAATTTTTGAAATTGGAATATATCTCTTTAGTTTCAAGTAAGTAATTATTATTGTTTAAATAATTTTCTGTTTAGTCAAAATATTATACACACACTCTGTGTGTATATATATATATATATATATATATATATATATGTGTGTGTGTGTGTATATGTATGTATGTACGTATATGATAATATTTCTGATTTAGTACTTATTATATCGATACACTTTTAATACTAATACAAATACATTTGATTAGTATGTTTTCTTAAATTTTGAATTACAAAAAAATTGAAAACTTACTTTTTGAATTAATAACATAATTAAAAAGTTTATCTTGAATATTTGATATACAATTTGTAAGTAGTATGCATTGTATTAGTGTTATATTACATAAAATTATGACAAGTTTCTATTATTATGTTTTACAATATAACACCATTTGAGTTTAATAGTTGAGTTTAACATGTTTTTGATATTTTGAGTGAAAATTATAAAAAAAACATTTCTCTTAATGAAAAATATGCCAAGCTATTTCGAGTCAAACAATAAACTTTTCTTTCTTTTTTATAGAATATTTGATGACATAATAATTATTAAATCTTGAACATAAGAGTAAAAAAACAATACTTTGTGATTTACAAATGTTTAAACAGTACAACATATATATATATATATATATATATATATATATATATATAAACATTAAGAGAACGAAATTAATGTGCTCGGGCAAATATTTTTTTACAGAAATCGAATAACTTCCGTCATTCAACAATATACTTTTATACTGGGATGAAAGATAAAATTATATCCGGTGCTCTATGGGCTTTTAAATTGTTGTCACGGTTCCGTCCACACAAATAAGCATGGAAAGATGATTTCCGTTTGGGGATTATATTAAACACAATACGATTTCTGTGAGCAGATAATATTTTTCAGAGAATTTATCGATGTTACGAACTTAAATACTAAGATAAGATTGTCAATTTAAATAAATAATGTTTATTTTATTCCAGATGATAATATGTTTACACATGTGAAAATATTTCAGTCTAAGAAAAGCGATTCTTTTATAAAAAAATTTATGGAAGTTTAATGTACTATAATAATTGTAAAAATTATATATTCATATATTGATACTTTAACCAAATTGTTAATTAATTTTCGAATAATATGTAATTCTATTTTGTAGTTAATGTAATATCAATAGATTCTATTTTAGTGTTTCAATTTATCTATTGTTGAAATTATTTTTACAATTATTAAATCATATTTTTATATTTCAATATTATTGAAATAATTAATATTTTTAATGATTTTTAAAAGTTTTATTTTTTTAAGAAATAGTGCCAATAATAAAACTATTCTTGAAAAAAAGTGATAGTGTTTACTATTATACAAAAAAATTGTAACTAAACAGTGAGAAAATTTTAATTTGTAAATCATATTTTTATTAAACAGGAATTTTAGTAAGTGTTATACTGAATAAAATGATTTGGGTAACTTCGTTTATTCTTAATTTTTAATAAAATTTATTAAAAATGGTAATACAGACTATATGAAAATGAATAAGATACTGAAGACGAATAACCTCTTCTTCAAGTGCCTAAATTAATTAAAGATATCAAATTTGGCTCTTATTAACCAAATTAAGGCATTTGAAATGTAGTTTTATTGATAGTAGGAATTGTTTGTTACAAATATTGTGAATAGGTGTCATAAAAGGTATTAAGATCAAATTCTCTATTAATATAATACATTCAGAAAATTCTCAATGTCAAAAATAGATTCTTTTGGAAATATTATCTGTGGTACAATATATTATTTTTTTCAGACAATAATTGAAGGGAAAGTGGGAAGTAAACATATGAATATAATTCTCGCTTTAATTTTTTATTCCTGATAATTATTACCTATATAAGACAAAATTACTAAGTGTTAACAAAATTTCTCTCATTCTGGATATCTATGAAATGATTTAAAAAGGTAATCAATTGCTGCAGAGGGAATTAAAAAATAAACAGTGAGAAAAATATTATTGGATATGGAACATTCTAAAGTGGGATTACTTGAGAATGGAATAACTGTTTTAGTTGGTGAAATAAAATCTCAAGTTTTTACAATAAGTGGTGGAAAACTTTAGAACTCTAGGATAGATTATACGTCTATTATATGTCTGAAAACGAACATGAAAGTAAAATGAAAATAATTTGTTTTCAATTATTCTTCCTAATTGCATTGTTATTGAAAATAATCATGTATTTTTATTATCTTAATACAAATATTAAATTAATTAAGCCACAAAATAAATAATTAAATAATTTGTTTAGAGAAGTGATTAGAAAACAAAGTAAGTTTACTTTTTCAAATAGAATTGACAATATTTTGATTTTACTACTATTATATAAGAAAAGTATTTAATTAAATACAATCACCGGATTGCTTGGTTCAAAATTAAAATTATTCAATTGAATTTTTATCAAAAATTAAAAATTATAAGTTAATAAATGATGTACTAACAAAATTTTACATATATTCCATTTAATTCATGAATTTTGATGTTTAAAATTAAATAACAGCAAAATGTACCCAATATATTTTTGATTTCAATATAAGCCAAAGTATAAATTGTATTTACGAAACAAATATTTCTCATATTGTTTCATTTTCAGTTTTTCTCAATACATTTCATGATAATTTAAAAAAAATACTATGTGAAATATATATCTAGAGCTATAAGAAAAAACTTACCGAAACGAACATATTGAGTTTTTTATACGTGTTCGTAATACTACAATTTCAATAGAGTACAAAATATTTCATTGTTCTGCTTTAAACTTATATATGGTGTTAAAAAAGTAGCTATAAACTAAATGAAGCTTCGTATTTACACTCGAGTTTTCAACATTGCACACACATATTACAAAATACGAGTATGATGAACATACACGGAACTGTTTCATTTTTTTTTAGACAAAAACTCGGTTATTGCCCTGCATAAAAAGTATATTTTTTATGAATGATTAAATAGAAGTTTATCTGAATACATATAAAGTTGGCAACATAAGAAAATTCTAATGATATAATCTAAAAACAACCTTTTTGTATGTAATTTAAGTAGAAACAATATTGTTTATAATAGATATTGTACCGTCACGAAGGTACTTAATATGAATACATTTTAAAAAAAATTCACAATACTATAAACATGCGATCTTGGAGATAAATATTTATTTTATATTTACAGGAAATATTTTTCATTCAAATTGTTAATAATGTTGTTTATTTTTTCAAATACTCTGTTACATGGTATTTATTTGTTTAAATTATGATTTCAATTTTGAATAATTTGTGAAGAAAATATTTTTGACATATTTTATTTACATTTTCGATTAAATACAAAATTATTTAATGTGTTTATCAAGACTGATATACTATAATATATATATATATATATATATTATAAAATCAATTCCAATTATTTCCAGATTGATTTTAAAAATAAATTTATAAGCAAGCAATTCATTTTTACTGCACATTATTCGAAATATTTTCCATTAGCAACATAGACTGATAATAATCATGAAATTTTTCAAATAATCCCTGAAGGTCTTTTTTTAGAAACAGTCTTCAGATAGACTGTCGTAACTGTATGCCTTTAATGCCATCAAAAGACTTTCATTTCATTTTAAATTTTAGTTAAAGGAACAGAAATAATCGCAAATCGATTCAGCTGAGTAAACGGGTTATTAAGAACTATAAAACCTTGTGATGTAAAAAAACTCACGAATGACTCTCTTTTTTCATTCAAGAGCGATCTGTGGTCGTTTTTTTAATACTTTGGTCGAATTTCTTCTATTAAACGTTTCAGAATATTCAAATAATAATTTTTATTTTCAGTTGTGTTCTCGGGAACCAATTTCTTACCTAATATTTCTTAGTAGTTGGGTTAAACTAAAAAAAATAATAAATGTGTACGTTGATTGCAATATTAATCCATAAAAAATGAATTCATTTTATATTTTTTTAAAGTGTGTGAAATAACATTTATTAAAAACGTATGTGTTCTGGAGATGGAAATACCATCAAAATGCGGATTAAAAATTAAACAATAAATAATTATTAAAATCTTAGAATTGAATAATTATTAAATTGTTGGTGACGATGAGTAATACAAAGATTTTAATCATTATTTATTGGACAGGATTTTAAATAATTTTTCATTAATAAACATTTGTATCTAAGAGAAATATATACATCCAATATAATAGAAAAATATTTTTACTATATATAAAAAGCAATAGGTTTTATTTTTGTGTTCTTTTTATTTATTTGTTTGTTATAAATTGGTTTTACATCTCCTGTACACGTTTAAAAAGCTGTCTGCTAGACACTATTAACATTTCTGTGAAGCATGAAACGTAAAGGATAGATGATCATTTTATCGATAAATATATTTCAACTGCGCCACTACCAACGTTTATATCTGATTGATTGCACTATATGAAAACAATAAAACATATGGAAACTACATCATAACGCACTCATGCTGCACGGTCAAGTATTTTGTATGACCGTTACCGTAAATTTCAATTATTCTATTACAACATGCCGTATTATATTGAAATCTCCACGGGCTTTTATGTCATATAAAATAGCTTGTACTGCTGTTACTGCGAGGTGTTATGGAGTGTACACACTCCATAACACCTGCATCATTCTGGATAATTAGTTTCGACCAATCACTCATTCTGTGTCCCAAATGATTGGAGCAACGGTCAGTTATTATAACGTCCGTTAGCATCTGCCAACCGTTGCTGTCTATCACACACTTCGTTAAAATTCTCGAAGCGTGCAACATTATTTTTTTCGTCCTCGTTATGGCCCTTTATATAAATGACGTGTCTGTTTTTATACAGGATGGCCTTAAGGTATTTGTCCCTTGATTTTTTATTGTTAATTTTAAATATAGGTACTTTAATAACAGAGCATTTGTATATATATATATATATATGTTTTTATTAACTAAACAAAACAAACATATCTTTATATATTAAATTTTTATATTTTTATGAATTTTAGTACATAAATTAATTTTTAAATTTGTATAATACATGATTTTATTTTTTTTGTGTTATGGTTGTTTTATATTTAATAAAAATGTAAAATATATTATATACTATATAAAATATATAAATATATCTATTACAATTTATATGTTTAAAGCCATCATATTTTGAAATATAATTAGGTTTTATATTTTTGAAAATTGGTAAAAGTAAAATTCACAAAATCAAAAAAATACATTTATTTTATTTATAAAGGTAATTTTTTATATTTTTATAATTTTTAAGATTAATGTTAAATTTTTGGTTCTTACATAAAATTTTCTTCTTTTTAAATTGTAGCAATATTAATATATTCTGCTCTAAATAAATTAGTACTGTGTTAAAATTTATATTGACTATATATATATATATATATATATATATATATATATATATATGTATAATTACATACTATTAATATATTGTAATAGTTTTTATAAGTATAAAGTTTACGATAAAATAAATTTTAAGAATATGAATTATAAGATATTTAAATGGTGGTGGCGCTGGGAAGAATGTTTTAATATGAACTTAGGTTAAAAATGACGTATGGATTGGCTTATACTTTATATTTTTCAAACTTGTCTATATATATATATATATATATATATGTATGTAACATAGATCTATGTAAAACATTTAAAATTGTAATGTAATTCATAAGGAACAGTAATGGACTGCTGTCAATAGAACATACATTGAAACCGAACTTTAAAGGACGTGCCATCTTTCATTAAAAAAAATTGTTTCGTTCACTTACTTGGCTAACGAACTGAACCCTAACAGAAAATCGCTAGTCTTCTAATAAAATAAGGGTTGCGCACAGGGTTAACAACTCTGTCACAGAAAATCAATTGTTACAGAATTTCTAGGAAAGAAAGAGTATTGAAAAGACCAAAGTTGAAGTTGATTTGTAACTTTATCATTAACAATATATATATATATATAGAGAGAGAGAGAGAGAGAGAGAGGGAGAAAGAGATTTTGTATGAAAATAAAACTTAAAAATGATTTCATTAGAGTTGCAGATAACATTTAATAAAAAAAATTATTTAGTAAGAAGATTAAAAATTATTATTTTGTATAAAAAAGTGTTGCTCTAAAATCAACAAAACAATAAAGGATTTTTTATTTTGATTTGAAATATTTGAGAATTAATATGAATATTAACATGATCACGATGAAACAAAAATTTCGATGAAAAAATGAGATTAGAATTCAGAAAATAAAAACCGTAATTATTTTCCTATCAACGTAATGTATTAATAAAATCCTGTTTACGACATTCAAAATGTTAATTTCTTACTACTCATAGAATGAGTGGACAAAATGAACAATGTAAAAAACAAAATGGAATTCTACGGCTTTTATAAACATATAAAAATATATTAAATCTTGGGTCATTTGTTTTTAGTTACTAACTAAAAAACTATTTATGTACTGTAAGTAAACAGCAATTAATGAAATTATAATAATTGTATCTAGAGAAAAGCTTATTGGGAATATAAATGTGAAAAAAGGAAGAAATCTATCAGAATGTTTTTATTCTTTAAAAAAATTGTACATTTGTGAAAAATACTATATATATATATATATATATATATATATATATATATAATATATTCACACACACACACACATATATATATATATATATATATATATATATATATATATATATATATATATATACATATATATATATATATATATATATATATATATATATATATATATCAAAATAAAGTAAGTGGATAACACAGTAACACAAAAATGTTCATTACTATAATAAATTTCATTCGTTTGAATTGTATTCGTTTCTATCGAAACATTTTTTATACAGTCAGCCTAGTGATTGTTGAATGCAAAACGTTTGTCGCAAAGAACTGCTCTATTGAAAAAAACGTCTTTCAGAGATTCCGTCTGTACATGAACACAGATAATATTCCTTTTTTCCTATTACGTTTTGCCACGTTTGTATTTGTGTTATATACGCAAACGTTGATTTCAATTTCAGACGAATTCAAATGAAAAATTATCAGCACTCGTCGTGATGCTGAAATCCATTACTTGAAGTGGACTCGATTAAAAATTTAAAAATGATTTGTGTGACATGCGCGTATCTTTCGTTTTATTCATTAACGGTTATGGCCGACTGTGATGATCATCAACGTTGCTCGTCTATAGAATTCAATTTATTTTCTGTTTGTCAACGTTCAGAGTATTTATCGTCGGTACTTGTCAACCTTTTAGTATAAATAATATACGTACACACACACACACACACACACACACACATATATATATATATATATATATATATATCACGGTACACGACTTTAATGATAATGTACAGTGCTTTTTATTTGTTTACTTTTAGTATTCGAGGTGTGGCAATTGAATAAGGAGAATTTCTTTATAAATCCTTTATTAAACAAAAATGCAAGAACCTATGGTGTCATACCTTTACAATAGTCTCCCTCGAGCATGACTCACTTTTACTAGCGCTTCTTTCATTTCTGAAAACAATCACGAAAATCGTCTGAAGTGAACGCCTTTAAAACCTGCACCGTGTGCCTTTGGATGTCTTGAATGTCATCAAAACGCTGACCTTTTATCGTAGACTTGATCCGCGGAAATAAAAAAGACACAGAGACCTACATCTGGACTGTAAGGGATATAAGGTAGTACCGAAATTTGTTTTTTTATCTAAAACCTCTTGTACAGCTAACGACGAGAGAGCGGGCGTGTTATCGTGATGCAAAATTCATCCTTCAGCCACCAAATTCCGAAGAACTCTCGCTATTTTCTGTCTCAAACGCTCCAGTACAGTCAAGTAAAACTCTGTATTGACTGTCCGGTTCGGCGAAACGAACTCTTTGTGGACTACCGTTTGGTTATTGAAGAAACAGATTAACATTGTCCTGATTTTTGATCTCTATATTCTGGTTTTTTACGGACATTCTCCACCCTCTTCTACATATTGCTTTGTCGACAGGTCTCGGAATCATATTAAAACATCCATGATTCGTCACCAGTAACAACCATTTCCAATCAATCGCATCCTTCATTCTCAATGAGTTCTAACAAATGACCGTTCTTTTTTTAATTTTCTTATCACACATTTTTCGTGCATACAAGTCATGACATTTTAGAATAATTTTCAAAACTTCACTGACGATTGAAAACTTCACATCTTGACATTCAAACATGTCTCTGATACGTCATGTGTTTCTTATGCCATTGTAAAGAATGGAGTCTCTCAGTCGCACGCAGATTTAATTGACTTTAGTACAGCTACAAAGTAAATATTAGAAAAATAATTATATATATTCAGTGTTAAAGTGTGAACCATACAAACGAACCCTGCAACATGTTTCTTTGAATTTGTAAGAAAGTGACAGTGAAAACCAAATGCCTATTTGAGTGAGGGTACATTTTCCTGAACATATATGTTCCACTGGTAGAAAGTAACATCTTGCAAAGAGATGTTACGTGTGCTTAAAAAATAATATAAGAAGCGAAACGACTTGTCAGTGTAAAAAATGCCAAATACCTCTAAATTTACCAGAATGTTTCGAAAAGTTTCATACTCAACAGGACTTTTGAACTGTTGTTTAATTTTTTATTTAATTATTCTTTACTTATTTTAGTTATTAGTATTGAATTATAAAATTTAGCAAAGTATAAATATTTTTTTCTTTAGTAAACTTATACAAATATTAAGCTGCAAAATAGTTAGTATTTTTTGGTTATATCAAATTTTAATTAATTCGTATGTCAAAAAGTTAATCTTATGCGTTGAAACTTTGGAGGCATATACGAAAACTGTGGAATATTCCCACCAGATATTAGCACAAGCGCCAGTGTTGCTCGGTATTGCGTTAAGAATAAATTTCTGTGTTTCAATTGCCACACCTTCCGTATATTATTAAAATAAATCTATTTCATTTTTGCGCATAGTACGTTTTAAAAGTCAAATTTCTAAATATCGGACTACTTTTAATCGAAATTAAATATATCTTTCATGTTTAATTTGCCAGTTTTTGTTACTAAACAATAATAACGACAATTGCGTTTTTATAAAAAACATATCATGGTTGCAAATAACTACCCTTTAAAGATTACACTTCTATTGTATTGAGCAGCTGAAACATTCGATACAATCGGTTTCTTGATAAAATAAATCATAAGCCTCGAAAGTGGATTCGAATTCATGACACATTGGTCAATAATCTATCGTGTTAGCGACCCGTCTTCCATTCTCTTATAAATTATATCTCTAGCGAATGCATTTAAGTTTAACAAAATGACAGTTAACTTTCCCGAACAGTTCATATAATCGATTTTAGGAATGACATGGCGTTTTTATCTGAAATTAAGATTCGTGATGCATAAAGACGATTGCTGACATAAATTGATAGATAGTGTTATAAATTTTATCTGACAGTCGTATATATATAAAATGTAATAAAAATCGTTATTTCATAAATAATGATATTTGTAAGGTGTTTAATAAAACTGGTATTTGAATTCGTTACTACATTTTATTTCGATTGAGATATATTTTGTTGCTGTTGAAAAGTGTTTTTGATTCAATGGACAAAACAACGAATATCCAGTGTAATAAACATATAATGCATATCTCTGGGATAATCAAAAGTTGAATAACACACATGTATGATAAAAACAATACAATAGAAATTTCCATACGCGTAAACGCGTTAGTACCAATTAAAAAGTTAACATACGCAAACAAAAATATAAAACGGGCTGACAATAAAACAAGACCGTTATGATATTTGTCGGACCTGAAAACATAAAAAATAGTATAAAATAAACTTAAATAAACAAGCCGTATTTTTCTGAGAATGTGGATTTTAATTATTTTATTGCTTTTTTCTCTTCCGACGCGTAATTTCAGTTTGTTTGAATAAAAAATATGAATGGGTGTTTGTTTGTTGAAAATATTTGTTTATATTTGAAAGTATTTTTTCAAATGAATAAATTGTACAGTTGAGTATAATTTATGTATGTATTTTTTACGTTTGTATCTATTTTTAACAAATCTGTTTGTAATTGAATTGTTTATGAAATTAATTATTGGGTAATTTCTGCTATTAAAGATAATACAGCAGAAAAATTAAACAGTTTATATATTCAAATATAAAGAGTTCCTGTACATCTACATTTAAATAAAAATAGACAAGTTAAGACTAAACAGTAATCTTTTTTTTAAAAAAATAAAAATTTAGAATAACTTCTTTTAGATGATTAATTAGATGAGACAAAACTGAACAAATGCTTTTGTCTGCATCAAAAAATTTCCAGTTATTTTAAGACATCCTGTTTTATATTAGTGGTTTCTAATATAAGGGGGGGGTGTTTTGTGTATCATATTGTTTTGTAGGGGGATAGTGTTATGTAATTAATATCAATTAGATCCTAATATAATTTTGGAAGAAGGAAAAGATATTATGAGCTTGACACTAATATTTTACTAGTTAAAGATATACAAAACGATAAATGTGGAGAAAAAAATAAAATCAATGAATTAAAGCATTATTTAATCAGAGATTAATCAAACACTGATTTTTTAATAAATAAGCTTAGGTTTAACTATTTATGCCTTAATATATAAATTTTTTTATGCGATTACTGACTGTTTTTTATCGGTATGTAGAAGAAAGAATATTTTTATACATGAAATGAATACTTTATTACTAGATCTGCAATCTTTTTAGTAAACATGCTGTAAATTATTGTTGTTATTATGTTTATACAAAAATAATTGCAGTTTATGACTTTCAAATTTATATACATTTACAGGGTTTTTTGATTTTTCTAGCTGTTCTTAGTGATTCAAAACTGTTAGATGTTGAATTTTTAAATGTAGATAAAAGTGTTTTAAAACATTGTTTTTGTAATTCTGTAACCGTGTTAAACTGAAATAGTGTCATGTAAATGGAAGTTTTATCTCATTCCTTCAACCGTGTTAAACCAAAACCGTGCAATTTGAGTACCGTGTAAATAAAGCAAAAAGTGTAGTTTATTCTGCTTTTTCATCTTTCTTGAACTCATACAAAAAAATTCTCTTATTTGCCTCTTTTTCAATTCAATAGCCCAATATGAATATGAATGGATAATAAAACCAAAATCGATGTTATCGAAATACAAACGGAAAAATTCACTTTAAAATGATATTAATATGGACACGATGAAATAACACTTTCATTGAAAAAATACAGTTAGAATTCAGAAAAAAAAAGCCACAATTATTTTTCTACTAACCTAATATAACAAGAATTTGATCTTGAGAGGAATCTAAAAAGCTAAAAAAATTGATAGAGACAAAATTTTCACGTTACTTGAATTTGAGTTAAAAATATTGCAGTATGTTATTTTTTATTAAGAAAATGATTAGCTCAAATACTTAATAAATTTACGTCTCGACATAATTCTCAAGAAACTAAAATAATAAATAACAGAAAATGAAAAGAAAAATCGCATAAATTTGAAATATTAGATTGAGTAGCAAAATCTTCTTAATTTCACTGAAACGTCAATCATACAAAATGCTTTTAAAATATGAGGAACATCGAGACTCTTACGTGTTAACATCGTCATTTAAGATTATTTCTTATTATTTTTGAACACAGAATCACGTCTTATATTATTTATACCCATTAAAAAATCATCTGTATGTAAACATATATATAAATCAATAATTTGTTAAAATTTTAAAAAACAACTATTATTATTTCAAATAAAAATTTAATGTTAACAAATAATACATTTCTTATCAGCAATTAAAAATATAATTTTATTGAATATCCCCTTTTATTCATCGAGTAATTATTTTTAATATTTATTTAAATCCAATACAAAATACCAAAACTTTATATAAGCTGTACAATATTCAAATTAGATAACAATATTTACACTAAAAATTGCATTTTGTACGAGCGAACAGAAAAAAAATCAATAGTATTGAAACGTTTGAAACTTTTATCAGCGCATATAATGGAATTGTTTTTTTGCGAAACTTCAGTTTCCGATCCATCGTTTCCATTTTAAATATTCATCGAGGTCGGTCCGTAATGCTCAATGTACGTTTTTTTTTAAATCATTAAAATAGTGGGGAATACAACCGTTTATCAAAACGAGACGCGACATTTGCGAAAATGCCACTTTACTTCCCCATAAACCTCATTATTATTCATATCGAAGCAAGTAGGTTGTTAACACATTGCCAACAACTCGGAAACTAATTATCATTATTCAAAATATACTGAGGTTTTATATTAAGTACATTTAACATGTATATTACATTTATATATATATATATATATATATATATATATATATATGAACATTATAAATAAGTAGATATGTATATATGTATACATATATGGTAAAAACACAAACGGCATGTATAACAAACAACAGTATGATCCAGTTATTTATAATACTTCCAGTTTACAGAGTCTGCGAGAGGCATTGTTCAATTCCCAGGTTGGATATAAAAGGGCTGTTGTCGAATACAAGTCCCGAGGCGTCGCATACATAAGGGTTGTATTGCGTGTGTACAAAAAGAATCCATATTTCGTAGAGAATTGCGCCACTGTACACAGATAAATGTGTGTGTGTGTATGTTGTGAATTTAAGGAGTAGGTGGTGACATTTCTGACATGGGTTCTCGATATATGTACTCTCATTCTTTTAGTTTCTTTGAATTTCAGTTCAATGTTGTATCGGACGCACTGAATTTTAAATATGTGCTCCATACAAGTTTATTTTCTTTTAGATTTATATTATTTTCGGAAGAAGCATTATTTGGAAGCATAACGGCACCATTTAATATTCTATATGTATAGAAATATACATTTTATATATATATATATATATATATGTATATATATATATATATATATCAGCAGGTGTTTCTTTTATAAAATAGTTTATAATGACGGAGATGTATAGATACATTTGTTATACAATGATTAATCTTCAGAGCTGTTTTATACCTAGATATAAAATAAGCTACCAATAACGTTTTCTGTTCAATAAAACTCATAATCATTTTTCAAAATGTATTTGAAATATTCACTGGTATTAAGTTGTATTGAATGAAACATTGAATAATTCTAGTATTAATTATAGTAACAAATATTTTTTGTAATACTTGAAAGGAGATTTTAAAAAACAATATAATTGTTATTAATAACGAAAAATTTTAAAATGATTAGTTATGTATTTTGTGACACAGTTTGAATTGAAATTTGTTAAATTAATTTAATTCATTCGAGAGACACTTTTAAAATAAAACATGACCTCTGTGACAAGTTCGACGCACACCTCGAACATTAATCATCGTTTAAGTTATTTAGAAATTATTAGTTTTAATTAAAATTATTCAATTTGGAATTTTATATTCAGTTTTCATTTAATTTAACTGTTTCGATTTTGATCTCTATCGATTTAACTTTATGATTTTACTGTAAAAAAAAGTTAAATTTAACGTTGAAAAGCATATATAGAAGATTTATTGACGTTTATTTTCAAGTTGGATTATTTCAATGCCAGTTTTTTGATTATATATCCATTTTTAAAAAATTAATAAAATATTATATTTCATGAATATTCACTTTATTAAAAATTTTAATAATCACTACTTATTTTCATACGCTTCACAGAATTTTCAAATCAAACTTCAATAGATAATCATCAGTTATTTGACATTTTTATAATAGATTTTATAGCAAATTTAATTGGGCTAACTTAATTTAAGTACAGTGCCGTACTGTAGTATTATATATAGTAAATAGTATTCGTGTATTAGAAATATTGAGCGAATATACATAATATAAGAAAAGCGAGCGAGGGCGGAGTCTCCCGAGGTCGGTGAGCGTAGCGAGCAGAATAGCTTTCTTATATTTTAAAAATTCTAGACTTTCTATGACCATTTGTATTTTACGTTTTTATCTGCAAGCTTTCAAGTAATTGTAGCTAGCTTTCAATTTGAATGATTTATTATGGAAAACTTTTTGGTTTTTAGAACTCTAAATCATAACGACACCAAGATTAAATAATTAGATAAAATTTAAACTCAAATAAATAAATATGGAAGATGAGATCAACTAACATGACATTTCAGCCAAAGGTATATGTTTTGTAGAAGTAATATTTTTAAAAGTTTCTTTAAGGACGGTTTTTACGGAAATGGTAAATCCTTTCTTTCACGAATAGCAAATCAATTTAACAAAACTGTGCGATACCAGTCCGTTATTCTGTTCCTCCATATTATATAATTTTTATATAATTATATGCGAAAAAAATATACTATTTAAATTTTTTGAGAACATTTTTATAAAATTTGATTTTTGGAAAAGAGATCTTAATAAAATTTAAAATAAAGATTGTTTCAGATACTTAAAAATAAATTTTAAATAAATATCCTACTTGTACATTCGGAAACAATAAATTAGGAATACTCATTTTCTTGAATACAGTACAATAGAATAAAATTAAGATGCCGCTCGCGCACTTGTCTCGTATTTTTCAATGTGTAAAGGAACATTTGCAATAAGATTAACAATGAAAATAGAAAAGGACAGAGTGAGTCACTTTACTTTTATTACAAAGAAATGGATGTAGTTGAGTAAAGATGTACACTTAAATGTTTAGGTTTATCTGTTGGATTCATAAATTGTCATAAATATGTATATAGTAGTAAAGAGGAGTAAAAAAAGTAAATAAAAATAGTAATTTATAAAAATATATATTTCTCTCTCTCTTTCTCTCTCTCTCTATATATATATATATATATATATATATATATATATAATCAATTTATCTACAAAAAATTTTCGATGACACCAACTTATTTATTTATGATGTCGATGTTTAATGGTACACAAATATGTTTATCTCATATATAAAACAGCAACGTTGCAATCTGTCTGCGATAATGATAATATAGACATAAATGAGTTTTAAAAAATATGTTTATTGTTTCATTCGGTTACATGTATAGGCTTATAATTAACAAGTGGGCGAGCACAGCGAGTCCGGTGGATGGTGAGCACAGCGAGTAGGGGGAGAATCCCCCTAGTATTCTATAAAAATTAATAACAAAACACACAAGGCGCATGCAGTTATTAAAATAAATTTTACAGAAATTAAATGAAATTATATATATATATATATAAATTTCGAACGTATTTTAAAAAAAGTACAATGTCAAAATTTGAAATAATATTATTTTACATCGTAAAATGGAATTATTTCAAATTCCCACATTGACTTTTATTAATAAAATTACATGTATGTTTTCCTATCTAAAAATAACAATGTATGAATATAACTATGGTGACTCAAATATTTGTTTAAAATGTTATGAATACTCAATTATAATCAATCAGTGTGGACATTACTCACCCCTTAACTAAATTTTATTGCACAATTGTTTGTCACTGAAAAGTATGAAAAATATTTTTTTTGCAAGTGTAAATATTTGAGTTTTCATTTTAATACCAATGATCAATCAGTTTATTCGGTTCGAAACATTTAAAAATAATACGGTTCTATATCTTCTCCGATACAGATTAAATTTGATATAAAATAAATCTTATAATGGCAACATTCCACGTTTAAGAAAATATTTTTCTCCCGCATCACAACAGTTCACGTACGGCGAACTTTTCAACCTTTGAGACTGGTCAAAACATAACACCAATCAGGCTGTCAAATACAGTTTGGACATTACTCCGACAACACACAAAGTTTCCCATTGCCTGTTTTGATGCTGGAATATGTCTGCGATAAAATACACACATATGTTTACACACACAGACGTAGAATTGTTTTCATACATATTAAATGGCGTCACTCACATCTTACCGAGAAACGATGAAGAAAAACAAGTCAACCTTCTTTTTATCAGCGTACATAAAATGAAAAATTCACGTTACGCTTTAACATATTGCCCGGTACTTTTTTATTTCGTTCGGTTTATTTTGTATGGAATTAATCTGCTTCAATGTATCAAAGACCCTTACAATTGCAGACTGTAAAATCTGTTTACACTTCTCAAATAATATGATTTCCAACCATAAAAAACAAAAAGAATTTGTTTTACTTTCATTTTCTTTCTTGAAATTAAATAAGAGTACATATTTACAATGATATCATAATTTATATATATATATATATATAATTTTTCATTGTCATTCAAATTTTTCACAACGTTCATTTCGTATTCCTCTGTATATAATTTATAAACAAACATTTTGTTTGAATCAACATGTTTTTTTCCTTTACCTGTGATCTTCTTTGTACACCACTAACAATTTTAATAAAAATAATTGAAGAGTAAATAAGAACTTAATAAAGACGAAAGCGTCGAAACTGTTCGTAGTGGTAAACAAACAAGACGTCCCAAAAGATATTGTAAGAAAAGAGATTCTTTGATTCCAGTTCTTGAACTGAAATGAATTTTCTTGTTTCATATTATATTTAAACAACTATTCGTATACAATTGGATATTAATTATATTAATTTCTTTTTTGACCAATTACTGATATTCGTTCGACAAGGAATATTCTATAAATGGTTAATATTACTAATTAATAATACTATTTACTCAATTATTAATAATAAATAATTAGAAAAAAAAATTTATTCGATTATTTAATAGTTGTTTATATATTTAGGAGTAAGGTTATTAACAATAGCAAGTAAGATTTCTTAAAATACAAAAATAAAAATATTTTTTGTAGTAATGTACTAATTTGAAATTTGGTATATTATTACAAAATATAACGGGCGCTAATAACCTTTACTATCCAAGCGTCCTAAAACACCAATAACCATTAAAAAATATAATTTATAAATGCATTAAAAAACCTTACTTTTTATCATTAAAATACTTCATTCATAAAAATCAACAAATAAACAAAATATTGTATTATAAAATGTCAATAAAATAATTTAATTTACTACATAGAAGATAACATTTCGAAAACCGAACGAGTTTGTCGACGGAAATGAATTTATTGTAGAAATTTGAGATATAATTTTTACTTATGCATATTCTATTTGTCTTTGACTGTCTGGTATAATTAAACATCATTAATGTAATTACAGTGAGTATTTAAATTTTGAATATATATATATATATATATATATATATATATATGTATGTATGTATTTAAAGAAGAACATTCATAATAATATTTTCATTTTAAACCCTGTAGAAGATGCCAATAAATATATCATCTTTATTCTAAGATGACCATTATTGAATATAATTTTTTTTATTTCTTTTATTTTAGATTATGCAGTCTCCTATTTTACAAATGTACTAAAATTACTGTCACTTCTTCATTGGTCATTGTATATATATATATATATATGTGTGTGTGTGTGTGTGTGTGTGCGTATGTTATAAAAACACTTTCCATCCAAAACAAAAAAAAAACTTCTTGACTAGTTAATGGCCTCCACGACAGTTGTGATTTCTGCTTTTAATTCTTCAATCGTGTACGAGTTATTACTTTTCAAGTTTCGTACTGAACGAAAAGTTATGTTTTCATGTAGTAGAAAATCGATATTGGGTTTTTAATGAATTCTACACTCGTTGAACATTGCTGAACATGTTTGAAGTGGAATTCTTGTACGGGTTTTTTAGTCAGTATGTTAGTTGTATATAAATTTAACGTTTTTATTGATTGTACTTTGTGTGTTCTTACATTTAAGATAACATCTATTTAATGGTTGAATATGGGAGTACGATGATTACAAAAATATAACTGTAGTTTTAAAGAATTAAACATTAATTATAACACAAATTTAAAGAAAATGTCAATGTTATTTAGTGTTTTATATACGTTTTCATATAAAAAAATGCATTATTTAAATATCGAATAGAAATTAGTATTTTGATTCAATGATATTTAAATTTAATTTTAAAATATTTTTGTTGGTTTGTAATTATTAGTTGATCAAATTAGTGACATATATATATATATATATATATATATATATATATATTTATATATACTTGATTTATTTTGATAATACTTAAAAAACAACGTCTTTAAAAATATAGATTTTTGATTCCAATGTCGATTTCAAAATCTTGTCTGATAGGTCATTTATGAGGCATTTCTTAAAATATTACCGAAAATTTATGTTATTAAAAATTATACACATATTAAGATTCAAAATAGTAGTTTTATTTTCAATTTAATTAAAAGATAAGGCAACTCATGTCTTCAAAAATAAAAAAATAAATATTTTGCTTGATTCAATATATATATATATATATATATATATATATATATATTCAAAAAGATATTTGGTATTTGTAGTACTTTCATGTCGAATTTATGTTAATTGGAGACAATATATACTACAAAACATAATCAATAATAATCGTGATTAAACATAAATATTTCTCTTTAGAAAACATTCATTTAATCACGTTTATTTATTGAAAAACAGCAACAGCCAAACAGAGAAAACAAAAAAAAAACATTTTTACAGCGTAGAATATAATGAAATAACGTTACCATTTATGTAATATAATACAGTTTTCAATGTACTAACCTCATTTTAGCGTTCTTCACTGACAAACAAACAATATAACACATTTTTCTATCATCAAAGACAATCTGTATCGATCTGTTATATTACGGATGTCAAAACTCCCGTTATATTTAGCCTGTGTGTTGTTTTTGTTTGTTCTCCAAACCTATATCATATAAATTTGATACAAAAGCAGTCAATTTTGTGTTAAGGTCGTTGCGACACAATAGAACTAATGTTAATGGTGGTGGGTGCAAGGGACGTTTTGAAGATTGATTGATTGTATACGAAGTCCGATCATCGACGAGTTTATATTTTACATTATATGCATTAATAGAAATTGTCACGCCCAAATATATTGAAATATGTAAAAAATTATAGCTGTATAGTTGTTTTAAGAATGTTTTAAAACTTTGATTATATATAACATGGCATTTTTAATATTGAATCTGCCACTGTTAATATGTATATATACGAATATATATATATATATATATATATATATATATTAGTTTTGTAAAAAAAATCTTTGACTGTAACTTATAACGTTATTAGTTTGATTGGAAATTAATAAACTTCACGCTTCATTTGTGAACAGTAACTTTTTATATCTTTACTTCTATTCAGAATTTCCAGACAGGTTTAACAAAATACGACGAAATTTGAAACATATTTTTACTGAATATAATTTTATTCAAATGAAGTTTTCAAAAATAATGTCGACTGAGTTGTAACTGCAATCACTTTTATTTCTATAATCAAATTACTTTGGTTCCAGCAGTATTTTTCACTGTCGCATCCTTTCACAAAACTAACTTTTAAGACACAGAAATGTGTCTGAAGGAGTGACTTTCATTGTTTCTAATACTAAATTTAGTTTCTAAATTTATCTTCTCGAATTGTTCTAGTAGTAGAAAAAAATACTAGAATAGAAGAAACATCGTTTAAAATTAACATGTATCGCTGGTATTGACATTAGTGTCAAATGTAGTCTACACAGCTAAATTGTTTTTATATTTCCAGTGTGTAGCTGCATATTGACTGTTGAATAAATATATGAACGGTTATATGCAGCTCATTTTAAGAATATATAGTTGATATACAGGAACTGAGCTATTGACTGCTTTAATGGGAAAACCAAAAGTAATAATTTTCAGTCAAAATACTTAGATATTACTACAGGCGTGTAAGAGGGTTGGATACTTTGGAACTTTTCTAGATGAACTGTAAGAACCGACCTTATCGGTAAGTCACGAGAAACATCTTCACGACTTGACATAAATCCTTTAATCGAGATACAATCAAGGAGTAATGAGTCTCAGTGCTTAGCGTTTCTAAGTCCCATAAGATGAAGATAGAGCTATTAATGTTGTCTTCACTTTATCAATCATTGTAGTCATTCTAAATTGCAGTTAAAATATTCTTTTTTCATCTGTCATCTGTTACCCAATCGCTTTCTTCTCATCTAAATTTTCAATTTGTTGAAGATAGATTGTAGAATGCACTAAATCAGACAATTCAGTGGTTCTGTTATAATAGTTTTTTCATTTTCATATAATATTCAACAAACAGTTACATTAATGTGAATAGATCAATTGCTGTAATACAGCATCCATAATTTTTATTCCATATTTCGATTCATAGTTTCCTAATATTTCCGATAAAATGAAATAAAACTAATAATTAGTGACACATCAAACTTTGAAGAACGAAGGTAATATTGAGAATCAATTTATTAGAATTTTAGATAAGACTGAACTAAAATGATTAAAACTTTAGGTAGGAATAAAAACAAACTTTCAATATTTAATCTAAACCCATTAATGGAAAAATACTATATATATATATATATATATAATTTTTATACCAATACTGAATTAATTGCAAACATTCTACATAACATCCGATAATGAATTTATAAAGGGTTTTCTATAGATCGGTATTATTAATAAACTATAAGTTAACAATAACGAACAGTATTCTATCATTATTTATTGATAACTAAAAAATAATTATAAATTAATTGTATTATTACTTATTATTAAATATTCTGATAATTTATTTATGGTATAAGATCAAAATAAGTTGAAATATCTCCTAAAATTTAAAATAATTATTGTTTCTCCTTATGTATGACGGTACGTAACCAATCTACCACAAATTCATATTTGTTTTTTTTCTACAAAAAAAAAGTAAATCGAAGTTTCAATTCAAATAAATAAACGTATCTGCTAATGATTATTTGTATCTATTAATATTTATAATTAATCTAAATTAAAATTAACTAGCTACATATTTCTCTGAAACTCGTCTTTTTCATATAAATATTTTTAATTATATGTATTCAAACATTACAACATACCTCTTTTATTAGAATTATGTGTAATAAAACATTTGCATACATAATTCTTGAAATATGTAAATTCGTTTGAAATTTACAAAACATTTATGTATGACAAAATATAAATATTTATTGATATATTACACGAACAAAGCTCGTTTTGAATTCTTAACGAACTTAAAATTTAACACCGCCCTTAATAACTAAATATTTACAATTTAAAATTGTTGTAAAATGAGAAAAGTTGTTACGTAGAAGAATAAGCGGTAAAATAGAATGAAAATGTAATATGTTTTCATTTAATATTTATTATATATAAAATAACAATCCGTCTAGTTTGTAAACATTTTATTTACTTTTTTCAGTTTGAAAGTAGAACTCGTTTTGAACATTTTGAGTATTTTTTTTTTATTTTTAATACTAATTTAAGACTGTTCATTTATTTAATCAGAATAACATTTATAATATATATATATATATATATATATATATATATATATATATATATGTGATAGTAAACAGTTTGTTCATTTTTCTATAAAAAAATTAAATTAATGAGTAGCGTAAGGGGGTAACAATAGTAGTAGACACGAGATAAAAATAAGTTTAATAATATTAAGAAATATTAAAAGTAATCAATTTGAGAAGAACATAATTGTGTTTATATTTGTTATAAAATCCACTGGGTGTGAACGAATTCAATAATAAAAAAGCATATAATTTATTTTCACATTTGTTCAACAATTATCGACAATCTGATATCAGCAATATAAAAAATAACTGTTCTGAAAATGAAAACGAAATTTAAATATGAATAGAAGAATACGCTATTCAAAAACTTATTTGAAATGACAAACAAAACTTCATCGATTTGAAAACATTTATAAAGAATGAAGAAGAGTTTTCACATTCAATGATACTGTGTTCGATGACAGCTAAAGATTATGATAAATTTTCCGATTACAATTTTTCTTAGATGAAAATTTCACCATGATGAAATTAGTATATTACTCGATTAATCTTGTACTCTGAAAATAAATACAGAGCGGAGAGAAAGTTCGTCCGAGACACGAGAAAACTGTGTCAAAACGCGAGAATCGAATAACAAACGCTGACGTGCACACAAAATCGAGTGTCTTTATCACAAAATGGCGTAGAGATTTTTGTAATCACGATGAGTTGCCACGAAATTGTGTACAGAGGGAGAAAAAGACACGAACGTTCCATCGTTCCGTCTATCTCTAGTTGCGGAACATTATGTTGTTTAAAATGCAAATCCTGAAAGTATGTTGACGTAAGCATAAAGTATGACATATAAGTTTGAAAATGTCAAGTATCGGCGACAGGAAGTAAAGAATTCCGCCTCATACCCGAATTTTATGCAGGATCGTCGATTCATGTATTCGTCCGCCTTGTATGATTTCACATTATATATATATATATATATATATATGTGTGTGTGTTTATATATATATATATAATATTTTTTTATATATTTTTTTGTTCTCTTGTACATCGTCTGTTGAATTATTAATACTGCATGTATATGTTACTATATATTCCGCCATTGAATATTTAATGTATTTTGTTTATAATGTTTATTGTTGTAATAACGTTGATGGATACATCTGCCAGTGTTGGAAACATGACTAGGTCTTTTGCAGCATTTTAAAGCTCTGTCACGTATCTAACTTCACTAGAATTTGTGTTTATTTTGCTTAAATTATATTATTTTGCGTTCGGAACAGATTCTTTTTAACTGAAAAGGTTAACTGGTCGTTACTTCGTACATAAAATACAACATATGTCAAAATATAAAACATATCAAAAACAATACCACTTATTACCATGAGAAATAATTTGTATAAGTAAAAAAAATAATATCAGAGAATTGATAATTTTAATCGAATCCATGTATAAAATAAGTGAAACATTGAATTAAATTAACACGAGCGACTTTTTCCCCATACATGTATGTCAAAGTTGATAGGTTTGTCTTGAGAATTCGAGACGAAAACACATATATAGATTTGAAACACGAAACGTCAAAACATATAAAGAACTGTCATGAAATACGACAATTATAACATACAACTGAATGGAATCTGTAAAGAGAAACACGTACTGTGAACTGAACGTCTTCTACTTTACAGAAGGATGTAGGTAGATGTTGTGGGTGTCCTTTAGTAAATGGCACGTAGAGTGGCGTGCCGCAAAAAGCATCGTAGGCGTTCGGGTTCAACCTTTTATTCACAACAATTTACAATATAGACCGTATGTGGTGACAAAAGAACATAATGAGCGTCATTCATGTAACTTGGTATTCTACAGGGTGCGATACGTTTGTGTATCTGTGAATCTTTATATTGATTATAAATGTTGCAATGTTATATTTTTATCATTTGCGTTTTTTTTTTTTAATTTCATACATTTTTCTAAAAGTGTTATTAGACATTTTTCTACATTACTGACAAGAAAAATCAGATTTAATTCCGTTGATTCTTCGTTAATTTCGTTTTCAATTCAGTCACTCGTTCACAATCTCTAATCACATATCAACCATATTCACACTCGTTGTGCAACACTTTTATTCTATTACTTTCTCTATCCTTTCCGTCTCTCGCATTCACAGTCCTAATTTAAAACTTCCTTTTATCATTTGTTGATTTCTAATTCTTTTATATTCATGTTAATATTTTTCTCCCTTTCCACTACATTCGAGTTAATTAAAAATTTCAAAATTGCTCTCTTCAAATTTTCTTCATTTACTATCATTTGTCGTCTTATGTTATAGTTTGTATGTAACGACTTTATAATGACGTTTTTTAAACCAATCGTGGATTCGTTTCCCACTCTGTTTATATATATATATATATATATATTAAATTATGTTATATATATATATATATATATATATATATATATATATATATATATATATATATATATATACATATCAGAGCTGTGTGGTGTTGTTTTGCTGCCTGGAGTAGACATTCTTAGAAATCACCTTTATTCTATACTAAAGTGACTAACTACATAAATTAAAAACCTAATAATTCATTTTATATATTTATTTAATGCCTTCAACATTTTTAACATAAATATGAAACAGTTGCATAATATACTATAAAATAGTTATATTTGTATAGAATATTTAATAGACAATACCTGAGGCGTCTGCAGCGAGTGCTCCATTGCTTCATGATACCATACGGTCCTGATACATCATCATTAGCAGCCTCTATCAATCTACTTATGGATAAAGGTCTCTTTAATGATTAGATGCCTATCTTTCCACTGGTTTTTAATAAAAAAATAATTTACTTATCCCACCTATTCATTGGTCTCTTTCTTGGATTTTTTATATTTCTTGGTTCCCAGTTAATAATTCCTGTTGTCCATCTATTGTCTTCTCTTCTTGCAGCATGCCTCGCCCATTTCCATTTCAGACTCTTTATTCTTATTAGATCTGTGACACCTATTTGTTTTCGTATCATATATATATATATATATATATATATATAAATACACACATATATATACATATGTGTATGTGTGTGTATGTACTAATAGAGAGAAAGACAGAAATAGAAAAATGGATAGATGTGTACAATTGTAAAGCGTTTATATATTTCTTCTTATAAACTGATACATAATAACAATGTATAAAAATGAAAACGAATAAACAAATTAAATATGAGCAAATAAATTAAAAAATAGAAATGAACATATAAATTAAAAATAAACAAAATGTATATATGTATATATATATATATATATATATATATATATATATATATATGTATGTATGTGTATATATATATATATCAGAATAAAATAATTTGAGAAATTGGATTTCTGTTTTTAAAATGCGTATATTATTTGCATATTGGATAAAAAGTTAATATATTTAAAAGCCTCATTGGTACATTTTTCCTTATATATATATATATATATATATATATATATATATATATATATATATATATATATATATATATATTAAATGCAGTATTGGCTAGATAAGCAAATTAAAAAAGATATTCGTTAGATTTTAAGATACCTAATTATCAGCTTTAAATTCATTTTAAACATTTAATATTAAAACAAAATATGAATAAACATATTTCAAAAGAAATTTTGTTAGTTAGTAATGAATTCTAAATAAACAGAACGTATAAATTTGTTACAAAATATTTACAATGTAATTTTTGTACAGCCATTCACCGCAATTTTCGAATATTCTGAAAATAAATAAATGCGAAATAAATGGAATAAAATTGAATTAAATTTATCAGGCCACGAATAAATTGTATTGAAAATGTTCTCGAAGCGATACCAACAGATGTATGGTGAGTGCATGTTAAACATAACACCGTTCGAGTTCGTTCTCCCGAGAAATTGAATTTGACTCGGTCTGATACTGCAGCCAGCAGCAGTAGCATCCTCGTTTTTGCACCGATACAATTATCCTGGTATCGCAATTATCATAACACTTTACATGCAAGTCGTACTATTGCTGTTTAATGAAAACGGCTGCTCTGTACGAACTTCACGTACATATTTTATGTAATTTTATCAGTCTTTACTTTTATTAATACGGATGAGATTTGTGCTGATACGAAAACATAATAAAAAGTATATATATATATATATATATATATATATATATATAAAGTTTGAATAATATAATGAAAGAAAATATAATAAAAGATATAGTATTCATGAACATTAAATTTATTTATATAATATTGTATTCGTTTTCATATTTCATATTCGTATAGTTTATTTAGTAAAAAAAAACTTCTTTGAATAATAGGATTTAATAAAAATGATTTTAAGAAAAAATAAAAATAATAAATGTATATGAAATAGTTTCATAAATAGAACTGAAATAAAAAAATCTGATAAAAGAAACGAATTGTTTAAGTTCGTTTTCTCAATTAATCTCAAGTGATTCTAAGAAAATATTTCTATAAAACTTTCAAAGAAAGCTTCTAAAATCTAATCGAATAAAATAAAACACACGACTGAAAAGTTTCGTGATTGATTCATTTTATACGACTCATTCGTTATTTATTTAAGTGTTGTTGTTTCTGTTGTACTAGCAGACAAAATAAGTTTATGAAAAAAAAATTATTTAATATTTATATTAACTGAGATTTACATGTTAAAAAAATAACATTAAAAATGAGCTCTTGTTTAAATATTTTAGTAAATATTTATCATTAATATTTTTTATGTTTTATTATGTCAAATTTTTTATGATTTTTATATAAATTAGACATTCTGACAAACAGAAAAAAGTGACGAAAAACAATAATTAATTATTTAAAAAGAACATTTAATTGAGAATAAAAAAAAACATCACAGTGTGTATAATAATTACATTTTTTTCTTAAGAATTTAATAAAATTAACTAAGATTATTCACAAAAAATGGAATAAAAAATACATAAAAAAATCTGTGCAGTATAAATATGTCCGTATATATATATATATATATGCATTAAATGTATATTTATATTGTAGACTTATATTGGTTTAATAAAGTCTATTTATTTTCATTTTCTGATTGCATTTTCTGAACGAAAATTGAATTTGTTCACAGCGAACTGATTCAGATATTCGGCGAAATTAATTTCGAGAATATCTTCCCGTACTTTTATTAAATCTTTTATTATCAAAAATTGAACGTACTTCCATGCTGCCGCAATGTAATAATAAATTCACACAAATGTGTTCGTTAGCTCACTTATGTATATAATGAAATTTTTATTTCGTTTTTATTTATTATTATAACCAGTGGCTCAGTTACACGTTCAGGTCTTATATGTTAATATATATTTTTCGTGTAGTATCATTGAATATTTATAACATGCTACTGTTACGTTCCGTGGCATATTTTAACTAATTCACTCAATTATATGATATTTATTAATTATAATTATCATATTTATACGGGTTGTTATTTTGACATGATATTTGTTTTAATAAAATATACTATATTGTATATATATATATATATATATATATATATATATATATATATATATGTATGTATGTAATATTTTTACCTGTGGTTTAATTTAAAGTGTCTTTTTAATTTTTGGCTCGGTTGTATTAATCATATTCACATTTTAATTGTATTTTAAAAGATAGTGAAAGTAAGTGTACATTTGACTTATATTTTAAAAATTTAAGGAATCCTTAATTCTAGCATAATATAGTTTTAGAATTGTAGTTCAATTTATTTTTGCATAAATTTTTTCTCTCCATACAAATCAAAAAATTCTTTTTGATCATTAATGTTCAATAAATGATTATTGATCAAGTTTAATTGTTGTTTAACCTCTTGATATACGAATTAATTGAAATTCTATATGACCAAAAATATTAGATTCATTTTTCAGCTAAACATTTTTGTAAGCTTAACAAATAAAAGAATATATATTGTTAAATATTATAATTCAATACTAATAACCAAAATTAATAAAGAATAATAAAATAAAAAATTGAATAATAATTCAAGAGTCTTGTAGAGAATGAAACTTTGAAACATTCTGTTAAATGTAGAAGTATTTGACATTTTTTACACTGACAAGTCGTTTCGCTTCTTATATTATTTTTTGAGCATACGTGGTATCTCTGCAGTATGTTTGCTTTTTACCAATGGAAGATATATGTTCAGAAAAATGTGTCCTCGCTTGAATATCCGATTAGGTTTTCGCTGTCACTTTCGTACAAATTCAAAACAGACATGATGCAGGGTTCGTTTCTATGGTTCACATTTTAACGCTGAATTTATATAATTATTTCGTTCTAATATTTGGTCTGTAGCTGCACTAAAGCGAATTAAATCTGCGCACGTCTCAGAGACATCAATGTTTACAATGGGATAAGAAACACATGCCTTATCAGAGACGTCTTTGTATGTCAAGCGGTTAATCTCATTTGATAGTGATGTCATTACTATCAAAACATTAAGGTACAGAATAAGAACAGACCGAACAGAATAGAAATGAATCTTAGTGATTCGAAGATGATCTTTGTACGTATGCATCTTGTTCTATTTATGAAATTTTTTTTGTTTTTTTGTGATTAATTTTGACATGTAAATCATCTTCAAGGACATAGTTTTTGAATTTAATATCATGTTTAATTTAATTTTCAGTAAGGTAACTTTGAAAATTAATAATTAAAACTAATCGTGGAAGTATACAATAATATTGATCATAATAATTATCCAGAAAAGAATATTTATATTAGAATATTTACTTATATTAGGTTGGTAGAAAAATAATTTCGGTTTTTGTTTTTTGAATTCTAACACCAATTTTTTCAATGAAAATGTCATTTCATCGTGTTCATATTAATATCATTTTAAGTGCATGTTTCTGTCTGTATTTTGGTAACATCGAGTTTGATTTTATTATTAGTTTTGTTCCAAACTAAACTATTGAATTAAAAATGGAATAAAAAAAAATGGGAGCAATTTTTGTGTATGAGTTCAAAATGTGTAGTAAAGTAGTAGAAACTGGTCGTAAATTAAACACTACTTTTAGTGTGGGTACTGTTAAGAAACGTATGATGCAATAGTGGTTCCAAAAATGTCGTGCTGGAGACGAGAACCTTGAAGATGAAGAAGATCGCGCGTATCCTTCTTCAGTTCATAACGACCAACTAGAGGTGTTAGTTGAATCAGAACTACGCACAACAATTCGAGGTTTACAAAAAAATTAGGCGTTAGTCATCCAACAAGTTTTGGACCACATAAAATATCTAGGAAAATCAAAAAAGCTGTAAATGTGTATGGTCATAATCCGTAATTATTATTCTACCAACCTAAGAATAGAATCGAAGATAAAAAAAAAATACATAACTTTAAAAATGGTTAGAGTCGTTTTCATCTCATATTTAATCTTCATCTTGTAAATATCATTTTTTTTTTTGTAATTTTATTATATTTATGTGGTTATAGTGTAGTTTAAGAACATTTTATTTAGTCTAATCTTAAAAGGACTTGTTCATTTTTGAGTTGGTTTGAAAAATGGACGGTGTTAGTGTTTTATACTTTATTTAAAGCGGCAGTAATCGATTTAATAATATTACATAGGCGTGTACATAGTTACAAAGTTCGATTTCTAAAAATCCTTCCCCCGATAATGAAGATTAATCTCGCTGAACGGAAGCAAACGTGGATAGCATCTATCTAAAAACAAGTTTTATATATTCATCCATCAGCAGGTATAAATACGATCTAATACGATCGTGAAGCAGTTAGACACGGCGTTCGCGGGAAGGGGTGCGGGAGGGGTAAACGCGCGTAAGAGTTTTCCTCGTCGAGAACAAAAAGTAGTAGTTGGCCGAGTCGATTCGTTTTTATAGGCTCGCATATCACATTCAAAAACTACACACAGAACAGATATCTCTCCTGGACGAACTCTGATATCGAATCGGAAAATAAGTCTATCCGACAATGCGCGTCTAACCTTGCGGAAAAAAGGAAACTTTTTATCTGAAATTACCTCGTTTTTCAGCAACACGCAGACGGACGCAACGCTACTAAATAACAAAAAAGATTTTTCGAACGTGTGCACGTGTATAGAGTGTATCGTGGAACATCAGACTCGAGTGTTTTTCTTGTCGAGTGGAGAGAACTAACTGGATACAATTACAGTGATGCGACGAAAATATCCATCATTAAAATTTACTAATCTACCATTGAAACCGATGATTCACTTTTGTTTGTAGTACTTTTTCTACGATTTTCTTTTGATTTCTTTTAAGTATCGACATTAGTAATGATTTTTTATCAGTACAGTTTATAATATTAAATTAAATCAAACAGTAATTTAAAATAATCTCACTTTTGTTTAAAAATAATATAAAATTTATAGTAGCAGAATTTCAAAATTTTTCTTATAAATGAAACAAAACAGTTGTAGAGTTTTCTACTAACGAATGACCTACTTATATACTAACTTGTATGTTTATTTTAACCGATCGGAAGAAAGGAATATATATATATTATATATATAACATTCAGTTCCTGTGCAATGCTTATCTCTTATTAAAACTATAGACGTTATATACTTTATTAATAATATTCAGATCGAAATTCTCATTTAATATGTTATGAGGAATGTAGAAGAATATTATTTATTCTTATCAATACAATTTATTCTTGAAAATAATATTATAATCAATAGTGAACCAGTTACTTTTCACAAATGTTTCATTAAGAAAATATTTATAATTTACAATGAGTGACGTATACAAAATAAAATAAATTACAGATTCATATATTTTGATCGAAACGTATCGGAGATAATATTTTAATATCAGCCCTCAATCGGTCATGCAAATTTTGATTGATGAATTTAATTCGTGATTTTCAAAACACTGATTTATGGTGTCGGAGGTTTATTTAATTTTTCATAACTGCAGTATTTATTTTCAATTCCATAACGAATTTATTCAATAGAATGTTATTATAATAGAAAATTATTTATAAAAATCAGTCGCTTTGCATGCACACATGTAAAAAAAGATTTTTCAAGTTTTAAAATTCAATAACTAAAATAATGAATATATATATATATATATATATATATATATATATATATATATATATATATATATATGTGTGTGTGTGTGTGTAAGTGATATGTATATCTACGTTCCTTCAACTCATAAAAAGCTTCTGATATTTGTGTAGAAGTCTAACGGAATAGCAGCTTTGTAGCTAATAAATTAACTAGTTATTTGAAAGTTTTTATCCCCACTCAACAAGTACAGTTCAGATAGACTGAGTGTGGTTTGAACTAGATCAAATATTAGTTCGAGCGGACGTACTTTTACGCTCAGTGCAACTAGTTTTACAATTAATTATTTGTGCGGACAATAAATAACAATCCAATAAAATTCCAGAGTTCATTAGTGAGTGTTCATTACTGTTTAATATATATTCTCACTAAAAATTTAGTATTGTTTTTGGTACAAAAAAGAAAATAATAAATATTAGTTTTATTTTGTTATCTGTTTATAATATAATATTTTCTGATTTATTTATTATTTTTTATTTCATTATTTAATTATTTGAAGAATAAAAAACCGTGGCTCCTTGTTCTACTTTGAAGTAGCTGTACTCCAGGCGAGTGATTAGCCCAGCGCTGGAGGTCCCGTTACCTCGGTACAACTGGTCTCCCGAAATTTATTCCCTCGGGAGATTCGTGTGGCCAGGGTGTCTGTACATCCTGAAATTCGTCCACGAGTCCTCCTTCTGGTTGGACCACACCTCCGAGGAGGATTCTTTTATCCGCCACCCAGAGATGGAGCTCTCTGGCAGGAAAAACCATCGAGAGTAATAAAAAATAGACTTTTTTATATTTTCCTTGTTAATAAATTTCAAGCTATCAAATTTTAAACTCTCTTAATATATCAATGTTTTTTTTAAGAAATTGTACAGTGGTTCTAATGATTGGTCATTAGGTTAAGTAATAAATAATTCTTTAAATTGTCACTGTATTGTTTTGTTTACATAATTGTTTATCTCATTTAAATTTGCAAATAATAGAAAACAGTATACAGAGACATAAAAACTAAGTCGATCACTCATTATAGAATAATATAAATAAAAAAATATTAGTTTTGTTCTCCTAAATCGTATATTTGTTCACTAACTTCAGTTTCGATTTGGTATTTAAAATAATATAATTTAGATCATTAATGGTTAGTTACCTAAAACAAACTTAAAGTATTTATTTTAATTTTTTTCTTTAATAATATTTTTTGTTTATTGTCTGTTTTGAGGCGTTTCAACAACTAAGGTCATTAGCGCCCTGGTTTTAATTATACATATAAATAGATAATTTATTTTTATTTCAATATTGTGTATACTTACTCAAAGATATTTGATATATTTTTTATATAAAAGAAATAAAATGTAATCGAAAATTATTTTTTGCGCCCCATTTACTGGAAATACTATCATTTCAGTACGCTAGGATAAAGAAAAATCATATCACCATTTTTTCTCTGCCATACCTTTTTAAAGATGATATCATATTTTTTTAAATTCGCTTAGACAGTTAACCAAAAATGAAAAATAACTAATTATGGAGTATTTTTGATCTGCACTGTTTTGTGCTTTCTGAAGGAGTGAAAAATCATAAAACTATAATACATACAACAGTATAATATGTCGTGCATTAATAATAGAAATCAATCAATATATTTATATCAATAAATAATGTAAATATTCTCTTTATTGAAATATCTAAATTTATTTGTTTATAATAGACACCCTCACTTTCAGTGTATCGAAAATATAAATTGTCTACTTTATTCATAGACTTAATGTTCAAAAAATTATAGTAAAAATTTTCTATTTTTTACTAATACCATACTAATGAACTGATTATTGGATATAAAATACGTGTGTGTTCATAAAACTATATTTGATTAATGTAAATAACAAGCAAGAGCGATATAAAGTAATTATAAACAAAAGTCCATTAATTCTCAATGAAAAAAATTTATTTTTTCTCACAGTGTACACAAAAGTGTATAGAATTCGCATCTACGCATGCAAGAAAGAAAATTCTTCTCGTTTCTCTCCGACATACCGTATATTTTTTATTTCGTCGATGTATCTGATTCTTGATGTGTAACTAGGCCTCCACTCACACTCTTGCAATGTCTTTCAGCACGTAGCTCGACGTGAAAATTCTCAATAGACAGTTTTTCTTTTAATCTTTTAGTAACTTAGAATGGGAACGATTAAATCGATATTTAGCCACAATTATATGAACAAGTTGATTTCGAAAATTAGTTCCATACGCACATACACACACATATGTATATATATATATATATATATATATATATATATATATATATATATATATATATATATGAGACATTAGTTGATTGTCCACGCATTCGAGTGAATAAGATCGTAAAAGATCGAGAAAAAAATCTAATAAAAGTGCTATCACATTATGACTCTGCCTTAAGAATGATTTATTTTCAAACGATATCAATTTTATATAAATGTCGTTGTTATCAAATTTGATCAATCTAAAAAAATGTCTGAATGTGTTTGTGAGTTTTAAAGTTTTAATTTGATCTTTTCATCTTTATTCCGAATCATTTTGAATGAAACGAAATTAAAACCGTGTTCGATCTAATAACTTTAATCTAATGCATATAAAAGACACGGTAAACAATCAAAATCCATGCATTAATTACCATATTTAAAGCATCAATCAATCAAAAATTCGTGAATTCTGTGATACTGACACATACACAGTTCTACTTCTTGATATAATGGATCATCCTAAATGTATGTCATTCAGAATGATCTATTATTTCGAACAGTAGGACGGTGTACATGTCACATGATTTAATTGTTTTATGATCTTTTGTGATACATTTGAAATTACATTAAGGCCGTGTATTTAAATCAGCCGGTTAAATAAAAAAAAAAGATTTTCATTTTTTTAAAAAATAATTTAACATTTCAGTAATAAATAATTGCTCTGTACTTCTATAGTAACGATAATTAGTGCAGGTAACTTGTACTCGCGATGAAATATTATGTTGTTCTCTCGTTGTAATTAAAGCAAATATTTCAGTGAACACATACACTGTTTGTTTTATTTAAAACCTATATCGTGTACAACGTGTACGTTATTGTAACTCAACTCGTACAATATATACCCTGTTTTATGTGTTATCGCTTTCTAAAACATACCCATAACTTTATATAATAGTCCTGTACTATTATTCCAGTTACAAAGTAAACTGTTTGTGATATTTTTAAAATAAAACAGAACGAATTTTATGTACGTCTCCTGTATATTCTGAATTTTAATTATGAGTCGTAACTATTTGTACATATCTTTCTTCATTTAATATAAAACGCATTTAAACGATTGTAAGTATTGTAATTTGAAAACATTTATTATGTTCTAGATTTTATATGACTCTATATACATTTTATTTAACAGAATGCTACTGTTTAAATATAATAGTCTTTTTAATATTTAAATTTTAGAAAAGATTTTTTTTTAAATTTAAGATTGATGTAACAAACAGAAAATAAACAATTATTGTATATCAAAAGAACACATTTAAGCGAAACTAATAAAACACGTTTTGAAGAAAAAATGTAACTTGTTTTTAAGTATTTTTTTATTTTATCAAATATACTGTTCTTATTTTTTAGAAAATTATTATGTCGTCTGTGAATTTAATTATTAACAACGTTATCAGAAATTTTGTTGATTTCCATTCGAAAAAACATTAATACACGTTTTAATATTAAATTAATAATAATTATAAAATACAATGAATGATAAAAATGAAAGATAAATAATCGTTTTTCGTTCAAATTCTGTTTACTTCAATATAAAGTTTAATATTATCTCAATGGAAATTTATATCTTTCTTGTTCATCAAAGGCGAGCGTTTGGTTTTTAGTGCTTCATTCTGTTTGTATTACTGTTGACAATAGCGTTTGAAATTTATTGTTTCATTGGATCTTAATATTAATATTCTGTATCTTAGAGTTTCTATCCAAAAGACATTATAATATTCTTAGGATAAAAATCAGATTGTGTGTTAAACAATAATAGTTTAATTTTCAGTAGTGAATATATCGTATATAATATTATGCTATTCTATGAAAGATATTTTTTATCTCAAGTAATTAATTAAATTAAAACTGTTTGTTTCCTATGAGAAAATATAGGTTGGTAGAAAAATAATTACGGTTTCTATGTTCTGCACTATAACCTCAATTTTTTTTAATGAAAGTGTCATCATTTTCAAGTGTATTTTTCGATCTGTATTTTGGCTACTGAATTAAAGATGGGAAGAAGCAAATAAGATAATTTTTTTGTACAAATTGAAAACGGGTGGTAAATCAGTAGAAACTTCTCACAATCTAAACGATGCTTCTTGTGTATGTACTGTTAAGGAACATGACGGTATAATGATAATTCCAAAAATTTTGTACCGGGGATGAGAGCCTTAAAGATGAAGAAGGTCGCAGGCGTTCTTCTTCAGTTCATAACGAACAACTGAAGACGTTAGTTGAATCAGAATTACCTACAATTCGAGAGCTTGCACAAAAGTTAGGTGTTAGTCATTCAATATGTTCTGGACCACTTAAAACAGCTAGGAAAACCAAAAAAGCTGAAAATGTATTTGAATTTGAAGGTCATAAAACACAATTATCTATCTACAAACCTAATAAAATGTAAATTACATGTGTCGATTAAAATTGTTTTTAAAAAGGAAATCTGTAGGATGATGCTTTATCATTACTATCTAACTGAATTTTCTTACGGATTCTTATAATAACATTTTATGATTTATGATGATCTAGTTGTTTATTTTATATAAATTTGTAGTTTAAACAACAATTATATTTTCATACTGATATAAATGTCATTATTTTATTCAAAATAGAGTAATAGAGTAAAAGTAAGAAAATATTTAAAATTAATTTGTTAAGAATGATAAATAGTTTACGAATTAAATATCAATACTTTTTTTAGACATATAAAACAATTTTGAGTACTCTTTATTATAATACTGTTACTTTTTTTTAAAAAAAAACTGTATTTTTACAGAAAACAGTATTTTGTTAAATTAAAAACAGTAAAAATAAGCATAAATGTTTTAAAAATAAAAAAAGTCTATTTTTGTACGACTTCTAATTTAGACTTCTTAATTTGAACACATTTGCTTTCGTCTGACTTCAGTCTTGATTGCTTGTTTTTAAACGATAAAGACAAAAACATGTTTTTCGCAATGTCTTTGTAAATAATGATAAAAAAACTTATTTTACGAGTTAACAGCATAAAGTCGTGATTGTAAAAAAGATCGTTTTTTGAACGACTGTATGTAGTGCAATAGAAGTAGCTTTTCATAAAAAAAGCTTGGTGTGAATCGTTGTCAGTATGATTTAGTTTTGTTCGTTCGCACCAGATACCGGCACACGGTGCTTCAGTAGCGCGTGGTAACAGAAAGTCGTTGCAAACTGAACGGAATTCCGGGTCCCTGGAGTATTTCCGCGGACAGACATGGACAACTCGGCAGACAAGCAAGAAAGGTGATGTTAAGGGAAACAAACAGGGACAAGAGTAATGATAACAGTGTGACGACACGAAGATCGAGGGAAAAAATACACGGTATGAGATGACGACAAGACGGGTGCGTTTTCACAGTTGGAAAGGTTTTCAGAGCACTCACACACACACACAAAATACACCCATCGAGTTGTACGAGTCACGTTGTGGTCGCAGAGTTGTTACAAGTTCAAATTTTTATAGTTTTTTTTTCTCTTTTTGTACGCTGCGAAGAAATTGACTTTATATTCTCAGATTTCTTTCTGATAAAAATAAAATAGCTTCATTTCTAGATTTCTTATATATATATATATATATATATATATATATATAAACTTGCAAAAAGCATTCAATCGTTCAATAATGTTTTATACCTTAAAATATGATATTGCTTTCTGAAACGTATCTGTAAAATTATTTAATAGTAAAAATGTACAGTCCCTTATTTTAAATTAAAATATTTAACATATTTTTTAATATAATTCTTAAACAATATTGTTACATAAAATATCTTTATAATTGAAATAATACGCTTGTGTATAAGACTGTTATTAAAATTATATTTGTCTATTCTAAGATTTGATTCTGTTACATTTTTTTCTATATACGTAGCGTTTCGCATATTAAAGTTGATGTATATTTCTATAAAATTATACAATTTAGTTTTATCACTAAAAATTATATATATATATTAATTTTATTTCATTCTTTTGGAAATTGAGAAATGTCTGTAGTGATCTTCATTCTAACGTTAAAATTCATTTTAAATAAACATTTGTTCTTAATCCCTCATCTGAACATGCGTTTCGATTTTGTGTTTTAACCCTTTAAACCCGGGCGTGCAGATAAGAATATTAGATTATTTTGACAACAAATTCAAAACATAATTTTAAAAATATAACTTTTTTAAAAAGCCATTAAGAAATGTTAATATACATGTATATTAATCCTTTGAGGCCAGACGCGGGTCTAGGAATCCATTGATATTTTCCAAAGAAACTATGATCTCAGAGCACTATCTTTTGATGATATATTTAAAGGTCACTCATCTCTTTCTAATACGACTAAATTTTTCATTAAAAAAATTAAAAAGTCCAAAAATCAAAGAAATCGCGTTTTTTTTTAATTTTAAAATCTATAAAAATTGTGAACTTGAGAATTGGGTTGAATAATATTTTTTTTACAAAAGTTTCTCAATGGGACAAAGCGTGCAAAAAATTTCGAGACTCTACGTCCAAGTACAAGATGTAACTGATGTGCAATCGCTTAGTGCACATTTGATTGTTTCAAAATTTTTCATATTCAACAGTAATGTTATTTCTGAAAATTTTCAATTATAGTCATTTTTTTCGCTTCCAATTAAAGGTTTTCAATCAAGAGATTTGTGTTCCCCCAAATATTATCAACGATTTTCTATGATATATCAGACAGATGTAAAATTTCTAAAGGATAATTTGAATTAACATATTTTTTCTTGTAACCGACAAATTCGCAATTTTTATTTTGTTTGAGATAAAATAATGTCCAATTAATCGAAAAATATTTGTTAAAAAATGTTAGCACGCTTCTCCTTCCCCGGCCCCGAAGAGTTAAATGATAAATGACTCTTAACATCAAAACTCACTTTTGTTTGTTCACTTTTATAGATTATTTAACCCTGCTGTACATTTACCTATGACATTTTAATTACTGTTAAATTTGATTTCCATCGCAGAAGAAAATAAAAGCTTCACCTGAAATATAATTCGCAGCAATCTTCGTTCTGAGATACCTTTGCATCTTTTAAAATAGCAATCTCACGTCTACCTTGTGGCTGGTTTTCCAGTTTCAAAGGAAACCCTACACTCTTAATAAAGTTGATCTTTTATTACGGAATCAGATTTCATTGATGTTTGCTGTAATACACGCGAAAGAACACAAATACAATTAAATGAATGATCATCACTGGTTTTCTGTTCAAAGATTTTAATTTTGTTTACTTTTATGTTATCTTAAGCTGATTAATATGAAATGGAAAATGGTTTTCGATTTCATTCAGAATTTAATTGAGTTGAAAGTAGACAGAAACATGTATAAGTATTTAACATTAAAGAAATTTTAAAAAAAATGTTCTTTTTCTTTTGATAAAATAGTATTAAAGCTTTAAGTTGGACTAATGAAGAAGTTATCAAGAAAACAAATGTTTATTTCTATAATATAAAAACATTGCAGGGAAATACAAATGTCACAGTATAGAAAAATCGTGTTTATTTTTAAATTTAATATTTAATTATCAATTTTAAAAGTATATATCCGTATTGATTATCCAGAAAATTGAAATTAAAAAAGAAAAGTTCACGAGAGAACTATTTCTAGAACACTTCTCACTAAATTATTCAACAGTTCCTTATTTATTTGTGTTGTGGTGTGTAAGAGGTGAATCATTACTGAAACTAAATTTATCCAAAGTAACAAAAGTATGAAATTCATGCTATGCCGATAAAATTATTTTTTATTCCTTTTTTTAACTATGAACCAGTAAAATTATTATTAAATAATTATACTAAATAAAAAATTGAAGATAATCTTCTTACAAGTAAAGATTAATTTAAAATAATCTTCTTTAGAATATATAATTTATTAATGTACAATTTTTCAATCAAGTTTATGACTACACACACACACACACATATATATATATATATATATATATATATATATATATATATATATATTAATATATTTTGATAAAATCGATACAAACAATAATTAATAAAATTAATACAAGAAAGTTTAACCTATAATTTTCTTTTTTGATTTATGTATAATTATAAATAAAAAAGAAAATAATCAGTTATTTATATTGTGTCACTTTGTAAATTAAAAGTAACAAGATTGATTGATTTTCATGGTGTGTATATATATATATATATATATATATATATATATATATATTAATTTTATTCTGAAAATCAATAAATCAAATATACTATTTTTAAAAGTAATTTTTTATGATTTATTGAATTTGTATGATGTCAACTAATATTTTATTAAACATATAATAAATTACCTAAAAATTAATAAAAAATTCCGAAAATGAACGTTAGAGTTTAAAAATATAATAGAGAATTACCTTCCATCTAATGCAATTTTTTTATTTATTTATGTTACATAGAAATAGATGGGTATATGACTTCATTATTTTCTATCTTGCAATAAATAATTTTTCTATTATTCAGGTATATATGTTTCTTTTATTAATTGAACATTTCTTCATACCTCTGCTTCATAATTATTCGTTGATTACTTGGGGTTTAAGGGCGCGTCGACAACAAAGGTCATTAGCACCCGTTTGCTTCTTAAGTTGTTACTGAATGTATTATTGCATTTAATTTTTTAGTTATTGTTATGCTAGTACATTTTTTATTTATAGAATATTTTATTTTTAGCATTGATTCCTTATGTGTGTTTCTTATAGATAAAAAAATAAATAATATATTTTTATTTTCCTTAGTTTAAACAATTAAATTAGTTTTTATTTTGATAACTTTCAGACATATTACAAATATGAATAGAAGTATAATGTATTAGGTGGATAGAAAAATAATTGCGGTTTATGACCTTCAAATTTATATACATTTACAGTTTTTTTGATTCTCCTGGTTGTGTTAAGTGGCCTAGAACTGTTAAATGACTAACTCCTAACTTTTGTACAAGCTCTTGAATTGTTGTGCCTAGTTCCGATTCAACTATCGTTTTCACTTAGTCGTTATGTACTAAAGAAGGACGCCCGCGACCTTCTTTGTCTTCAAGGCTCTCGTTCCCAGCACGAAATTTTTGAAACCATCATTGTACCGTACGCTCCTTAATAATACCCACAGCAAAAGCATCGTTTAGTTTACGAGCAGTTTTTTCTTTTTACCATCCGTTTTGAAATAATACAAAAATTGCGCTTATTTTCTTTTTTCCATCTTTAATTCAATAGTGCAATTTAAAGTAAAATTAATAATAAAACCAAAGTCGATGGTATCAAATTACAGACCCAAAAAATGCACATTAAAATGATTTCAATATGAACACGATGAAATGATACTTTCATTGAAAAATTTATGATTAGAATTAAAAAAAAAAAACAAAAACCGTAATTATTTTCTTACCAACCTAATATTTTATTATTACGAACTAAAATGAATTAAATGAAATAAAAGGCATTTACAGAAACTTATAAAATAAATTTTAAATTAATGACGGTGTATAAATTTGTTAAGTATATAAATAGCTCTTCGACATGAAAACAACTTTTCGTCAATTTCTTGAAGTTGAAAATGAGAAAGAACATCAGTAGTTATTATTATTACTAAAACTCAATATAAACTAAAAAGAATAGTTTATTCGAACCAAATTCACAAAATAATAGCCAGAGAATGAATCGATGCGTACAAGGGAATCGTATTTTCAACTACTTTCAGGAAACGCTTTCAGGACAAATAAATTCTTTGGTCGAAATTAACTAACTGTCAATTTCGACGAAAATATTCCCAAGCATTAAGCATATAATTATGAACATATTTCTCGAACTTTACACATTTTCTACAAGTTTATCGTCACATTATAAAAGTTCATAACTGAACTAGAAGTTGAACGAATCTGTTTATGTGAAACTTGTTTGCAATGAACAGATTTTATTTCAGTAGTTTTATTACGTTATTTTATAATATCACACAAGAACAGTTTAAATTCGAGAAGTTTTATTACTTTAAATTGATACATTTTTTTCGTCTTTATATTGTATGACAGGGAAAAAATTGCTTTCTCTCTTTATTATTATTAAAGTTAGTATTTTCTCCATACGACTGTTTTTCGAGTTACCTTATGCTATGGAACAGTCGAGCTGAATTATATTTTTAACTCGATCGTGAATAATTTTGAAATTATTTCTAACAAGCGGTATTTGTGTTCAGTAATTTTCAATTAACTTTTTGTTTAACGTATTGATTTTTCAAATTAAATGAATGAATATTTAAATAATTTCTCTGCTGAAATATGTTACATTCCCTTCCGATTCCTGAAATATATTCTAGTGTGTATCAGTTTAAAAAATTTCCAAACAAATATTTACTGATTGAAAATTCGAAAACACATTTATATACATTCATGTACATATATATATATATATATATATATATATATATATATATATATATATCATAAAAGTACAACATTTAAAATGAGAAATAAAATTTTTTCTATAGTATTTGTATAAATGTACCAAGTATTTGTAAAAAAATTATTCACAAATATTTTTTATATCGTTTACCATCGAATGAGGTTCTGGTGTAATAAGGTTAGGTGAACATTGATACATACAAAATATGAGTGAATGTTTTCTTCTTACACTATGAATATATATATATATCATAAAAGTACAACATTTAAAATGAGAAATACATTTTTTCTATAATATTTGCATAAACGTACCAAGTATTTGTAAAAAAATTATTCAAAAATATTTTTTATATCGTTGACCATCGAATGAGGTTCTGGTGTAATAAGGTTAGGTGAACATTGATACACACAAAATATGTGTTGATGTTTTCTTCTTATACCATATATATATATATATATACATATATAAGAATAAAACCATGTACAAGAGGTTTGAATAAGAAACAAGACGTTCAAATGAAATACAAAACAACAACTTTATATTCTTGCTTTGGTACGAACGTCATGAAAACGATTGAAAAGATTGAGATATGCGGTAGACGGAAATAAGTGAAAGGAAATATCATGAAAATATCTTCATATTTAATGTAAGAGTAGAGATATTTTCAGGAAAGAATTTTTCATTGATGCATATCAGCTTTGATCGAATATGTCTTCTTTCTCTTTCTACACATCTATATTATATACATATATATATATATATATATATATATATATATATATGACGTTTTAATCTTCAGATTTTTAATAGAATATTAACCCGTTATTATAATCTTAGATTCTTTTCATATTTTAATTTTGTTTGAAATGATCGCTTGTAAAATATTTGCAAATTATCTCTTAGCGTTCATTTTTAATATCTTTATTCGTGCTACTTATCGAGATTAAATATAATAAATCATTTTAAAAAATGTTATTCAACAAGATGTGTTCCAGTCTATAAAATTCACGTCAAAATTACTTACCCGTTTAACATCTTTCATACGTCTTTTCATTATAAATGAATAAAAATTGTTGATTTCAGTTATCAGATCACTATCTTCAGCCTTTCATGATCCAATTTTGAATAAAGACCTGTTCCAGTTCCTTTCTCTTTCAAGTGCCTGTTTCTTTTTCTTTCGCAGTACCTTTTTTTACTTACACTTAAATTTATTTTCTAGTATATTTATCGTACTATTTAATTTATTTATTTTGGTTATTTTATACTTCTTGGTTCTCAATCAACACTTTTAATCGTTCATTATAGTAACTATTTAAAAAAAATCATTTAATATAAAATAAATAATTTATATGCTTCGAATTATATTTATTATTATTCACTGTTATCGGTTTTAATTTTATGCCATCTTCAGTTTGCTGTTGTCATCAAGAATGTATATAGTATATTAACCCTTTCTTGTTGGAGTACTCAGAGGCATGAGTACCCTGTTAGTCGTAGTACTCAGTCAGTAATGTCTGACGCATACTTAATTATTAAATACCTATAGAACCAATATATATATATATATATATATATATATATATATATATATAGAGAGAGAGAGAGAGAGATTTATTTTGTATTTGAGACTAATAAAAGCACAAAAAAGTATATAATTGAACTTTAATTATGCAATTATAACTGATTTAATTTGTATATAAAAATACAATTAGAAATCTGATATAAATATAAACAGAAAAAATGTAAAAAAAATATGAAAAGAGGTATTCGTTTATATGATACCGTTATTGCTTTATTTGGACATATTTCAATGTTTTACAAATTTTATTGCATTATTTCTTTTAGTTCTTTCTGCATTAATGGCGTTTTTTATACAAAATTATACAAAATTATAAATTAGAGTATTGATAGGACGTACTAATGCCAAAAATATATCCAATTAAAAATAATGAAGAATACTTAACATTTATTTCATGTCATTTTTTATAATCATACAATTGCTAATGTGTATTGAAAGAAAATAATCTTGAGAAATAAATGAATAATTTGTTGTAGATATATAAAAAAATATTCATTTCATTTTTGATTTTCCCACTACAAATATTATATATATATATATATATATATATATATATATATATATATATATATGTATGTGGATGTGTGTGTGTCGGTGTGTGTGTGTTCCTCTTTCTTTGTATTAAATTAAAACAGCAGTGTTAATAAATAACATATTATAAAATGAATCAACTGATAAGTTGAAAGTGTATCAAAATAAAGTATTAAAAATTATACGATCAATACTATATTTGAAAACGTGTAATTTAAAAATAATTTATATATATTATAAACTTTTATATTGTAGTATGTTACATTTTTACTCTATACTTAAATTCTTCATGCATTAAATTTCAATTTTTAAATTATAACTTTTATGTGTAATAAATATTGCAAAATAATGGTATGTTTGTCAAGATATAAAATAATAGGTTGTTACGTTATTCAGAACACCTTATTATATTTTACTATATTTATTTTTAACGATGTTAAATGTCATAATAAACTTTGAAAATGTTTTCTTTTTGAAATTTTCAACATAAAATGATTATTAAACATTTAATAATAAATATTATAAATATGTCTTGTAAAATATATATTTGTTTTTTATTAAGAAATATTATCGTTCAAATACATATTATTTTATCTTAAAAAAGACAAGTATATAAAGAGAGATTATATGTGATATCTAAAATAATCTGTATATACTTTTAAAATTATTATGAGTAATAAAATATGAATTTCAAGGCAGAATCAAGTAAAAGACTTTTTTAATAATAATTTTATCCGCTTGTAAAATTTAACATAAAGGAATAATTTTGAAAATATATTAAAATCATATTTTAAAACAATCTTTCTTAATAACAGAAAAAAATCGTCCAATACACAGTCTGTTAGTCATTTTAATACAACCATTTGCAACTAAAATAAAGGATATTTGTTTAGTTAAATGTAAATATTATAGAAATACTGAAAAAATGGAATATATTAGTTTAATAAAAGAATTTAATATTTTTTAAATCATTCAATGAGAATCCAGTACGAACATTTCAGCACAGATTAATTCCTACATCTTTATGTAGGTACGAAGATCACGAATATAAAATTAAATCAGAAAATTACAGAAGAGACGTAAATAAATATTTTATTTTCAATAGAGTTTGCGAAAACTTGGAATGAAATTGCATTTTGCATTCGGGAATCATTCCCTCCGTCTGCATTTGCCTTCAGCAAGAGACTATAGCGGAGAGTAAGTGACAGGTGACTTATTCCCAAAGGAAACAAAACCGTTGCCTCCGGACCGATTTGTCCTCAACAGTTGTGCGTTTATTAAAAATATAAATAAGTTTGAACATTTTTCTAGATATTCGATTCACTTTTCTAGGATCAAAATGATATTAACTTCTATTCCACTAGAAAATTTATATAAGTATTATATTTGTAAAAAAAGTATAAGCATAAACACATTAGAATAAAGAGATTATTAAATTTTATTATGTAAATTGAACGATTACCTTTAATAATGTATTAAAAAACTAATCAAATTGATTGTAAATGAAATAAGATAATCGTTATAAAATTATAATTGCATGCTTTTATATCTGTTATTCTGCTGATATGTTGCTTTGTGGTCTTCATCCTTTTGGACCATGTGTGTGTATGTTCTCCACTAATACTTTCGGCACGAGTGCCATATTTAGGCAGACGAGTCTCTAATATACTAGGAAAAAAGCCATCAGGATAGTGAATCGTAAAAAAATTAAATACTTATTAAAAATTATCAATCACTTCCTTATAATTTTATATAGCTGTGGGTACAGAATGTAATATTATAAAATCCATCTAATTTCGACTTTTCACAATTTTTGTGATCTCTTGAACAATCAAAATGTGCTATAAATTGGTTTTGTGCATATATTAACATACTTATCTATGATTTTCAAAAAATAAATAGTGAATATTTTTGAATATATCATATATATATATATATATATATATATATATATATATATATATATATATATATATATATATATGATATCATAAATAACAAGAAAGAATAACCTAGCATAAAACGTGCATCCTTATTGAAAAATCAATAATCTGAGACCGTAAGGCCCTTAAATAAAAGCGCATATCCCATTCGATCAGCTCCTGTGTTACCGTATGCACAATCGTAAACGATTTTTCTTATTTTCTTATCTCGTGCAAGCATCTGCACGAGATGCATTTCCATTTCGTGTAGGTTTCATGTCGCGATACATAACAATATAAATAGATCGTTTTGTTTTTGGTTTTACGATATTCTGCACACATGACGGGACGAATATTTCAGAATAAATAACATGGGTTTTGTTTCGAACAGACTGATGTGTTTTACTGATACGTTTTGATATCAGGTTTGAATGATCGAACGAATGGCAGTGCACTTGAAATGCATTTTTAAACTATTGTTAATGTATTTTTTATGGAATTTGTTTTAAAAATATAATAAAACGAAATGGTTAATTGGATTACAGTTTTTATTTAATTTTAAAATATCGGATTCTTTTTTATTTATAGTTTTATATATATAGGTATATCATATATATATATATATATATATATATATATATATATATATATATATATAATCCTCAAAAATTAGTAGTATGAGTTTTCTACTTCAAAAAAATGAAACATATTTTTTATGCCAGTAAACATTTTTACCTCTAAGTCAGTAACATATTTTAAAACGATCATTTTAATCTACTTCAAACATACCGTTAGATCTTGCTACGTTTGCAAGTTTGAATTCAACTCATTTGCATATATTTTGAATTTCTATTATTTTTAGGTAACCTGTCTTATAATTCTCATTTTCGTCCTTTAGAAACTTATCCTTTTTCACAATACAGTTCGGACACTGATTAAATTTAATTTTTTATTAGGGTGGTAGGAAAATAATTGCGGGTTTTCGTTTCCGTATTATAACCTTATTTTTTTAGTGAACGTATCTTTTCATCGTGTGCATGTTAATATTATTTTAAAGTGAATTTTTCGATCTGTAATTTGGTAACATCGACTTTGGTTTTATTATTAATTTTGCTTCAATTTGGGCTATTGAATTAAAAATGAAATATAAGAAAATTAGAGAAAATTTTTGTATGAGTTCTTAATGAGTGGTAAAGCCGCAGAAACTGCTCGTAAAATAATCGATGCTTTTAGTGTGAGTACTTTTAAGGAACGTACAGTGCAATGGTGGTTCCAAAAAATTCGTGCTGGGGACGAGAACCTTGAAGATGAAGAAAGTCGCGGACGTACTTCTTCAGTTTATAACGACCAACTGAAGGCATTAGTTGAATTGGAACCACGTACAACAATTCGAAAGCTTACACAAAAGTTTCAAGTCATCGAATAGTTCTAGACCACTTAAATTAATATATATATATATATATATATATATGAATTTGAAGCTCATAAACCGCAATTATTTTCCTATCAACCTAATAAATTAACTATTTTGCACCCTACAAACCACAAAATGTTTCAATCCAAAAATATTTAATAAATCATTGTTGATTAAATTTAATAGTTACCTTTGCGAATTTCGTTAGTGATGCCTTCATCATCAGAGCGGCAAGGTACAGAAAATTCTAACCATATTTTCTTATTCTTCACATTCTGATAATTCAGTGATTCAATGAACACAATTTAATAATTTATTATTCAATGATTTACTGAAGATATTTAACGAGAAAAAAAATCTGTTTGTAGAGTAAAAAAATATTCATTTATAAAAACTTTTTTTTCCATTCCGTTTCCTGTATTTTCAGTTTTTCTTTTGGTGTTAATTTTATTCTTATAAATGTTTATTATTTTAAAGTAACTTCTGATGAAGAGAATATTGTATATTGATTAAAGACAATTATATATATATATATATATATATATATATATATATATGTATGTGTGTGTTATTTTAACCCTTTCGATACGGCTATGTTTTTTGCCAATATGCTTCCTGTACGGGTACTCGAATCGCGGTTACGGGGTTACTATATAGGCCTGATATAATTTGAACATACATTTACAATACACACCTAAAGAAAAAAATAATGAAAGAAAAACGTAGGAAATAAAAGTACTTACCATTAAATACTTTACTGAAATAAAATCTTATGTTATCTCTAATGTACTGTCGAAACGTTACTTTAGCACTAATCCTCAATATGTTATGTTCGAAATGTCCGTGACAAAAAACCCAAATAATTACAAAACAAAAGAACCCGATTACGATGGAGATAACAAGCTATGTAAGCTATATAAGACCTAAGTTGTGAATCAATGTAAGATTTTAACGGATGACTATAGTCACTGGTAGCATACAGCGAATACGTGTTGATGAGTGACTATAGTCACCGGTAATATCGAAAGGATTAAACTAGAAAATTCGTAGCGACAGATTACAGTTGTTTAAGTTTTTACCGAAACCACAGAGCACAAATTATTAATACTTAAATATTCATTTCAGCGACTGCTCATTTTTTAAATAAACTTTTAATCGTTATTAGGTTTTCCGTGAAATAAATATAGAAAATACAGTTATTATCTGTCTACATATAAATAAATATTTGGATGGTGATATTGTGCTAGAAAATGTTAACTAAAATGTGTAGTTTTCCTTAAAAACCATGACCTTTCTTCATGCCGACTCTGCAAAAGCTCCTATATTTTTAAAATACAAACTTGATCGTTGTAAAAACTGAAGAATTCTCAAATAATTCTATTTTTCTTCTAATACTTTCACATGGATTATTTACAAATGTATATATATATATATATACATACATATATCAATACATATATATATATATATATATATATATATATAAACAAAATTATATTTTTTAATATATCATAAAATAAAGTAATAATTTCCGTAAATGTCACATACAATAAAATTTTGTTAATTGTAAAAACGTATGATAAAATATCAACACTTCATTAAAACACTTATTTCGTCGGAAAAATCACATACAATATATATATATATATATAATAAAAAGCTCATGTAATAAAAATATATAAATATTTAATTATATATTTCTAAAGTATTCGAATTTATAATTTGAAGCTTTCATAAATCACGTTATATGAAAGCTGTTAAAAACTAATTAAATTTTTGATACGGAATGCAGAAATGTATTAAAATTTGTAATATGAAAAACGCGAGGATTTTGTGTTATTATTTATGAAAATCATTTATTATTTATAACAGTCGACGGAATACATTTCTGTATTATTATTATGCATTAATGTATTCTGTACATTATTCATCCAATTAATGAAAAAAATCTAATATTTGAATTAATTTTTTTTAACGTTGATTCATCTAAACGAACTGATTTATTTAATTTGGTATTTAATATGTTTATATATATATATATATATATATATATATGTGTATATATATATATATATTTATTTATATATATATAAATATATATATTATCTGCATATTTGAAGATTTACGGCCTCTTTTTTATATACTTGTATTCAATTTTATATATTCTCATCACTTCGACCATTAGTCTATATTCGTTATTAATTTTAATATTGTATTTCTTATATTTTTAGTTATTATAAACTTTGAAATTAAGTTGTTATATTTTGTATAGAAAAACACTCATTTAACTATGTATAAAATGATATTTTATACAGTTAAAAAAAATTGAAAGATATATTTCTGTTTCCTTATCAAAAAGCTACATCTAATTTTTTTGTAACAAAAACTCCGGAGACTTGGTGCTTGTTAAATATTAATCTTTCGATATTTTTGAAACGAAGACAAAATACGTAATATTAAGTTGCAAAAAATATTTAATAGTCTTTCTTGTGAAACATATAGTGTTAAAATTTTTTGTCAGAGTACTTTTTATATACAAACACATATAAATATATGAAAACTGTTTATTGATATAACAGTAAGACTTGTTTCAAATTCAAACGAGACAATCAATCAACCAATAAATAAATCAAAACTGTACTTTGATACAAACATAAAATAGGTGTGATTTAAAAAGGGGGTTTATGAAAAATATGTATTGTCGATTTATATATGCAGTCTGAATCTTCGGTCATATAGATAATTTAAATTGACCACTGTATACATCTCATAAAAAGCATCGTCGCTCGGAATACGAAAAAAGCTTTTCGTCGGAGAACGAAAAAGGGATAATGTTTGTGCCAAAATAATATATATATATATATATATATGTATGTATAATAAAATATCCGCAAGGTTTATCGTGTTATAGTAAAAGATTGCAATAGATGAGGCGTGTGTGGTAGATAAATTCAGTATTCTGAAAGATATTGCAATAATAAAAGATACGATGGACAGCTACGATAACTATATATAAAAACGAGTTTTTCAGATCGTATAGAAGATCCATCTATAGAACGTATGTCATTTGTAATTATGTTGTCCGGTGTAAGAGTTGTGTTTTGTAGTAGTTAGTTAGTCGTTTATTGAAGGACCGACGATAGTAAAACGTATTTTTGTTTTTACATATATTTTAGTAAACTCTTATAATTGATTTAATACAAATTTAGTATATATATATATATGAGATTATTCGATAAATCATATCATTTTTATCGCGTTTTACTGAATAAAAAATGTTTAAACAAAAGTTCTAACCGATATTTCCAATTTTAACCCTTAGCTGCCACTGGAGGTCAATAAAAAATATATTTTTTTTTATAAAAATAGCAATTTTTTCAGTTTTCCTGACTTACAATTTTTGTTCAATAGTCAATTTAATTTTTCAATTATATAACCTATTTCATTCATTAAAGTAACCCTTCAGTATAAATGAAAAAAAATCAAGTCAAAATATTGTATAGTTTTTTTGCAATAACAATTTTTAATCGATGGGGTCATATTGACCCCATGTGGCAGCTATGTTATACCAGAAAAGTGTGGCAGCTAAGGGTTAAATTCATTTCTGTAATGTATAACGACTACTTATAAATTAGTTGTTCTATACCGCTATGATAACATTTCATAGTAAGAATTAATAAAACATTGACTTTTAAAATGTCAAAATAATAAATAATCATTCTTCCATTATATATATTTCTCAGAACAATGGTTTGTTACCTAAAAATGTTGTAATATTCTAAATAACTAACAATCGGATTATATCAAAACAGGAGCATATCTGAGGACTGATAGAGTGATTGCCAAATCGGTCCTGTTTTATCTGTTATATACATACTAGTAAAAATTTAATTTTATGAGAACTTTGTGTGATTTAAAGCTCCTTTGGTTAATCTTCCGAAGCATTACATAAAATTTTTCTATAACTTTGAGAAAATCCTCGACTCAAGACATGCCTATGATTTTTCAGCGAAGTGAGTCAATAGAAACTCCCAATTCTGAAGGACTCGGCGTGTTAAATCAGAAGAACATCCTGATTAAAGAAGTATAACAGTCATTATTCGATCTAAAAATAGACTATTTTTATGATAATTCAGTAAAATTATGCGCATATCAAAATATACTTCAGCAGTCAATGAAAATGTTTATGCACTGACAATTAATGCGAAACTCATACTTCTTCACTTTTCCAATTTTCTAGAATTTTAAAGTATTGTAGAATTAGCGATAGTTAATTTATACGCAATTTTTTAACATATTACATATGTATTTAATTTAATTAATTGCTTAATTTATTCAAAATTTTTATTTAAAATGATTATCTGAAACATTTGTCAATTAATAGATTAGAATTACTGAAATGAACATTTCGAGAATCGGTTTTGAAAATTTATTACTTTTATTGAATCACTATCGATAACTTTTCAAACATTTTTTATCGCAGATCTTTTTTCTGAACCACTTAAAATGTATAAAGTATACAAAAATTTGTTTATATTTTTAAAATAAATATTTTTCTCATTTTCCTTTTGTATGGCAATCGAGAAAAGACGCATGCATTCAGAAACCGATATCAATATCAACATCCCATTGAAACACGAAATTTCATATATTTTGAATTAAAAACGGCGTCACTTCTTAAACCACAGAACGAATAATATACACGAAATATATAACTGATATTTATTAATTGATATTAATAAAAAAAAATGAAATAAATTTCTCAAATAAGTTGTTTTTGTTGTGTTATATATTAAGTTTCAAGTAAACAAAATTCCGACTGCTTTAAATCAGCTATAAACACTAAACTGCCATTATAATAGCTACTATAATATTTTGAACTATAACAGTAAACATTTGTCGTGTCGTCATTATCTTTAATGAAGGTAATGTCAGGCATCCGAACAACAAGAGTTCAACAAATAAAACAGACTGTAACTATGAAGTTGAATTTAACATTTTGACTAAAGGAGTAGCATTAATAATGAAAGTAGATGACCATTGAGAATTGTGTATTATGAAACGTTATGAAATTCTTAGTAAACTCTATAATTATATTAAATATTAAATTGTAATTGTGTCGTAATGTTATTGTTTAACTTAAAACAGAACAGCGAATACATAAGATTTAATTCTTATTTTTTTAAAAAATGTTAATGTATAATACGGAATAAATTACTATTGTTATATATATATATATATATATATATATATATATATATACGTGGGTCGTTTGATAAGTTTGGTAAATTTCTATGATATGGCACCACCATTTACTTGGTAAAGTCACGATTCGAGTGTCACTTTTCAAACTAGCATAAGCGAAATTTCAGCCAGTAATCCAAGAGTTGTTCACATTCTACAGATGTTTGAAGCGAGCACTGTAGCGGTTGCTGCAAAAATGGAAAAACAACATGTCTTTTGCGTCGATTCATCACCATGAATGAAACATGGATCCACCACTGCACACCTGAGTCGAAGCAGCAGTCAAAGCACTAGACAACGACTGGTGAAAGTACGCCGAAGAAGTCGAATTCCTTTTTGTCTGTTGGATAGATGATAGCCACTATTTTTTGAAATTCCCAAGGAATCATCTTGATCGACTACTTAATGAACAGAAAAACGATAACAGAAGCCTATTATTGGATCGTTTGAAAGAAGAGCTGAAACAAAAACCGTCAAGATTGACGCACAAATAAGTGCTCTTTCACCAGGATATAGCTCTGTTCCACAAATCGGCCGTAGAAATGGAAAAATTGCTCGAATTAGACTTCGAATTGATTCCTCATCCACCCTATTCTCCGGACTTGTCCCTGTGCAACTTCTTCCTCTTCCCAAACATGAAAATTTGGTTCGGTGGGAAGAAATATTCTCGTCGGACAAAGATATCATCGCCGCAATCAATATGTATTTTGTAGACTCGCTTGACCAACTGTATAATCCTCAATGGAGACTAAGTTGAGAAATAAAATCGATTTTTTCCAAAAAACGGCGTTCAACTTGCTTCTTTACTAACTTATCAAACGACCACGTATATATCCAATTATTTGTTTATATATTTTTATATTTATATCATACCATAACAAGTAATGGACACTTTTTCTGATAATATACTTAAAAAATATGTACTGCAACTTAAAATAAAATATAATTTTCCTATAAAACGAATGATTAATATAATGGTAAGACCTTTTTTCGCACTAGACATAAAATATTATTCATAGTACTTTCTTTTTGGCTCTACATCGTTACTTTTACGATCGGTATATCTCAAACATACTACACAATACGCATTTTTCAATATCTTTCTCAACTTGAAAAATATATGAATATATATATATATATATATATATATATACATACATATGTATGTACATATGTATGAAGCAGTAGGTAGTTCTCACTTGACGTGGGTGCAGCTGTATAAACATAAAAGTAAAATATCATACGTATATATAAAGCCTATACGGACGTGCAGCCTCCAAGGCTGGACAGCTTTACCAAACAAAGATACAACTATACAAAAGACTTGCCGTCAGAGATACTTACAGTGTCGTCATAAAACGATCGTATCGTAAAAAAGCACACGATACTTGAAATATGTTCAACTGGTATTGGATTTTCAAGTATTTGAAGTACGCTTTGAAAACGATAACTTTATCTAATACATAAATAACGCGATACCAAGATCATCGTATTTCCAAACATAATCTGAATAAGAAATCTTAACGTGTATGCCTACACGCTCATGATGTCATACATACATGTACACTTACAAATTCTCTCTCTGATATACAGTCATATATGTGTATATATGTATATATATATATATATATATATATATATATATATATATATATATATATAGTAAAAAATATATGCGTTGAAAATCTCTAAGAATTGATTTAATGTAAAGTGTATCCCTTCTTACAAAAAAATGGAAAACCAAAGAGATCGAAAACTGTAGAGCTACAAGTGTTCTTCCAATAGCGAATGTAAAAAAGATAACAATTTATCAGAAGTAAAAATATTTTCATTTAAGTCGAATCGTTAATTAGAAATGTAAGATGTTTTTTATACTATATAAGGGTTTTAAATCGCTTACAATCTTTTTTTGTTAGCTATTCTTTTAAAAAAGTGTATCGTGTTCTTTTTTCAATCTCTATCAAAAACGAAAGTGAATTTTAAATAATTTTATAGATATAAAAATTCAGAAATCGATTCATTAATTAATTGATACCAGAAATGTTTATTTATTTATTACATTGATTTAGAATAGAATTAAATATTGACGAAAGCTATTCTGACAATGTAAGATATGTTGATTTTTTTTGCAAGTAAATCATCTGTAACATGATTTTAATAATTTTTGATAAAAGTTTTAGAAAATATTTTAAAAACAAAAAGAAATGGAACTGTAGAAAATGTTAAGTACTACTTACTCTTTAGTTTGATAATGTTTAATTGAAATTATGTTTTCTTTTTATGTAATTAAATTTTGAGTATCTTGGAAAAAGCATGAGAGTAAATTTTTCAAGCTTTTTGATACTAATTATTTCGATATTTCCTTTTTGTAAAGAATAAAGTTTAAATTTATTTTTCGAGAATTTATAAAGACATATTTAACGTATAACAAAGTAAATAATTATGTATACATTTAAACTGTTATATATATATATATATATATATATAAATTTGTGTTCTTAGTGAAAGCGAAAATTTATTTCTATATATTTTTAGCTTCGAAACAGTACTGCTTTCCATTTCTGAAGAAGTAATTAACGTAAGAGTCTTCGCGTAAGTATACAGCACAAGTGAAACGAGACACGTTGCAGAATTTAGAACGTAATGAAAAAAAGATTCATTTGCGTTCACTCATAGTACACATTTCGTGGGATTTAAAGAATGATCGGTGTGCTCGGTTTCTCCATTCGAACTTACACTCCTCCTGTTGTATCACCATGTTGCAAGTCACATTACAAGAAGGGTCTTGCCATGGAAACCCCCCCACCCGTCAGCTTTCCAGTTTCAGCTACAATACTAATTACCAGTATAAATAAATCTTAATTGTAAAGTACTACACTGGCGCCTGTGTTTAAACGACTATTTCTAAATAAGAGATCACATTAAAATATTTTCCGAGTTGACTACATTATTATTCTATTTTATTACGGACACTTCATATACTGGATCGTTTATTCAATATTGTGGCCTTAGTTAGTCTCTCTCTCTCTCTCTCTCTCTCTCTCTCTATATATATATATATATATATATTATAATCCATCGAAGATTTTAATACATTTAGATGCTGGTATCTAATTTGTTAATTCAGTAGTGCACATTCTTCATTACAATTCGAAACAGCTATTTCTACGTTAAAATATTAATAAATTCAAATTTTATCAATGCTGTAATTTAAATAAGAAAATGTTTATCGCATACTTTTTTTCATTCATTCAACTAAATTATTGAATCATCTAAAACATTTTTCTGTCACAAAAATGAGTTTTGAAATTTATTATAATATATTTTAAAATTGTAAATTATGAACTAAACCGAAAAATTATAAAAAAATATATATTAGGATAATTAGTCTACTTTATCATATTTCCAGGATAAAATGTTATTTTGTTGTTGTTAAGTTTGAATATCAAGCTTAATTAATTCTTGTTATTGTTTAGTTTGAAAACAAAGATTTTTCAACTTAAATAGCGATAAACATGCTTGTAGATAAAGTGTACGAAAACAAATTGAAGTTTATTTTTACATTTTACATCGATCATTTACGCATTTTAACATGAAATGGTTTTTTTAAATACCAGGAGGCAACGCTCACCGACCCCCGGGGGGCTCAGCCTCCACTCTTTTCGCTTGCTCTCGTTAAATGTTAACAATTTTTAAATGTAAAATGAAAAACGAAATAAAGACGTTGAGGAATGAAATTTATTTTTTGATTTTAAATGAAACCGTGAAAACAGTGAATCTGAAAAGAAAACTTATTGTAACTTATTCCAAAATGTCTGTGTACAAGATATTCGTACTTGATTTGTGTTCTTCTATACACTGAAACTTGATACCTTGCTTAGAAGTATATCTGGAGAGACCAACATTGGGAGAGATACAACTGGCTGTGCTCGAACACTGTTTCATTAGAATCGACGAACATAACGATTCGTGAAACATCGGAAATGATCGTAAATAAAAATGAGAAACGTGTTAGTTATGAGTGTGTGGGGGAGTGACGTTGCGAGGAGGTGGTTTACATGAAAAAAATTTTTGTGTTATGGAAATTTTACGATGGAATTATTTTTTATGTGTAGAAAGACATTTTAACTTTTGAAACGTAAATTAATTTATTACTCATGAGAAGTAATGTATTTTTATATTTTTATTAATTTATATATTAGCTGTTATTATTATTGTTAACTGATAAATTAGACTTTTTCAATTTCCAATTAAAAATGTGAAAGATGTTTTAACAGAATAAACATTTTCACAGATGAATATTTTTTCTCCACTTGATAAACTAAAAAAAATTCTGATCAAAAATGTTCATTAAATCAATATTGGTTATTATTTATATGAATTTCTATCTCGATGTCATGATCTTCAAAGCGCGAAAGTACAGAAAAACCTCAAAAAACAATATATTTCCTAGACGTTCTGAAGATGATGTTCTCACCATCTAAATGAGCATTAGCAACAATTAAAAATGATCAATAATGATGTTTTTGGCCAGAAATTGTTTTTTTGTGATTTGTGAGCGAAAAAAAAGTGATTTGAAAAGTTAATTGTGAAAGTTAAATACTAAAAGATTTTTTAACTATCAGTTGAAAATATATATAATAAAAAAATAATCGTTTTATCAAACGATAGTAGTTGGTAAATTATTTAAATTCGCTACTGTTTATTTAATTTATTATGTTATACAAGATATAGGGAATTTAATTATATCTTTTGTAAATGAAATAAGTTGGTAAATTTATTACATATATATATATATATATATATATATATATATATATATATATATATATATATATATATATATATATGTAGCATGTACTTCTCTCGGCGTTTAAAACTATAATACTTTTCATTAAACAAACACATTCTCCTAGTACAAACTACAAGCTACTTTGAATATTAAGTTCATTTTACCCGAAATTAAACTTACCTACCTTTCCAGAATCTGTGTAAATTTTAACCACTGTACAAGGGTTCTTGTCTTATCTTAGTATTTGTAATCTGATAACCACATAGATATACACTAATACTCATCCACCTACACACACACACACATATATATATATATATATATATATATATATATATATATATATATATATGTGTGTGTGTGTAATTACAATTTTGTTTTATTTTTCATTTTTTCACCGTTTTTTTTTATAAAAGAAATAATAATGTTTTATAAATCTCTAACAAGCTAAATCGTTTATTATAAATGTATTATACAAGACTCTCGACTTCACAAAAATAGAAAAATGATTAACCTAAGGTATATTTGTTTTTATGTCCAGTTATTTGATAATTTATTCACTTTCAATGTATCCGAGAATAAAATTCTAACTAGTTTCTCACTTTGTACAGAATGGAAAACATTAGTTGCGTACTTTTGTACGATGCTGTTTTTACACTCTTATCACATTTCATAACCAGAATTCTGACGGGAAAATATTTTTTCGTACGTGCGACTCGTACTGATGATGTAAATATCCAAATAATTTTTGAAGAATTTCGTATACAGCGAACCACCGGGTACCTTATCCGTTTTGTTTCATTCGACTTTATTCGTTTCTGTTTATTTTTCTCGAGTATCGAACTGACACGGGACGAATAAAACGACTTTTAGATATAAACAAATGTTGCTGATTGTAGAGAGCAATTTCTGCTCGGTGCTCGTTTTCGAAGAGTGAAGTAATTCTTGATACCGAAATTTAAACTCAACTTTGAAAAAAATGTTTTTATTTTGTGAAATAATATTTTTTTTAAATCAAAATCAGATATAACTTTTAAACTATTCCGAGTACTATCTAATAATTAAAATCTCATAAATATTATCAAATGTAAATTAATTTATTTTACATACCAACGGATAAAATAAGATTAAATAAAAAAATAAATTATATTTTCGCATGTAAATAAATGACAGACGGTTTAAAAAGTACCATATTTGACTTTCTGAATATATTACATAATGATAATGCGTTCGAAAATTCACTCTTCTCGCGTATCTTTTTCACAGGAAAAAAATTTATTAAATCAACTACCAATACAACACAGTACACTCTGTAACAAGATCCAATAAACATTCGATGTAATGATATCAAGATTAGATATAAACATATAGATAGCAGTTGAAACGAGACACTGACTGATACTATCTATTTCATTCGTTTAAAAGTGACAATAAACTGCATCTTATATCGGTTGTCGCATTAACAGCAACTAATGTTGTTTCTGATGTCGAAAACCTAATAAGAATTTACTAGAATTGGATAGGATACGACTTGTTACAGACCATTTTCCTCAGATTTTACGGAAAACTCGACAACAGCCAAGGGACATATCAACAAAAATTGCTTTGCTGATCTCATAAACGTTTTCTGTTTGGGGTGAAAATATAACAACGCATCCCTCTACAGTATGAACGAACGTAAACCTATTTATTTGTTTTATTTTATGTTATCGAATATATATATATATATATATATATATATATATATATATAAGGATGTAAACTTGAAACTTAATATAAATTTAATGTACCTTCAAACAAAATGGAATTAATTAAAGGATATATCTTGTTTTATAAATTTTTAAAATGTTATATTAATTACTTAATCATAAATATTTGAAATTATTTTTAAGAACATATAGAATTATTAAAAGATAACTTACTAATTACAAACAGAATAAGTCACTAAAAATAATATTTTAGTACTATGGCAATTGGTTAGAGATAATTTCTTCTAAAACAACTCACCCAAAGACACATTTTTCAAAATACAGTTCCTTGAAAATATAACATTCTTTTATGAATACATTAAACAAAAAGAAAAATTAATGATTAATATAATAAGAGTTTTAATATTAAATTATTTTATACTACATACTTGTCTATCAAAAATATGTCTTACACATAATTGAAAAATTCTATGTAAAGGTATTAATTAACTTTTAATAATTTTAAGATGTTTTCAAAGAATTATAAATTTTAGATATTATTAAAATATATTATTTATATTTGTGCATGGGATAGATTTATCAATTTTATATCAAACATATTTTTCTTCAAATCAATTACATTCGCGCTATACAAACTACACCACAGATTTTTCTATATCCTAGCGCCTCTAAGGATAATAGTACCAGTAGTAAGAAGATAATAGTGCCTTCATCGAAATGCTCATAAGCAACAATAAAAAATGAACGTTTTTGATAAAGAAAAAAAATTGTTTGTATGGTTAAAAAATAATTCATATGTGAAAACAATTAAGCCATATTTCTCAGACTGTATTGTAATCATTTTTTTAACAGAGATTTATGTAATGTAAGGAAAATATTATTATTGAACAATTATTTTTAATAATATTAATTTTTATACATTAAATGTTATAAAAATCATTTATTTCATAAATATATTTTAATAAAAAAACGCTAATAACCTTAACTGTCGACGCGACCAGAAATCTCAAATTCGATAAGAAACATATTTACCCTAAACTGAAATTGATTTATATTATAAAATTTGCAAAATGACATGCAGCTCAGTATTTAATTACAGTTTACTATTCTTTTATATTCTCTTTTGGCTCACAGTAACGTTTTCTGTACGAAATCTTTGTAACAGAGTGTAACAGAAACAATACGGGAAGAATTGTTGAATACAACGATTAGCAGATCCTCTTATTTGTCCTCAAAGCTTCTGACTTCATTGTCTAAAACAAGAAACCACGACGAACAGTACAGGTATAAAGAGATGTAATTCCCCAGTGACCTTTCTAGAATGTCGTGACTCTTTTACAGCATGCTTTCACACTAACAACAAATCTACTTTCGTACAAATTCATTGATTGTAACCAGATATAAGAATCTATATGATAACGTTTTTTTCCTAACCTAATTTTATCAAATAGATGATACATTTTTAATCTATAAACATCATTTTTTGTTTTATAAAAATTCGAAAATCATCCAAGAAAATCATTTTTCACAAATTTCGTATTTGAAATTGTAAAAAATAAATTTAATTATTTATTTCTTATTTAATTGTTTTTCATAGTAGACATATTTGAAATTAAAAATATTATTTTTTTGATTCTGTTTGAATTTAGAAATAGAAACATAAAATGTATACACTGTGCGTTTTAAATTACTTATTAAAACTGAAATAAACTTGAATATATTTTTCTTTTTCGACAAATTCGTTGTAAAAAAAATAATATATTAATCAAAAAAAATGTAAAAGTAAAAATACTTTTACATATTTTTTTAAATATAAGATAAATGTTAACAAAACAAGATAAAATTGGTACATTGTTGACATTTAATCAACAAGGCTGAATACCACAAGGTTGCATGTTATTTAGGGAAAGAAGTAAAGGTTCCATCAGTGTTTCCATTAATTTTATGACATATTTAACTAGATATTAAACACATTTCCATTACGGTCTAGCATGAAGAGGTTAATTCAAAACATAGTAAAATTTCGAATAAACTTAAAGAGTTTGCGCGCAAACACTAAGAGCCGTGACAGCGTCGAGATCGTAAAACGTCAAATACTATTATATGAAAGAAGACGCGGACAAAATGCATACAAAATATAAAGTTTTTGAACACTCGACTATTTTAACAGCATTTTAAGCACGTGTAGTTGCAAAGGTAACACAGTCATTGTAATAACAACGCAAAGCCGACGATTTTAAACTTGGAACCCTTAAAGATAAGGGAGAGGGCTTTACGTTTTATTATCGCTACGCGAGATACATGCAAATGAGTCTCTAGGTGACTTTCTTGACTAGTATTCTCGAGTTCTCTCTACCGTCTACGTGGTAAACTATACATAGACATTGGTACCGATTCTGTGAATGTGCAAGAGGGTCAAGTACATTAAATCATAATTATTATGAATATTTAACGACGTTTATTATGCAGAAGTTGATAACGGAAATATTTTTTATTGGTTTAATTTTAGTATTTTATTGCATCTAAAGTTTAATGTGAACCGAGATGTTATTATTTTTTTATAACAAGGAATAGCTCACTTTAACTAAATTACATTCATTAACTTTTTTATATCCGAATCGTGAAATGAGAAATTCTAAAAAATATATTTTCAGAATATATCAGAACATTTTATCATTTTTCATGTTAGTGCTTTTTGATGTTTAATAACTATTTAATTTTCAAGTACTTTATTACAGAAATGTATTATTTATATTACTTAGTAATAGTACTATTTAATATTAATTTATTTATAAAATATTTGATTTGTTTTTTGTAAAAAAATCAGTTTTAAATAAAAATAATTTTATATATAAAATTAATACAGATACTAAATTTTGACAGCGTTCTGCAAAATCCCATATAATGTATATATAAGGGAATAATTTATTTTCCAGTTATATTAATTTAAATATAATACTAATATTGTATTCTTCGGATTGGTCGTGATCAATTAATCTTACAGTATTTTGCTACCATAGATTTTGGCTTCATTTTTGACCCATTTTCTATTATAGATTTAAGAATATGGCTCAGTGCAGAAATTGGTCGTAGAAAAATACTATTAGAATGATCAAAGTCAAAGAGGACGATACAAACCAATCTAAATAAGATAATACACCGGCAGGTATAGAAAATAATAGGCTAACAATTTAATCAATGTGTTGTTTTATATATAATTTTTAAATGAGATAATAAAAAAAACGCAATATATTTTATAAGTCAATACAATAACTCTCTAAATAATATAAATGTGTATAATTTTAATTTTAGAACTGGAAATATATAAACAATATTAGATTATTTTGACAAAAAAATCAAAACATAATTTTAAAAATATAACTTTTTTAAAAAGCCATTAAGAAATGTTAATACACATGTATATTAATCCTTTGAGGCCGGACGCGGATCTAGGAATCCATTGATGTTTTCCAAAGAAAGTATGGTCTCAAAGCGCTATCTTTTGGATGATATATTTAAAGGTAACTAATCTCTTTCTAATGAGACTAAATTTATAACTTTTTTCATTAAAAAAAATACGGTCGTCCGAAAATCAAAAAAATCGCAGTTTTTTCATTTGAAAACCTATAAAAATTGTAAACTTGAGGATTGGTTTGAATAGTATTTTTTTCCAAAAGTTCATTATTAGAAGAAAACGTATAAAAAGTTCCGAGTCTATGTCCAGGTACAAGATGTGACAGATGTGAAATCGTTTTGTGCACATTTTATTGTTTCAAAATTTTTGACACTCAATAATAATTTTATTCCTGGAAATTTTCAATTGTAATTAATTTTTCCGCTTCGAATTATATATTTACAATCAAGATGTTTATGTTTTCTCAAATATTATCAAAAATTTTCCACGATATATCAGATAGATGTGGAATTTCTAAAGGCTAATCTGAATTTACATATTTTTTCTTGTAACCAACAAATTTGAAATTTTTATTTTGTCTAAGATAAAAGAATGTTCAATTAATCGAAAAATATTTGTTCGAAAATGTTAGCACCCTTTTTCCCTTCACCGACTCCGAAGGGTTAATATCCATATATATTAATTTGAAAATTATATTAGAAAATAGAGATAATTAATCCAATATTTCAAATATTTGGTATTCTATTTATATAAATATGTAGTTACATATCAAGTGTTAACTTTCGAAAATATATCTAAATTAAAAAAAAATATTCAAAAATATGAAGTATTTTATGTAAACAGTCACATATTTTTAGTTTTCATTTAATCCCGGTTTTTACACTATATTTAATTTTCTCAAAAATTATATAAAGATAATTGAAATTTCAAAAAAGTACTCCATCAATCATAAACATGATCATAAAGCCCTAAACACTCCTATAAAAAATTAACAAATTGTTTTCATGAGGCTTCGAAATTCTCAAGTGAATAATAAACTTTATACAGTTTACTCTCGCCACATTTTGATCACACTTAAGAATCAATTAATTAAGCAGTTTATATAAGAGTGCTCTTTATTAAATGTGCCGGTTTCTCGTCGCCTACGTAGAACACGACATGTTATAAGAGATACGTAAATATTCTCACCTCGTATTCACATTTTAAACACACTTTCAGATTCCAAACCACGTTCCATAGTTAAGTACAAATATGTGTACCTGAAATTCCGACAAGTTGACAGGGGAATTTCACGCTACAGTATACGCATATATATATATATATATATATATATATATATATATATATATATATATACACCTATATACGCACTGCACACTTAGTACAGCTTCATCGTACAACAATGAAACGGAAACTTCAATGTTTAGTTTTAGATACAGCGAGAAGTTCACTGAAGTGATTTTGTCTGACAACAGAGGCGCATATTTCCTACATTCGCCTACATTCGATTTTTCTTCTCATAAGAGGAAGAAAAGAGAGAAGTTGTTGGCTGCTTTGGTAGAAATTACTTCAATATTACTATATACTATATATATATATATATATATATATATATATATATATATATATATGCGAGGGTCGTTTGGTAAGTATGGTAAAAAAGTGAATTAAACACCGTTTGTTGTAAAAAATTATTGTATTTCTCAACATAGTCTCTACTTAAGACTATACACTTAGTCCAGAGAGTTTACAATTTTTTCATCCCGTCGGAAAACTAGCTTTTCTCAAAGCTTGCAAAATACTCATTGATGGCGATGATAAGATCCTCATTCGACGACTTTCTTCCCACCGAATCAAAATTTCAAGTTCGGAAAGAGGAAAAAGTTATATAGGACCAAATCTGGAGAATAGGCAGGATGAGGAATCAGTTTGAAGCCTAATTCGTGCAATTTTTCCATTCTAACGGTCTATTTGTAGAGCGGCTCGTTGTCCTGATGAAAGAACACTTTTTGTGCGTCAATCTTCTGTTGGCCGTTTCTGTTTCAGCTCTTCTTTCAAACGATCCAATAATATTACATAACAGACTTCTCTTATCATTTTTCCCTTAATTAAATAGTCGATCAGGATGATGATTCCTTGCGAATCCCAAAAAAACAGTGACCATTACTTTCCTAGTCGATAAAACGGTCTTCGCTTTCTTTGGCACACTTTCAACAGTTGTTCATTAATTTGACTGGTGCTCCAACTCAGGTGTGTAGTGACGGATCCATGTTTCATCCACGATGACGAATCGACGCAGAAAGAATTCTCTTTTTGTAGCAACTGCTACAGTGCTCGCTTCAAACACTTATAGAGCGTGAACAACGCTTCGTTTCTGGCTAAAATGTAGCTTATACTAATTTGAATAGTGATACTTGATAACAGTGATATTACCAAATGAATAGTGGTGCCAAATCATAGAAATTTACCAAACTTTTCGAATGACCCTCGTGTATATATATATATATATATATTGATAGAAGAAAGTAGAAATTTTGATTTGAAGCTATTCCAGAATCTTAATTATTATTGCATATGGAAGAGTATTTCAAATAAATATAGCAGAAGTAAAAAAATGTATAATTTTGATACAATGTTAATTTATTTTTAATTTCTGTTTTGACAATTTTTGTATAAAATAAATAATATTGACTTCATGAATAAATATTTTAAATTTTGAAAAACTAAAGAAATATATCATCTAATTTTAATTTGAACTCTTTTTCTCTTCTTAATATAACATAAATATAATATTTAATAGGTTTTTATTAAATTCTATCTATTTTCCGCGATATTTTCATTTATCCATACATGTTCGTACGTGTATAAATTCTAATATTGCATATCAATATTGAAAATACTGTAAATCGCACAATTTACATCCGACAAATCGCAACAAATCGTTTCCACCACCAACCAAACCTAATACGATGGCTGAGATAGCGTAGATATTGGATGATAGTGACGCACCCATCCAAGCAGTAGTTTCTTGCCCCAACAAGTCTGATGGAGACGAGTGATTGCGGGTGACATTTTGTTTACTGTGAGCTTAAGATGGACGACTAACGCCGGCCGGAAACGAATGTAGGACATAGTGAACAATTTGTCTTCTTAATAGGCTATCATTAACTGGCGTGAAAGCTAATTTAAGCCAGTACGCGCCGGTTAGACGAAGATAGACACATGTGCGAGTGAATGTCGAGATTAAGGGAAATGTGTTGCAATTATATACATTTTTTTGGTTCCCACGAATCGTGTAAAACGTTTATAGGCTCCTTAACCGTATTTTACACATAAATTAAAGTCAATAAATATATCTATTTTTTATCTACGAATATGTATCAATACATTTGCAAAAATTCAGATCATTACATTACCTTAACTCTCATTTTTACCACCTATAAATTATTTTTATCTGCTAATTAATGAAAAATATATCTCTAAATAATCAATAAGCCTTGTCAGTAATAGTCATTTAGAAACTAAATTACCCATAGGTGTATCAATCGTAAATTGAAATCAAGATTTATATTCCAACTATTAGTTTGGTGCAAAAATAATTGCGGTTTTTATCATTTTAAGTTTTGGGACGATATTTGTAGTTACAATTATTTTTTGTTATAGTCATGTGATCCATCATTGTAAACAATGAAATTAGCACTATTGATTTCAGCTTATGTCTATTGTCTTTATTCTTTAGTTTTGTTGGATATAACCTGTTAAATTATTCATGGAAAAAACAAATTCCTAAACAGAACCTTCATGACAAAAAAAATATGGTCACCACTTACTGGTTGACAAGTGGCGTCATTCACTACAACTTCTTAAATTCTGGTGAAGCAATAACAGCAGAAAAATATTGTCAGGTAATTGAAAAATGCATGAGAAGTTGTATAGTTTAGGGCCATCATTAATTTATCGAAAAGGACCTATTGATTTTTATTGTATATTTTTTTATTATTATATTTTTTTAGATTACTGTTAAAATTCTGTTCATTAAACTCATTTTAAAATATATTATCTTAAAGTAAATTTTTAGAACTCTTTAAATTTGGAATATTTACTTGGAAAATAAATTTAGTACTTTTTCTGTGTTTAAATTTAAACATTTTTCCCATTGCTGATCAAAGAAATTAGCTTAAAGAGAACAACATTTTTAAAAATGTATATTTAAAATTATATGCTTCATTTAACCAGCCTGCGAACTTTTTGAACAAACCTCGTATATTTAAAAACTCAAACACAGGCATATTGAACAGCAATAAAATACGCTAGTCATTCGGTTCCGACCGGCTCATTTATATTTATCATGTGACAATAAATGAATCGAAAAGAATCCCACTGGAAATAAAAATGAACTCAGTTCGACCACCAATCAAAAAATGTAAAAATAATTTTCGAAATTGGTGATAAATTGACGCAATTACCAAACAACATTTTCATTAATGTACATTGACGATACAACACTCATTCTGGCGTGCGTGTGTGTGCGCCTATGTATAAAATATGTCGAAATGTAAATAATAATAATGAGTATGTTAATTATATTTGAACATTTATATTTAGTTCGCATGTGAATATTCACTCGTTCCCGTCATGAAACCGTGTTGAAATGTGACAGTTCAATGGGACGACAAACATTTTCCTGATGAGAAAAAAGAATGAGGTAAATTAAAATTATGAATCAATTACGGTGATAAATGAAATAATTGAAGTAAACAGTTCGCGTCATTAACGAGCTTAAACTGAAACATCGAATTAACAAAAATGAACATTAAATTTTAACATAATTATTTTCCCTAATTTGAGAAACGTCTCTATAGGAAATATGACCTATATTTAATATTGCTGTGACGCGTTCCTGAATTATCAAATCTAATTATACAAATATATGCGTTTCACGTTCATTACATACATACATATATATATATACACATACACATATTTATATTTATATGTATATATATATATATATATATATATATATATATATATGTACAAAATGAGCGTATTATGTGAACAAAGCTTTATATTTCAATTTCGTTTACGACGCTGAACAATCTCATAAAACTGAACATTTTCTTTCATTTAAAAGAATATTTTGGTACATTTAATAAACGACGAACAACAGTTTGTATTTAATATTATCCAGTACGCAGATTGAATTTTAAATTTCTTGCGAATTGATCTCTGTTCACATTAATATTACTTGCTAATGTTTATACATATGTGTACGTGTAAAGATTTTTTTTTTTAATTGATTTATACATATATATATATATATATATATATATATATATATATATATATATATATATGTATTGGATCAATGCAAAATTTTGTACACGATTCAATAGATGTTGTTAAGAGGACCGCATGGTGGCACTCGTGATTTAAATGTATTCATGTTAGATATTGTTTGAAAGGTGACAGTCACTGATGTGTATGTTGTTTATTTGGACCATGCACCATCTCTTCCAACTGTGAAGAAATGGTTTGCTAAATTTCGACTTGGTGATTTTAACCTAGAATATCAACTTCGTTCTGGATGACTAATTCGGGCTCTAGCTGATAATAACTCATGAATTTCGATGGAAGAGATTGCTGAGATACTCAACGTTGACAGATCGACTGCATTTCGGCGTTTAAAGAAGCTGGGGTTCACATTAAAGATCGATACGGGGGTGCTGTACTCGTTGTCTGAAGAAAAACAAGTTTGATCGCATCTCTTCATCAGTTTCTTCGTTTGGATGCCACAACAGAGAGCCTTTTTTGGATCGGTTAGTGACTCGCAATGAGAAATGGATTCTGTAGAACAACGTTTGACACAGATGAATGTGAAAACAAGTGAATGAAGAGGTAGAACCAGTCGCCAAAGCTGGCTTCCATTCGATGAAGGTGTTGCTATATGTTTGGTGGGATTGCACAGGTGTTGTTTATTTCGAGCTGCTCCCATGGGTCGAAACAATTACTAAGGAAAAGTACTGCCAACAACTAATCAAATTGAATGCAGTAATTAAAGACAAGCGTCCGATTTTGGCCAATTGAAAAAGGGTCCTCTTCTATCACGACAATGCAAAACCACATGCATCAAAACTGACTCTGCAAAAACTGAAGCAGTTGAAAAAGGAAATCATATCGCATCCACCGCATTCTTCGTGCCTTGCACTTTTGGATTATTATTTGTTCCGTTCACTGCAGAACAGTTTAAATGGTAAAAATTTTAGTACACTGGAAGCCGTCAAAAACCACTTAACCGACTTTTTTTACCGAAAAACCGCGCAGCTTTTACGAACAAGGAATCCAGTAGCTGCCTGAACGTTGGAAAATGATTACAGAAAACTAGGATGAATACATAATTGATTAATAAAAGAAATTTGTCTGAAAAATAATCGGCTGAGTTTTAATTTCAAATCGTATACGAACTTGTTCACTGATCCAATATATATATATATATATATATATATCGATTTTTTATTTTTTAAAATAATATTGATATAATGTCTATAACTTCAATTTTAATGTAAACTTAATAGTTTATTTTAAAAATATCTAAGGTTTCAACGAATGAAAATATTATATCTAGAGGCAATAATACAATGTCAATATATTTCAGTCAACTTGTTACAAATATCTTATTCTCTTGGAGGTAAAACTTTATATATTTTTTAATATTTATCCAATTATTTATAGAAGTGTGATTTTCGATACTTGTATTTTTTATTGAATAGTTTTTTAAACCTTTTATATTAGGTTGGTGGAAAAATAATTGCGGTATATAACCTTAAAATTCAAATACATTTTTTAATTTAACTGGTTTTAATTGGTCCAGAACTGTTGGATGACTAACTTCTTACTTCTGTGCAAGCTCTCGAATTATTGTGCGTGGTTCTGATTCAACGAACGCCTTCAGTTTGTCGTTATGAACTGAAAAAGGACGCCCGCGATCTTCTTTGTTTTCAAGGCTCTCGTCTCCAGCATGAATTTTTTGGAACCATCTTTACAGCGTACATTCCTTAATAATACCCACATAAAAAGCATTGTTTAGTTCACGAACAGTTTCTGTTGCTTTACCACCCGTTTTGAATTCATACAAAAATTGATCTTATTTGCTTCTTTTCCATCTTTAATTCAATAGCCCAATTTGAAGCAAAGTTAATAATAAAACAAAAATCGATGTTTCAAAAGACAGACTGAAAAATGCACTTTAAAATGATATTAACTTAAACTAAAATAAATGACACTTTCATTGAAAAAAAATAAAGTTAGAATTCAGAAAACAAACCGCAATTATTTTCCTACGAACCTAATATATTAATTAAAAACGCAAAAGAGGTATTTGAAATATATACATTACAATAGAGTTTTGTAATTGTGGATTAGTTCATATATATATATATATATATATATATATATATATATATACCAAATGAATGAAAAAAGGTAGACTCTTCTAGAAAAAGTTTCTTAATTATTTATTAAACTGAGTAAACTTTTAAACTTTAGAGACAACATAACTATTTGCAGTGTATTTCATGAGACAGGACAAACACTAACGAAGCGGTTTTATTTCGTGCCTTTTACCAGTTTACAAAATGAATTTTATAGAAACTGGTCAAAACTTTTCGGTACAACTTTCTAGCTACACTGGAAAAAAATGTATTAAAAATTCACGCTTCACCTCTCTTATTATATATTTTTACATTTAATATTCAAACTTCAGCCGCGTAATGTTCTCTCCATTTATTAATTATTAACCATATTATATTCTCAGCGTGTTGTTTTTCAACACTCGATGAAATACCAATAAAAATACATATTTTATATTCGATATATATAAATAATGGATGAAGTTTTAATAGAGTGCGTAAATGAATAGGCCGGCACGACGTACTGATTCTCCCTTAATCTGTTACACTGCTTTCTACCGCCGAATGTTTGTAAAGTTTGTGTGATAGAAGCGTCCATGTTTTGGTTATATAGCTACGTAAACTTAAAACGAGTGGAATTATTAATATGCTGGGAATAATTAAACAGACCGAGATCTCGTGGCGAACCAAACAGCAAAGTTACGCACCCGAACTGTTGGTTTGAGCTGAATAAAATTATACAGAACAAAATATCGTTTCGAATTCGTAGAAAATCCTTTTCCAGCAGTTATTTTATTTATGTTTCATCAGTAGTAAAAATTATTCATTTGTTAGTAGTGGATCCGTCCAATTATGACACAGATTCACAGACAACTTACATACATATGTTGTATGTATTAATCATTTATTTTTTATTTAATTAATATTCGATTGATGCATAAGTTCGTAGCGTTTTTGTTTTACAAAAGGGCAGTGCTTTAGAATGAAATCTGTTTGACATATGTTATTGTCATTTTAATATCATAGTATTGTTTTATTTAATACTTGTCGAATGTTTCAATTTGTAGAAAGTTTACGTTAAAGATTGGCTAAGTTAAATGGAGTGTTAAGTACAAATAAACAAATATTTCCGATATATCATTTTGTTTGAGTTAAACGAGGGGTTGAGGAATCAGAAGCAACTAGAACCGTTTGTTACTTTTACGGGGAGAATTCTATCGAGGAAAGTACGGCATAAAAATTGTTTTCTCGTTTCAAAGAGAGACATTTTAACAGGAATGATTCTCTACGTCCAGGAAGACCAACCAACTTTGATGAAAACCGTTTAAACGCTTCAATTCACGATGATCTATGCCAATCAATACTGAAGAGGTTAATTTCCAACAATTCCGTCGTCTTGAGACTGAAATTCAAGAAGAACGATCTGAAAGACAGTGTCGAGTGATTTTGCAGCATGATAATGCCTGTCCACATTCTGCTAACATTACAAAAGTGTGTATTCAAGAGCTTGGTTGGGAGGTTATTCCACATTTGTCCTATTCTCTTGATTTTGTTCGATCCGATTTTTATCTTTTCCGCTCTCTATCTAACAATATATCTTTTAATATAATGACACTGCTCTTCAAAATTGGCTTGACGACTTCTTCACCTCCAAATTACCGAATTTATTCAGGCGTGGAATTGAAAAACTGCCAGAACGTTGCAGAAGCAATCGTAAACAATGGAGGAAAATATACTATTGATTAGTTTATGTGTTTTGTTTATTTAACAAAATTAATTTTAATTTGAATAAAAATGCTATGAACTAAAGCATCAATCCAATATTATATTACTGTTAACATCTACAGTCATTAAAACTACTTTTTTATTGAAAGTTGAAATAAATTCAATTTTCTTCAAAATCGTCTATACAGAACAGAAATATTATTTACTATTCACTGGGTTATGACTCTATCTGTTTTTTTTAAATCTAAATTAAAATTCACATTTATACTCTCTTACATCAGTTAAAATTGTTCTAAGATTTATATAATCGATGATTTTTAACATTATTCATCGACCTACTGTTTTGCAGTACTTTGAGATCTAGTTTTTATTGTTACTTTCTATAAATGTATAATCGACTATTAAAAAATATTTTTTTATATTTGAATCTTTAAGTCTCATCAAGAACTAGTGTATTGATCTAAAAAACTAAAAAAATATAAACTAACATATAATAATAAGCAATTAACAATAAAAATGTATAAAACACTATTTAAAAAAAAATCTATAGGAAGGGAAATCCGATTTTATGTTACTTAATTGTTTTATGTATTTCTATTTATTTTCTAGGCAAAATTTCTATATTTGTGTTTATAAACTATTAATTAAAAAAATAGTAGAGCTAAGGGAAAATTCTAAAAGTAGTTATACAAGATATTTATTAATATTTTATAATTACCAATTTTTGTTCCGTATTCTATTGAATATTAATTAACATGTATCAAACATGCGATTAATTATTTATGTATTTTAGTTAATAATAATTTCTTTATATTTTAAATATATCTAAAAAATATTAATAAACATAAAAAATATTCTTGTATTGAATATTAAAATGTTGATTTTTAAATTTTAAGTAGGTAATCATAAGAATATTTCAACAGAATTTGCATATATATATATATATATATATATATATATATATATATATATATACATGAGTTAATAAAAAATAAACTGTTACATCACTTTATTTAAATAATACTAATAGGTTGACACAAGTTACTCAACGTAATAGAAAAGAGTCCATAATAGAGTATGGAACTAAATCTAAACGTCATGCAAAGAAAATGTAAACAACACATTATTTACAAGAGTTAATATATTTGTTCGAGAAAATCGATTCTCTTCCATTTATACTCAGACAAAATGTTAAATGTCGTGTATATTATACGGTTTAACTTTCATTGTTTTATATATTTTCATTTATTTGTTAAGGAGAATAAAAGATGTGTGCGTAGAGGAAACACTATATATATATATATATATATATATATATATATATATATATATACGAGTATATATATCCTAGGACAAGATACGAAAAGTATTCATCGAATATTTAAATCTAAAGTAAATGAATTATTAGTTATAATCTTGCTCAGTTATAGTTATTTTAGTATAATAGTGAGAAAATATTGATATAAAATTTAGTTTGCACATATATACGAGGTTGTATAAACACCTTTATAGCAAACTCATTTCACGAATAAAATGAACAACGTTGGTCCTGTGAAAACATTTTTAGTTAAAAATAAGAACAGTTTTTTCATATACGATGTGATTATGAATCACTATTATATCAAATTCTTTATCAAAATATACGAAACAATACAAACGAAATATGAAAACGTTCAAACAACTCTCAACATTCAATTTTCGACTCGCTTTGAAGATATTTTAATACAAAAATCATATAGTTTAGAAGATCCGGAACTGAAACTCGAACACGATTCAATTGTTATATTTGATTTTAACCGATTTCGCAGATGTAGTTCGAAATCTAAGTAAACATTATACGAACAAAGCAATTATAAGTTTCACATCAAACTGTTGATTGTGTGACTACGGTTCTATGCAAAACTTTGGAAAATTTATTGAAAACAATGAATTTATCTTGGTATTTATATAAAACATATTTGTTAGTTCTTTGTTTTCATTTTCAAGCACATAAAGTATATAGCAATTCCTTACTAATCATAATGACGAACAAGTTTATTATTTGAATAATTAAATAAAATTGCATGAGAAATTCATTATTTCTACATAGACACTATTATATATATATATATATATATATATATATATATATATATATATATGTATATACACGTGGGATGTTTGATAAGTATGGTAAAAAAGAAAGTTAAATGCCGTTTTTCTGTAGGAAAAAATCAATTTTATTTCTCTTCATAGTCTCCATTAAGCGCTATATACTTTGTCCAGCGAGTCTGCAAAATACGACAAAAATTGTTGACATTCTCATTCGACAAAAATGTCTTCCTACTGAGCGAAATTTTCAAGTTTAGGAAGAGAAAGAAGTCGCACAGGGACAAATCCGAAGAATAGGGTGGATGAGGAATCAATTCGAAGTCTAATTCGTGCAATTTTGCCATTTCGACGGTCGACTTGTAGAACGGCGCGTTGTACTGCTGAAAGAGCAGTTTTTTGTGCATCAATCTTGACCATTTGTATTTCAGTTTTTCTTTCAAACGATCCAATAACGTTGCATAATATGCTCCTGTTATCGTTTTTCACTTCGTTAAGTAATCAGGAGGATTCCATGGTAATTCCTAGAAACAGTGACCATCATGTTCCCAGCCGATTAACGGTCTTCGCCTTATTCGGCGCACTTTCACCAGTCGTTGTCCATTGCTTTTACTGCTGCTTGATCAGGTGTGTAGTGGTGGATCCACATTTTATCCACGGTGACGAATCGACGCAAAAAGGCGTGTTGGGTTTTTTCCACTTTTATAGCAACTGCTACAATGCTCACTTCAAATATCTGTAGAATGTGTCGCTTTTGGCTGAAATTTCACCTATGTTAGTTGGAAAAGTGACACTCAATAGCTGTGATGTTACCAAATGTATGGTGGCTCCATATCATATAAATTTATCAAACTTATCTCCTATATATATATATAGAATGACTCAACTTAGTATTCCACACACAAGTATTATAAAATGCAAAAATTAAAAAAAACATGTTATCGTTCATTTGGTATTTTAGTTCAATTGTATTTCAATATTGAATTGAACAAAAATACTAAATAAAAAATAACATGCTTTTCTTAACCCCTGCGCCTCCTTTTAATACTTCCATATATAAGTCTAAATTGAATCTCTCTCTCTCTCTGTATATATATATATATATAAAAATCAAAATTATCCACAAAATACTACAACGTTGCAAAAAATAATCTATCTGTGATATTTATATAGATATATTAACACACACACACATATATATATATATATATATATATATATATATATATATATATAACGACTACGTTGCGATTATCTGTGATAATATTAATTATATAGACATCGTTAGTTTTAAGAAATATGTTTATTTTTCATTCGGTTCTTGTAAAGGCTTATAATTGACAAGTGGGCAAGTGCAACTCGGAGATTTGTGAGGGCAACGTGCAGAGGGCGAAGCTCCCTAATATATATATATATATATATATATAAATATATATAAATCAGTGTTTATAATTGTCTTTGTTTAAGGGTGGTTGAATATATTGAGCATATGACAATGTTTACATTCTGTCTATCGTGCATTCGTATCGTATGGTGTAATAATAATAAAGTAATAAGTTTGAAACCTTGGGCAGCTCCGAAAAAGCGTTTGATACAATCAATTTTGCGTGTATATCACTAACACACGCAACAGTATTCCAATATTAATATCGTAATGATTTTACAACGACAAAAAATACATTTTATAGTCAAAGTGTATTTTTCTATATCGCAAATATGCACTGGTTTCATCCTAGGAATGTGTCGTTTAACCAAAGTTTAACGCTTTCAATTTAGAGTTAAGTGGATACGAGTTCCCGAAGGGTTTGTGTTCATTTTACACATGCATGCAAGTTTAATAGAAACCCCTTTGCGACGCGACTACACCGTACATGTATATGTTTGTGTGTGTATATATATATATATATATATATATATATATATATATTGTGTGTGTATATATATATATATATATATATACATGGGTGGTAAAGTGAATCGCTTATATGACATTTCATATCTCGTCGCGATCGTTCTCTCTCACACGCACGTTCAATGTCTAAATTCAACGGCGACGTCATTTTTCCAGGAAAACGTTGCTCATTCGAAATATCCCTTTTTACCTGTATTCGTAGAAATGGAACTATGCTTATTAAAATGAACAGTAATGTTGGTTTTCATATCGCGTGATGTAACACAAAAACGAGGAATCTACGTGTCTTGTTTCACGGACCGGTTTTGTTTGTTCACTGAACTTTTTTCACATGAAATGTCAACTAATTTCGAGATATGTCGAAAAGATAAATAAAAAGTTTCTACTTTTGTGCTGAATGTTTGATACAATGCGGGAAATTTAACTGAAAACGAAGCTCGAGAATTTATTTTAAAATTGTACTCCAGAAAATTAAAAGAATAAATTAAATTATTTTACATGTTACTTTTCAGTATGTAATTGTTTTGATTCTAAAATAAAAAAAGGTAATTCTCATTTCAATTAGTATTTAACAATATTTTAAAAAAATAGTACTTTCACTTATTTCCCAAAAAAAATGTTTTAGAAAATCACTTGCAATGAAAATTAAAAATTTAATTCACCTCTCTTATAAATACTTGTTTTAAAAATAATTAAGTTAAAAGAACGATGACTTCGAGTAAATTTTAACAAGCATTTCTAAATCTGTAAATCCTTCACTAATCTTATTTCACAGTGCATTAAGTACTTTCTCTTATTTTACTTCAAGAGCTTTCAAGTTATACTTATTTTATTTTTATCTATCGTCTGATCAATGTTCAATACTTTTATTCGCCTTGTAACCACTGTATTTTATTTCGAATGTTATAATAGAATTTTCTTCTTATTAAATGTACACTAGAAACTATAGGACTTCCATCAAAATATTATTTTATGTATTGTAATAAAAATATTATGACGGTACAATTTATTTTTGTATATATGAAGTGAATTGATCGTTATGTTTATTTTTATTCTAAAAATAAACTTATATATCCTTTTATTTGTTTAGAGGAAACTATTAATTTTTCGTTCAGATTTGCTTAACGTTTTGGTTATTATTTATAAATAATAAGTATGTTATAATAATAAATTTTAAATTAAAAAAAAACTATGCTGTTTGTAGGTCAGTTATTTTTATAAAGCGATTTTACTTAATGATTTAATTTTTAATAATATACAAACATTTTTTTGTATAAATGAAATATTGCTTATATTTGTACTTTTTTAATATCTTTAAAGTACGAAATACGGCTAATTTTTCTTGCATGTTTTTATTGTATTAAGTACATGTTATAAAATTTACATAAGTTTATTTCTTGATTTATTAATCGTATTATTTTTCATTGTAATTTGTAATTATTACAAAGTTTTAATTCTGAAGGAATCACTCTACTGCTCTTTAGGAAGTGCAATGAATTTGCTACTAAATTCGAGCATAAAGCAATGTCTCATGATTAAAAAGGATGATCCGTGAGTGGTTTCGAAGCATTTTAGTATGCCAAAGATGGAAAGTCAATAGACTGGATGACTGTAAACGAGAGAAATCGGCCGCATATTAATTTATTTGCAAAAATATTTCTAAATAAGAATTCGTATGAAATTTTAAACCAATTTCAATTACCTTTAGGTGTTTAAAATAATGTTTATGTGTGTGTGAATAAAGTTCGATCATAATTTATAGAAAAGCTATATATATATAACTTTAATTTTTGTATTTAAAATATTTAAGCTATATTCAGTTAAAGAAGAAATATTAAAATTAACAATTATTTATCTCTCTGTAGAACGAATGATAGATAGAAGGGTTACACACTAAAAAGTATATAAAAAATGGAACGGGAGGGTTGTATATGTACACAACTGCAGGAGTTTACATAGAATTACTTCGGGTTAGAGAATTAAAAATCTTTTAAGTTGTTTAAAAAAATTCGAGAATGAATGTGAGCTCTTCTCACAGAGTTTTGAAAGAATTACCCGTAGATATTTTATTTTCTATACTACAATAAGTTTTTAAAGATATTCACCCTTTAATGCTGACACAACCTGAAAATCGATGTTCAAATTTTCAATATCATAATTTTTAATCTAGTTAAGGGATTTTAACATATGCATTTTTAGGTCCCAAAATCCTTTAACTATTAAACCTTTTGATCCGATGTGAGTCGCATGAACAGTAGCGGTGTACTGAGCGCGAATCTGCGTTACAACATTAGGTAACGCTCCCATCGTTAACATGACACCTCGTTCAATGAAACTCTAATTAACATATTTTAACAAATGAACCATTTTTAGGTTCCGAAGTCCTGTAGCTGTTAAACACTTTTGATCCGATGTGAATCGGTTGAACGGTTGCGTCGTACTGAGCTCGAATCTGCGTTACAGCATTTGGTAACTCTCAAAACGCTAACATGACACTCTCTTTAATGACACTAGGCATAATTCTACATCAAAAAATTATAAAAAAGCCAGTTGATAAACAATTAATCTCTTACAAATGTATTAGTTCCTAGAATAAACTGTATTTCTGTACATTGAAACCCCTTCCGCCCCAGTGAAAGCATTAAGCTGTAGATTGAGAAAGTGAACGGACAGAAATCAACACCTACTTTTTATTTGAAACCCCCAGCATCAACTTTTATCTCTACTAGAGATATTTACATATTTTTTTAATGAAATTGTTTTATTACAACCCTGTTTTCGTAGTCAATGAATCATATGTATTTCCAGTGAGTCATACGTTAACGCTCGTCGCCTATTTATAATTCATTAATATAGACCGCGTAAGTCTATAACGAAGTGTGCGAACGCAATTGTCGAATCAATAATTCCTCGTCAAAGTCAATTCGAATTATCGTGTCGACATCGGGCGTATAAGAATAAGAAGAGACCCGCCGAAGGAAAAATATACACATACACACATACGTACACATAGGACGGGGTTTCATATTTCTTGCCACTGTGCGGCGGCACGCCCGCAGCGTTCCCAGCGGGAAAACTCGCAACGTTCGGATGATTTAGGATAGGGCGGTGTTGCTTTTGTGTAACGGCCAGAGCGTTTCTTATACAATCGTGTCTCTTCTTTTTCTCTCACTCACTCACTATATATATATATATATATATATATATATATATATATATATATATATATATATATATATATATAAACTATCACAGATATTTGCCGGTTGAGCATCTTTTCGCGTTTTTCCATTCGGAAAATAATTGATGCTGGAAAAATTCCACTTCACCGAAGATCACGATATATTGTTTTTTCAAGCATTTTAAAAAATATTTCCGGATTTGAGACTGTATATCCATTGAATTTTTTCGTACATATATATATATATATATATATATATATATATATATAACTTGATTGAAAATTCATAAACTTAACATTTACGAACCGTTATATCTGAGTGTATAAAGTAATATAAATACACCTGTTTCATTTCGAGATGAAATTTTATTTTAAAAGAGATTGAAAAAATATTTCACGCTCAATTAGATTTACTTTAAAAATAATTTTCGTTGTTTATGTAATTAAAAAATAAATTAAAACGAATGATAACGTGTAATAAGAATATGAGAAGGTGATTTAAGGAATAATATTATCGGTACTTTTATTCAAACCATTTCATATTTTGGTTCATAGATGAAAGATATTTTATCGATAATAACGACTGTTGAAAATTATCACCATTTGATAAAATGATTGAAAATGCATGCGACTAATACTAGAAAAAGTTAAAAGAGTATTCTCTCATTCGTATTAAATTAATCGATTAGAGTGTCTCCTGTTGTATCTACTTAAGGATTCCTTCCATAAAATTTTATGAGAATTGATCAGTCAAGTTTATTTATTTTCACATATATCTTATTACTAACTCTTTATATATATATTTATATATATATATATATATATATATATATATATATATATATATATATGGAACAATTTAATTTAAGAGAAAAAAATGGAAAATAAATTATTAAATGCGTTCATATCTATCTATCTATCTATCTATCTATCTATCTATCTATCTATCTATATATATATATATATATATATATATATATATATATATATATATATTTATTCTAAATAATAATTCTTTCATTGTGTTAGCTAATAAATAATTTACGTTATTAAATATAACTTGATAAATATGTATGAATGTTATTGATGTAATTCTGATAATTTTTGAGCAAATAAAACAATCATAGTATATAAATAATTGAACAAATTCTTTTAGAAATAACAGACAAGAATAAATAAATTTCATTATTTTGATTCTATTACAAAATAAAATAAATGATTTCCTTTTTTGTTACAGGTAAGCTGAAGTTGGGTTGTATAGATGTAAGTAAACGTTAAACAAGTTAACAATATTGTGAACTAACTAGGAATATATATATATATATATATATATATATATATATATATATATATTCCTCGTTAGTTTACATATATATATATATATATATATATATATATATGATTATAAATTTCCCTACAATAATTACTATGTAGAATAATTACATAACTTTTTCATAATTTTTGAATAAGTTTAGAGAGCTTTTCTCGCCTTTTTTAAATATAATCAGATCATTTTTCATGTTATTAGCAAAAATTGTACAATATACTGAAGTTGAAATAGAATTGATGTAATTTTTCATCCCAGTTTTTAATTATGAAATATTCATCAGATAGTTGTTATATATATTCTTAAACGTCCTTCATAAGGAAAAGCACTTAATAGGAGGTCAAACAAGAATATTTTTTTTAATTATGCATTCTTTAAGGATTTCATTATTAAATGTCTCGTTCAACATTATAATGAAAAACACTCTTTATGTCTCTCTTTAATATCGATTTCTCTCATTCTCTCCATCTACAATATAATAATCTAGATATTTGAAAAATCATTCATCATTCATTGTCAGGAATAATTGTCGATTAACACTCATAATTTATGATCTTGGAAAAATATTAAAGCAGTAATACACAGTCTTAAAATCTCAATCTAAACGCCATTTTTTCGGAAAATAATATTGCTTCATAAGTATAGTTGAGTTCTTCGAACCACTGAAAATAAAATTAATACGAATTGACACACATTAAAAGATGAAATTGTCCTAAATCTAAACTTTTCGTTCTGTTTTGAGCAATAAAATCGTTAAATCATTCAGAATTAATTAACCTCTTTGGAAAATCTGTAATTGTCAGTTCTTTTCAGTTTATTATATTGAAATGATATATACTGGATACTTTCTTAATATCTTTTTGTGTTGAGTCGTCATTCAATCCATTTGTAACAACTTCTTGATTGATTTTGATGAACTGCGCAACAATCAATCATAAATATAATTTAACGTTTTCTCAATTCTAATAGATGGTCTTCCATTTCCCAACGTATATTACACTGAATCAGTTTTTCGGTGTTTTATAATACTATGAACCTCATATCGTGTACATCCAAAAAATTATTATTCAAACTATAAAATTGATATGTGCATAACATTTTTATAGCTTGAAACACGTCAGTATATAGCAGGAGTGGGCAACTTTCTCGATAATAAGAGCCGCATGTAATATTTTTCATACATTTTTGAATGTTTAAGAGCCACGGAAAATATTATTTTAAAATTGTATTAATTAGGTTGGTAGAAAAATAATTGCGTTTTATAACCTTCAAATTCATATACAAAATCGCAATTATTTTCCTATCGACCTAATATAAATAATAAAAAATACAACTAGATAGTAGTTCCACTCACCAAAGCAGAATATGTTGAATCTATAGTCGTTGAAGACTTTGATTGACTATTCATTTTTGCAGTTAAAAGTTACTGAGACGTATTTTTAAAAGTTGTATTTTTAAAGATATTTTTCTCAAAAATTTACACGTAAACCAGTCCCGAATTCGATTTTATTGTATTCAGCAAGTCTTAATTAACGAAATTGTTTAGTTTGATATCTTTTTCAAACATTGTCCATGACCGTAAAGCCACCTTAAACAGCAGTTTGGAGACAATACATATGGATGTTTGAAAAGATAATGTGAATTACAAGATTATATATATATATATATGTAAAATATTCTAAGATTGGTACATACTATACTACTATAGATTATTAACATAAAATTTGAAGAAAAATAGCAATGAAACCCAATATTGTCTCGGGTGCCGCAGTTTACCCACCCTTGGTACATAGTATGCATATATTATGACCTATATTGTATATTTAGTTTATACATGTGGATTACATTAAATTTACTGTGATATTCAAGCATTAAATTTAATATTAAATTGCATTTTGAACAATATCATGATAAAAAAACGTTACCTCCGGATAATAATACTATTTTGGACTAAAAAATTCTGTAACGAAAAATAATTAAATACACAAAAAAGTGAAATATTTCAATATTTGCTGCGAAGAGATTTTTGATCACATTGTATATTAAAAAGTATATATATATAATATATATATATATATATATATATATATATATATATATATATATATGTATGTATGTATGTACCCGCATACATGTATATGTATGTATATATGGAGAACAAATCATTTTGCTGATGTTATCACAACTTCCCAACAGTTAATTTTGTTGTTACTTCAACACGTCCGTTTTGCATATCACCGTTTCTAATAATAGTACACATATATATTAAAGTAATAATCTTCATTAAAATCTGTTTAGGACACCCGTAAATAATTAAGAGGATTACACGCTGGTCGCAGGTCGTAAGTTGCTCATAACTGGCTTAAATATTATGCAAAACGACATAAAGTACAATACAAGCAATACGTTATGGAGCATAAAGTTAATCCAACCGATAAATATTGGTGTAAGTTTACTCGTAATGTGTTCAACGTTTGGAAATTAATTAAAAATTTTCACACGAACGGGCGCGTTTATTTTTTCCGCCGAACATGCTAAGTAAACGTGAAAATATTTACGTACCATTGAATTAGACGTGAAGATAAATTAAGGATATTTGATGTGATTATGGTTTGAAAAAGTATACGAAAATCGAATTGGTCTGAAGATTATTTCGCCACTTAAATATTCTTTGTAATTATTCAAGTGTTCATTAATAGTTGTTTAATAATTTATTCTGTTTTATTTACAAGTATGTATATAATAGTTTTAGTTTTTTTTTAATTACAGATCTTTCGCAATTATTTTGGTGAAAAAAATAAATTAGATTGAAAACATAATTTTTATTTGATTTTTATCGACTAAATGATTTAAAACTTTTGTTACATTTTTATAAATAAATTTTAATGCTCTAACATATACAGATATTTTAAATATTTGCTAATATTTTTTTTCTTTTATTTTTGAACTAATTTATTTATAACATATTTACTATTTGAAAACAAAAATTTTATTGCATGTTAAAAGAACCTAGTAAGCCTCAACCTTACATGAACCGTATAAGGAACATAAAAATTCACCTTATACAAACCATATACGGTTTGTATAAGATGAGGGTGAGGGACACTATCATCCATATATGGTTGTTAATCTTATAAAATGTAACCTTTTTTACCGTATAAAAATCATATAAAGTCACTTTATATACCTTATAAGATTAATATAAGTTATATGTAAGGTACCCATATAATGATTCTGATTCTTTTATGGATTGTATAAGAAATATCTAAAACCTTATACGGAAGATATAAGATTGAGGAGTATTAATGGAACTAATTCAATGGACTTTTTTCTGTTTATATAGCATAAAATTTATTATTTTTTAATGAATTTATTTTACAATATTCTGATACAATCATAATGAATGACCTGAAGGAGCGAAAAACTTATTATTCCAAAAAAAACAATCCGATTCTAATTTCGAAATGAATAAACATATTATAAAAACTTTATCCAATAAACCGCTCATAAATATGATTGAAAATTTAAAAAAATATTTCTGCAGAAAAATTCTAAAAATAATACATAAAAGTTTTTAAGCCATATGAAAGCTAGTTGAAAAACAATCGCATGTACTATAAAAAGCTATTGTACATATTGTCAAAGTTATTTTATACTCTTTGAAGTTTTTTTATGGTTCTTTTCTATTCAAAATCAATAATCACAACAAGTAATTACTTATTATTATTTACATAAACTTTGTAATAATGTACAAAAACCATATCTACCTATATATATATATATATATTTATATACATATATATATACATATATATATATATATATAAATATATATTTATATATATATATATATATATATTTATATATATATTTATATATATATTTATATATATATTTATATATATATTTATATATATATATATATATATATATATATATATATATGTATATATATATATATATATATATATATATATATGAGTGTGTGTGTGATGTAAGTTGAAAGCGGTAACAATAATTGTTTACATGAAACTAATTAAACCTTTCATTTAGTATAATTCCTTATTTAGCTTAGGTTTTAATGCATTTCGTTGAAATTACACGACCCGTCCTTTCCATAAATATCATAAAAATGGCAATTCTGACGACAGTGCAATACAAAGTCTATCCGATGTTTCAATTTTTGATCAAAAACGAGAAACACGCGTGCATAACTCGAAACATACCCTTTCCGTCCGTCTCACGTCTAGATAAACCCCACCATTAATAAAATCCCGATAAAACAATGCTATTATCAACGCTAATGTTTGTGCAAAATTTGCATACTCACAATGAGACCGCAACCCACATGTGTTTAAAATTACCTAATATATTTTCATCCCCTGTTTATTATCATCCGGGTACAAAAGTGGTGGTACGACGGTGTGCGTGGTGCTGCGCGATCATGTGAGGGGTTACCGGAGTGTTGTATCACCCGGATCCGGATGTGTAGATTACTCTCTCGCGGAACCCTCCTTCCATCGTTGGTCACGCCCTCCAACCACAACGTTGATCTTTGGAAAAAAATATACACATACCAACAAATATATATATATATATACACACACATATATATTCTTTTACATGCCTGTGATACAGAGATGGCGTCGTTGCTTCTTGTCATATTTGGGTGTTGTGAATTATTTATGACCTGTCTAGTTTGTGTCTTTTTTTAATGATCTATTTTGTTTACGCCGTTTTTAAACAATTCAGCAAAATTTGTAGTGCGTTTCGTGAAATCAGTAACTTTTCGTACAGTGTTTTAAATATTCATTAAATATGTTCTCATCGGATACGTGATTATAATACAAAGTATGGAAAATTGCATGTTTTAAAATAATTTTAAATGCCTGAAAAGTACATGAAAACAAACTTATAAAAAATTCATCTTATAATTGAATTGAATTGATTTTATAATTTGTTTAACGATATTCAATATATACAATTAAATCATATTTTTAATATAAATTACATACAATACAATGACAGAGTTTAAATACAATAAGATTGTTAAGACTATAAAACTGCTTTTCTTTTTAAATAATCGGGTAAAAAATACAAACTATATTTATAATATTATAAAATTTAGTTCGTTAATGAAAACACGTTATTATTAGGTTGATAAAAAAATAATTGCGGTTTATGGTCTTAAAATTCATGTACATTTTTCTCTTTTTTTGATTTTTGTAACTGTTTTAAGTAATCCAGAACTGTTAGATGACTAACGCTTAACTATATATAGAAAAATTCAAGGAGGCTGAAAAAAACAATATTATGCGACACTTTTGTAAATAATCCGAATGTACATATAGTTGATTGTTTTCAAAAATTCTACAAAATCAAAAAATAGAAAGACTAAAATCAGATAACTATATCACAATGTTTATAAAGCACTATGTAACTAGTATTAATTTACAATATATAATTAAAAGTGTATCGAAATTATATTTATTTTAATTTCTTAACGTATGTTGATTATTCCTTCGATTTGCTGGTATATCAAGTCAAAAAATATTTCGAGTTCAAAGGATTAACATATTTCTGAATAATATAAATGAGCACTTGATATATATATATATATCAATAATTAGATTTATCTCCAAACAACACAACGAAGTATGGAACGATGCATGTTGGGAATAACAAGAAGAGATAGAAAGAGAATAGAATGGATACGAAAACAAATAGGAGTCACAGATATAATAAGAAAAGTAAAGAGTCTGAAATGGAAACGGGCGGGACATATCGCAAGAAGAAAAGACAACCGATGGACAAGATAAATTATTGACTGGGAACCAAGGAATATGAAAAGACCGAGAAAGAGACCAATGAACAGATGGGATAAGGATATTAAAAACATTCTTGGAAAACTGTGGAAAAGAGAAGCACTGAATCGAACAAAATGGAAAATCATGGAAGAGGCCTTTATCCAGCAGTGGATTAACAGGGGTTGAAGATGATGATGAATTAGATTTACAACACAATAATCACAAACAGATAATTTAAATTGAGTACTACAAATAATAAAAGAGATTTTTTTTATCCAAACAGTAATAACTTGTGAATTAATCAATTATAAGAAAAATACTAAATAGAATGTTTGAAAATAAACTGGAATTTGATTAGATTATATATTTATTAAGTTACATCAAAATTATCATCAACAGATAGAACTTCCATTACTGTAAAATATGTCATCGCAATCGTGTTCTCGTCACCGTACGTACCGAGTCCGTCCCTGATCACCGATCCTCGCCGTGGGTTATATCACGCTCGGCATTTTAAATAAAATCCTGCTGTCATTCAGATACGTGACAGAACAACCGCGCAATAAACACGAAACCACCGGGAGAAACAAGGTCGATCGCAAAAAAATACAAGCGACTATGACGACCTCCGGCGCACCCCGACATCATCCATTGCTGTTACAGCGAACGATCTTCTTTGGTTTCCGCCGTCTTTGAATACCGCCCGAGGCGTATGCACCGGCATGCTAAGGATTCACATTACACAGAGAATAAACGGGGAGGGTGCGATCCTAACGACTTTGGGACGATATCTCACGGTGATCTGTTACGCGGATCGTTAGAGCTTTTTAATTTCGTTAGCGCGTCGTTTAGACTCGACTGATTGTCGTTTGATTACAATATCCGTTCATTTTGTGTATATATTTCACCGCATGTACAGTTGCAACTTTTTATGCGTGCGGTTCCGTGCGCTTTATTTTTCTAAATATTATTTGATTTTGAAGTTTTAAATTCAGATAAATGAATATATATATTCATATATATTCATATATATTCATATATATTCATATATATTCATATATATATATATATATATATATATATATATATATATATATATATATATATATATATATATATATATATATATATTATATCAGGTAACCAAGAAAGTTATGTCGTTTTTGAATTGAGAAAAAAAACACTTGAGTTTTTTACATAAAATAAATTTATTTTATGTAAAAATTCATCAAAATATCCACCTTCGTATTGAACAACCCTTTCCTAGCAAGAAGATAATTTATAAATTAGATTTTTATAAAACTAATTATTTTTATTTTCAAAAAATGTAGACACCTCCATATTTAATTCTTCTTTATTATTAAACTGTTTACCACGCATACGATTGTCCGAAGATAAAAATAGGCGATAATGTGTATGTTTTACACCACTGTTTTAAATAATTTCAATTAAACATAAAAAAAATTATTAATTTAAACGATTTTCTTAATTATGATTGTCTTTCTGTAATATTGTTACCCCGAATGACAGTTTAATGTCAAATCTAATAAGCTGTCTAAATATTAACATAAAGTCTAAACTTTTATATCTATCAATTTATTATTATAAATATTCATTATTCAAATATTACTTACACAACATCGAATACGTTATTAACGGGTTGATATTTATTAATTTAATTTAATGTTTAAGCATTATAAAGTAATTTTTACATAACGTAAATAAATTTCAATAAAATTAAAATTCAATAGAGTTTTCTTTTATGTCATCAATTTTTAATTATTTATTAAAATTAGAAACTGAATATTTGAAAATTTTTTTCAATAATACCAAGATCGGATCATATATCTTTTATTAATTTGAAATTTGTACCGCATACAGGCGTCTCGCAGAAATATCTGCAAAGTTATATATAAATTCAGATATGTAAAATTAACAAAAAAAAATTATATAGACTGATGGTATCTCATTATTCATTAAAGAGGTATAAGTTGAAATATATTCTTCTTATAAGGGAAATATTATTTTCTCAATTTTACATTGACTCTCTTTTTTTTATTATTGAAGTTGTAATTATTATTGATTTTTCCAATAGATCTAAGAGATGAATTATTAAAAATTAAATATTGACCTTTATTAGAAATCCACTCATTAAATTCTCTGTCTTAAGGAGATGTTTTCTTACAATTATTATTATTATTATATGAAATCTATATTTAGATTAACAATCAGGTTGAATAAGTGAATATTTATCTTATTTCTATTTTTAACTTATCTAATATATAAACATTACATTTTTAATTAAGATTTTTTACTTTAAATTATTATCAAATTTAACAAACCATTTTATCCACTCAATATATTTCAATAGAATAAAAAAAAGAAAACGAATATGTTGTTTAATACGAGTATTAAATAAGGATTCACCTCAAACATGAAAATAACTACACGAAACAAGAATCTAGCTCCCATGTACATTTATTGAAATTGTATTGTAAACCGTACGTTAAATGATTGATATTTCTGTGAATTATAAAATGCTCATCGTAATCATATTCCAGTTTCATTTAACATTTATCCATTTTTCGTTTCGTATTTAGGTAGATAACAGTGTTCTGTATGTTTGTACGTGTTTATTTTTTTAATATAAATACCCGAAACAGAATTGATGACATCAAATTAAATTAGAGCCTGCAGGCTTTTCATATCAAAATAATCGCATTCCATTTATCTTTTGTTAATTTCCATCATATTTTCAAATCGATCAGAATTGTGGAGCAGTGTTTTTAACACACACATATTTATAAATGTATTTATATATATATATATATATATATATATATATATACACATATACATATATATATATATATATATATATATATATATAGTACAAAAAATATAATTTATAAAATTGGTTACTGTGATTTGATTAATAGAGAATTTACTGTAACATATCCTTGTCAAGTAATTAAATTGCGATTTAATATGCTAATACTTCGTTTGATCTTTCATGAAGCTGTAGTGTTATGTTGTGACATCCCAAGGCAGTAGGATTAATTTTACTATATGAAACATGTTTTTGTGGTGTGTAATGTAGTAGAATTGTTATACTAAAATATTTTTCTGTTTTAAATAACATTACCAAATAATGTATTTATTTATTATTATTAACTCTTCCCTTTTATTCTTTACTTTAAGATAATTGAATTAGAAATCAAAATAAAACTATTTAATCAAGTATATATATATATAATAAATGAATTATTTTAGCACCTCAAAAATCACAAATTGTTTGTATAGATTACTGTTATAGATAATTAATATAAAATTTTAGGAAAATTACAATAAAACCCAATATTATCTCGAGAGCAGCCCAGAGTAGCTTCGGGATTAGTAGTTTTCCCACCGTTGGATTATACCTTCGTGTTCTGGTGAGGTTTGGCATTTACATAGAAATATGAATAAGTAATATTCAAAATGATCAATAATTAAATTATGGTTTGCAGAGAAATGAGATATTCATTTGTGAATATAAAATCAGTCACAAGTGAAAAAATTGTTATTGTTAAGTTTGTCTCAATTTGTTACCAATTTAAAAAAGAAATTATTAGAAAAATAATACGTGCTATACTTTTGATATACTTTATAAATGTATAGCTTTAAATCTTATTGTTTAGGGTATTTAGTTTTATTTTTTATAATAACTTATCTTAGGTTGGTAGGAAAATAATTACGGTTTTTTATTCTGAAATCTAAACTCAATTTTTTTTAATGAAAGTGCCGTTTCATCGTGATCATGTGAGTGTCATTTTATAGTACATATTTTGATCTGTATTTTGGTAACATCAATTTTGGTTTTATTATTAATTTTCCTTTAAATTGGGCCATTGAAGTAATATGGAAAAGTAGCAAATGAGAGCAATTTTTGTATGACTTATAAATGGGTAATAAAGCGGCAGAAATTGCTCGTAAACTTAACGATGCTTTTGGTGTGGGTATTGTTAAGAAACGTATGGTGCAATGGTGGTTCCAAAAATTTTGCGTTGGAAACAAGAGTCTTGAAGAGACTTAAGCCGTTAGTTGAATCAGAATCACAGACATCATTTCGAGAACTTGCACAAAAGTTAAGCTTTAGTCATCTAACAGTTCTGCATCATCTAAAACCACTTAAATTAAAAAATTTATAGTAATTTAAAGTTCATAAACCGGAATTATTTTTGTACTAACCTAATATTTTATGATTTAAATGGTTGTAAATTTGTTGAAATCTATAAGCATTCGAAACACCCATTTATATATATATATATATATATATATATATATATATATATGATTTATGATAGGCTTGTTACAAGTGTGAATTGTAACTAAAGAAAAATACTGAAATAAATGAATAAATATAGATTTTTTTAAAAAAAGATAATAGAAAATTGAGATTTTTTCGCAAATATATCATCATCTCATATAGCACATTTTTTTAGCAAATTTCAATCATAAATCTTATTAAATTACAAAAAAAATATTAAATATAATAAAATCAATGAAGAACTATAATGAAAGAGAACAAATAGTAGAAAATAAAATCCTATACAAATCAGTATATGTATATAAATATATATATATATATACCTGTGTGTACATATTTATACAGTATTTTCATGAAATAATAAAAAGCTGAAAATGAAATACTGATACGTAGATTTTTTAAAAATCCCCATTCCGACCTGAAAACAATATTGAAATAATGAACCAACAATTGTTCACTGAAATTATCGTTTACCCGTATGTATACATTCGTACAACATATTTTATAAAGCAAACACATTTCTGACAGTCACAGCAAAGATAATAATTAATCAACATGTAAAATTTCGTACCTTTTACAGACCAAATGTTTATACAGTAACCATGACATTCTGAAAATGATAAATTAACCTCTAATGTACGTTTTGGGGTCGCCGCCGCGATCTTGAAATTAGTAACTAGATCGTCGTGTCATTAATTCACGTCTATAACCGTGCCTCCAATTTAAATGATATAAAAGAATGACGAGCGAACAACAAAAATTATACGCAAAGAGGTGAACAGCGGGCCGGCTACAAAGTGAAATCAACCTTAATTTAAATATTTGTTACAGAAGCGACGTAACGGCCGCCATTCTTGATTATAAAACAAATGCAAATCGGGTCGATATGTCAGTTGCAGTCAGTGCTTCGAATCCCTTGTCAGAGTTTGTTTATTTATTTTATTTTCTTTCAATTTAGTATTACACTTCGAGCACATATATTTTCATTTAAAAACGTTTCATACTTTTTAAATGTATGACAATTGATTTCAATATTAATTTCCGAGTAATATGATCAAAAAAAAAAAACATATATTCTTCTAAAATTCGCAAAGTTTCCGCAGAAAAAAATCTACAATAATATTTTTCCAGGTTTATTAAATAAAAATTAAGTACGCAAGTATTTTTTTTCCTGTGATACTATTATTGTATTACTATTTTCGCCTAAATCCCATTAAGTCACCTTTGATGTATTCTAATATTATTAGATTTGACTCTTGAGCCAGTCATTTATGGTCGCTTGAATATTATTAAGTTATCAAGCGATGGCTCAAGATTCAAAATTGGTCGTAGTATAATAGAATACTTGAATAATTACTCAGTGAGATAGATTCTTGGCAATCAAACATAAAAATAATATCAAACAGATACACAAGAAAATAAAAATGTGATGTTTAACTAATTATATTATATTTTTAAAAAATATTTCTAAAAAAAATGTATAATTTTATTGATTAATATTAAAATAAATTCGTTTGTTAATAATAAAAACACATTTAGTCTGTGAACTGACTGATAGATAAGTCTTGGGAACAAATATCAATAACTATGATTATGGAATTCTCTAAAAGAATATAGTGTTTAAAAATAAATTCAAAAACCTGTATGAAGCAAGATATAAATAATTTTTTAAATAGTATAAATATTTCTACGATAAAATATTTCGGCTTACTTGAACGCATTAAGGACATTTTTTTTGTAAATAGATTCAAAATCTAAATAATTATATAAAAACGATAAAAAATTCAATACATATGAATAAATACATAATTGAATGTTCTTGTGTTACAAAAACGTTTCAACTATATAATTATTTCAGCGATCTTATCTAAAATATTGTTAACAAAGATTAAACTCGTACTAACTTCCCTAATGATCTTTTATTAGGTATTCAGTGTAATTAGGTAACATATGTTCGGAATTGCTAATCTGATTACTGTCAGCCATTTTCAGTAGTTTCAGAAAACGATACGTTCGTATTTGAACGCGAAAGCACACGTGCTGAACAAATAAAAAGAATCTGATATTAAAGACATAAAATGTTTCGCAGACGATGTACGTAAAATAAATAAAAACAATTAAGCGACGAAATATTATACGAGAGCATTAGAAAAACAGAGCGGCCGAAAGAGAATAAGCCAATTCAATTTTGATATCAAATCCAATACATTTTTTAATTATCTCTATTTACGAGAATTCGTATTAAAACAATGAATCCCGTAATACAGTGACCGTTGTCGCAGGTTGATTTGTATACCTAAATTAATTGTACTCATGAATGATAACACACATACACATAGTATTAACAAACGTGGGTGACCCCAATCTTCTATATTTGCATACGCGTCCACGACAGGATATTCAAATATTGTTCTCATCGGCCCTCGACGCAAAAATAAACCACGGCTTTATGCTAATCCCATTATGTGAAGGACATCTGCGAACTACGTACATGAGAAAAGGGTCGGTTCTCCCGATGTGGTTGGTACGCCTGCCCGTTAGCCTGTCTCGTCGCTCACTTCTCGCCATTCTGTTTCGTTTCGTTGTTTAGTTGCGGTGTTGTATTATTAAAATGTGTGTTCTTCTTTTTTTATTTAACGCCACATAATCTATGTATCACATTTTGCAATGGTTTCAATGCATCCACACACTGTTGACCTATATAACAAAAATATGCGCTTGACGCATTTTCTTAAATTCTATACATTTTTATTTTTAAAATAAATTATAAACAGACAAATTCATACATATATATATCATATCATATTTACAAAAATCAATATGTTTATTTTAATGTGAAAAATGAAAGTAAAAGAAATATTAATTGAATAATTTAAGAAATTATGTTCATTTAGGACAGATAGTTAATAGGATAAATTATTCATTGAAAAGAATAAAATAAAATATAAAATATTGTTACTTTGATAGAAATTCCACTATATTTAAATCGACGATTAAGCATTTTTTGAAGAAAAAATTATTTGACTAATATATTTTCTATATATTCTTATCTATATAGAAATGAAACATTTTTAATACCAAAAATATTCAGCAACTTCAGAAAAAACAGAACCATAGAAAAGTGTGTGTTAGAATTAGTAAGAAAAGATACGATAGGAATAAACTCGATATTTAAACAAACATGAGTTACATACATAACAATAACGATACATCGCTTGAAATAGAAAAGAAATGGAATTTCTTTTAAGAAGAGAAGACAACCTGTGGGTAATATAAATTATTGTCACTAGAAGCCAACAAATGCAGAAAAGAGACTAATGAGATATAGGATAAAGATATGAAATATATTATTAGGTTGGTGCATAATTAACTATCGTTTTTTTTTTTTGGTTCTAAATTTATTCAATAATAAAACAATAAAATACACTCACAACATGTTTAAAAGACCATTATGAATCATAATCGCCGTCTACTTAAATAATTGTTTCCCATTTGCTTGGCAAACTATCGATTCCACGGGTAAAAATGTCATGTTTCTTCGACGCGATCCACACTTTGACATCGGCAATAAGTTCATCCAAATCATCGTAGACTTTGCTCGTCTACCAATTTTTGAACAAGCAATTAACGTGGTAGTCTATATGTGCTTCGGTGGAAGAGTATGGCGTGTGCTTGAATAAGTTCGACCCCTTGTCCTTGATGGGTTACATGAATCGACATTAGGTATGAGATCGGACAATTGTTGAAGAAAGAGATTTTGCTCATTTCTCTGAAGCAATTAGGTAAATATGTAAACTCGACTGACCTTTTGTCATCGTAGAGCCCTTGAGAAACCCACCCAACCATTTTCCATACCTTATATTGAGCTTTTTGAGGTGTCTGACCGTCGTTGAATGGTCGACATTGAATTGTTCGGCCAGTATTCTTGTTGTTAAACTTTCTTCTTCTTCCACGGCCATCTGAAGAGCCTGACCATCAAAATTAGGCGTGCGACCTCTTCTTTCTTCATCTATTAAGCTTGTGTCACTGGATTTGAAACCATATTCGAACTTGGCTTTCGCCGGCCGTTCCTTCATCAAAGAGTTCTTTGAGATCGCGGAATGATTGTGCTGCAAACTATCTTTTTGAAGTGATAAAGCATAATATGACGAATATGAAGATAGTTATCGATATGCATTTTACTAACTAAATAGTAAGGAATATATTAGTAAAAAAATTGAAACAAAATGTGATAAATTTGACAGATTCAAAGGACTTGGGCAAACAGATCGTTAATTATGCACCAACCTAACAAAAATGTATAGAGAAAAATGATACTGAATCGTTTAAGTTATCAGAATTTTTAAAGAACATTTATTCATCAATGAATCATTAGACTCTGAGGATAATATCATCTTCAGTCATAAAACATTATTTTTTAATTTCAATTTTCGGTAATTTAAAATTTTAGTTATTTTTATCACTGAGATAAAGAATAATATTTTATTTTCATAAAAATGTATAATAGTTGTTTGAATTAACCGTATTATAATTCTAATTACTTCGTTTTTTAGTTTTTCTTCTATCAAGTCTGAAATGTATTTATAAATTTAAATGTTAAAATATTATCTAAAATTAAACCCACAAAAATATTACTTCTTGAAAAATAGACGATTAAAATTTCATTGTGATTTCTTGTACATAAATTCTTGTAAATTATGCTAGTACAAGCTGTATAAATATATTATTAATGAATTATACCGTGTATCTCAAATATTAGCTGAAGTTTACAACGTTTAGGAAATTACACGATTAAATTCAATTCAGTAAAACACAATCAAATAAATGATGTGCAAATAAAATAAAAAAGCAAGATCTGAAACGATTATTTGACCATTAGGGCTCGTCTTGTAACGTACACAAAATAGGAGTGCACAGAGAGCGTTACAGCCAATAACGGTGAGTGTTTGCTCTAACAGTTTCTGGATAAAATAAAATATATAAACCGTGTTATTCAGACTGGAAAACTTATAATCGCCGTGTTTTTCCCTCCTCGTCCTCCCTGCACACATCTGTTACGGCCGAGAACAGGAACAGACGGGCGGGCAGGCATACGCTTATACTACTGTTCTCATAAAATTTTATAAAGCGAAAATATAAAAATGGTATTATTATTCAAAGTTGGCGTCGCGGATTAGTAGTGGTGGTAAAAACTCTCCTGCATACCATCTGGCGCTTTCATAAAAAAAAATCATCCTCCAGAGTTTGCGACGCATATTTACGATGAGCGGTTCTTTTTCTCTGCGCCGAAACTAATTTGAACCAGGTGAGGTTGTTGTCAAGCCATTCAACAAGTACTAATTATTAGCTATTAATTATGAATTATTATTAAATTTCTAGTATACACTGCACTACAGAATATTTTATGTACGACGTTAATACTTGCTTTTAACTAATGAGTTCAGATAGCGACGCTAATGAGTTTGTTATAAAAGTATATTTTTCTCATACACCGTATATTTAATGATTATCTGAAAAACACAAAAATGCCCGCATTTAAATTCTGAAACGTGGCATACAAATGTATTTCTATACTTTTTTTAGTTATATTCTATTGTATTTTAATTATTTTGTCTGTTACTGCTACAAATATTTATGAAAATAAGTATTAGTTTGATAGGGAAATAATTGCGGTTTTTATTTTCTGAATTCTAACCTTAATTTTTTCAACGAAAGTGTTATTTAATTGTCCTCAAGTTAATATCATTTTAAAGTTTTTTTTTCGATCCGTATTTTGATAACATCGTCTTTGATTTAATTATTAATTTTGCTTCAAATTAGGCTATTGAATTAAATATTTAAAAGAAGCAAATAAGATCATTTTTTTGTATGAGTTAAAAACGGGTTGTAAAGCCGCAGAAACTACTAGTAAACTAAACGATACTTTTGGTGTGGGTATTGTTAAAGAACATGCAATGGTGGTTCCAAAAAATTCGTACTGGGGACGAGAGCTTTGAAGATGAAGAAGGTCGCGGGCGTTCTTCTTCAGTTCATAACGATCGTCTGAAGGAGTTAGTTGAATCAGAGCCACGCACAATAATTCGAGAGCTTGCGCAAAATTTAGGCGCTAGTCATCCAACAGTTTTGAACTATTTAAAACCATTTAAATTAAAAAATGTATATCTCTTTTAAAAATAATTTTATTATGTTTAGATAGCTACAATTTTAATATACATATATATGAAAATAAGGCGTCATATCACTTTTGTATATAATTATCAATCTTGCGAAAATAAATGTCAATTATTTATTTTACGTTAAATAAAAGGAAATATTTGTTTTATAAAAGCTATAATAAATGTTTATATAAATAATTCAAATAGAAATAATTTATAACATTAAATAAACACCTCAAGTATTTAACAAAATAACAAATATTTATATTTCAAGCTAAATTATTTAAATATTTTAATTAATCCAGCAATCATCAACTATTTATAAAATAACATATTTTAATTTAACCTTCACTTTTAAGTTTAAGCGCTGCATTGTTTTAAAACATTATTTGAAATATTATATATATATATATATATATATATATATATATATATATATATATACATACATATATTTATAGAGAGAGAGAGAGAGAGTAAAATTTGTTATAAATGTGAAAAGTTTGAAACAAAATGTTGAATACTTACTTATCAACACAAAGCTTTTTTACACAATACCTAAACTTTCTAACAATTGCTTTTTTTATTCATGACAATATGGTACACATATTATTTCAGCGTCTAACAAAAAGTATTTGTTAAAGTATAATAATAAATATGGTAATCAGAATCGATCGATTTTGTATTTACAATAAATATTTAAAAACAAATTACAGCCGGATATTTTGTCAACGAATGATAATTAAAACATGTTTTGAGCTTTAAAAGAATTGACGTCGCTGTGTCACTTGTCAAACCCATTTATTTTCATCACGCATATATATATATATATATATATATATATATATATATATATATATATATGTATGTTTGTATATATATATATATATATATTGAATGGATTATAATTAAATCTGTCATATTCAATTTGGAAGGACTTCGCAAAGAGAAAAAAAATGTATAAACATAAAGAACAAAAGCGGTAGCCATCAAGTCATACAACAATACAAGCGTACAAATACAAATCGACGAAATTTCTGCATATGTCACCAGTGCGGTGGCAGAAAGTGAAGGGCGTATTCTTCTCGAAACGACCACAACGTTCGACAGAAATGTTCACCGATGATATTTTTGTTTGTGGCGTGGGAATACATAATGGACGTACGAAAAATCCTATTGGTGCACATTGGTGCCGATTGTCACAATTTTTTTGGAGAAATCTGTTTTTAATTCGATTTACTTGTGTGGAATTTAATTAATTGTCTGATTGTTGATCCATATTTAATGATTTTTTAACCATTTGAACAGTGTATGGTGAAAAGTGATTATTTTTGAATTGCTGCTACATATTTTTCAATATTGCGTGTCCTTTATGAAATAAAATTTATAAGTGCGATTAAGAAACAATCATAGTTAGGTTTAAATATTTAGTAACGTTTTGATTTCAAATACAGTATTATATCAACGCAATATTTCAAGTTTGTTTCAAATGAAATGAATCTTTTATTTTAACTTTTATAAAAATTAAAATATTTATTTAAAAGTACCTACTTCTATGGATTGCTGATATTTTTTTAAAAGAAAATAACCAGATATATGATTCTATTATCTTATATCAGTTTTAATCTTTGGATCAGTAAAAATGTTATCTGAAAATATGAAAAATATTTTAATTTTAAAATCTACAGAAATGGTATATATTTTTAAAAAAATAATGATAAATTCATAACAAATGTAAAACTTTGCGATGTATCACAATTTTGATAAGATAAATATATTTAAAATAATCGTTTGAAAAAGATTAGAGTATTCATTATAATTTAGTTTTTAATAAAATTTGTAAAATTTTCATGTTTAATTATACAATTTCCATTATGTCAAAGAGAGAATAAAAAGAGTTATATATATATATATACATATATATATATATATATATATATATATATATATATATATAAACTAACAAATTTAAATGATATTTGACACTATAGATTAATTCACATTCTGAAACGAGTTAGTGTCACAAACACTACAATTGTTTATGTTTTTTCTTTGTTACTACAATTGTTTGTACTTTAAAAACGATAAAAATATCATCTAAGTACACAAAGAAGTTAAAGTAGTCGGTAAAAATATATCAAATATTTTAATAAAGAAATAATGGTAGGATTCGTAATATTGATTCATTTATTAAAATATCATTTTAATCCCAATTCAAATCTTGAAAATAGATTAATTTAATTATCCAATTTAATTCTCTGAATGGACTATTTATGTTATTTGTTTTAAATTTTTGTATTACATATTAATATATATATATATATATATATATATATATATATATATATATATATATAAAGAATTATGTTAAAATTTTGAATTCAAATTATAGATGTAATTATTTACTTTTTCAAATTTTAAAATTTCAAACATACTGATGTATGTTTTCATTTGGAATGAATTAATTCTTTGTAATATATATATATATATATATATATATATATATATATATATATATGTACTTATATATATATATATATATATGTATATGTATATATATATATATATATATATATATGTATATTGTGAGGAAATGTAATAAACGTTAAAATAATAAAAAAAAACATATCAAATACAAAACGTCGGAGTGTAATATACGGATAATAAAAATAGACCGTATACAGCATAGGACATTTCATACATTTTACACTGCATTACTTCTATACGACATGACAAAGAGAAAGACCCTACACTATGAACAGTAATAAAAAAGTTATTTACTCCTGTGCATCCATTGACTTTTCTCTTCCAACTGCACACTGAGAATACTATTATAAATACAACATTATTTCATATCTCTTTATCTGATTTTATTTAGGATAAGAAACATATTTATATGTTTCTGTTTGATCACTTGATGAAACTTGTCGATTATTTATTTTTTTTTAACTTATCTGAAATATTCGAATTTTTCTTTACATATATTTTAATGCCTAAAAAAATAATAACATAAAAACGAAAATACAAATATAGAAAATTAATAGAAGTGATGAATATATAAAATGATTTATGCTTTGACTGTAATGTAACACAAAGCCAAATTCTATACAAATACATTAAAGTAAATATTTGCAATTATATTCATCAGCAGTATTTTCGTTATCATTTTAGTTATACATAATTATTAAACTGTTGAGCTTAATTTATATTTTATTGATTTATATGAACGATTTTCAACATATACATTTATTATTTTTTTATATTAAAAAAATTGATAAAAATCTGTTTCAAAATAAAATAACTTTACATGTCATTCTTTTTTTAGAGGAAACATTATCTTGTAAAATAAGAAGTGTAATTATTAATAACTTTTAAAGGAATTAGTTCTGATTCATTGATCTGATTTTCATTTTTATCTTTATATTTTGCATAAAAACAAATAGTGTCTTTAAAATTTTATAGAATTAAAAAAAGAATGTTTTTTTAATACCCTAAAATATATAATAGAATAGCACTTGAAATAAATCATGTACTATAGTCGACAACCCTTGTAAAATTTTCATTGTAATTTTGATTTTCAGTTAACGATCTTCTACATATACATTTATTTTTGATATATTAAAAAAATGACCAAAATCTGTTTCAAAATAAAATAATTTGATACTTCATTCTTTTTTCATACAAATCGCTATTTTGTGAAATAAAAATTGTAATTATTCAAGATTTTTTAAAGGAATTAGTTCAGTGTCATTGATTTAATTTTCATTTCCGTCTATTTAAAAAAAATATTTTAAATTTTGAATAGAAACAAATAATGTATTTAAAATTTTATAGAATTAAAAAAGAATGTTTTTTTAATACTTTAAAATATATAATATAACAGTACTTGAAATAAATCATGTATTAGAGTCGACAACCCTTATAAACTTTTCATTGTAATTTTGATTTTTGAGATTCGATCATATGTTTTGTAATTTTACTAAAATATATATTTCAGAAAAAAAATATAGTTTTACACTATGCCTAATTTACTTTAACTTATAAAAAATCTAAATTCACTTCCACCCGTCAATGAAAATAAACTAGCTGTAATTTCTAAATAGTTTGATTAGAAGTATGTTGTAATGTGTTATGAAATTATTTTTTTGTGAAAATAAAATTTTAGATAGTTTATTTTGAGAATTGGTAGTAGTATACTACGAAAAGAGAAAAAAATAGTTTCGTTGTGTATTAATTTTTATTTATTTTTTTTTAATTTAAGTAATTATTTCCGTACTTTGAAAGCGTGAAAATAAAAAGCCACTCTCCTTCAATATGTAAAATTAAAGTGAAAAAAGTCAAAACATTTCAGATGTTTTCCAAGTGCACTGTTCTTAAAGTCAAGCGAAACGTGGAAAACCCGGCTATAAACAAATAGTAATAAAAAGATATTTGTTCTTGTGCATCCATCGGCTTTGCAGCCCTGACTGCACACAAACCTTCAGCATCTCACGACGAACAGCACCCACTTTTACTCGCATAGACATTTACGACCACCCATGACGGCGTACAGAACGCACTACCAGCCCATCCCTTATATTCATTTCACCCTGTTTTAACTCGCACCACGCATCAGTTCGTGCGTTCGCGTATCTCCCACTTTCAGACGCCGCAGTTGATGGCGTATATCAGATGTACGTGAGCAGAAAAACAATCTACGTGACGAAGAAAAATAAATGAGGACGTCCGGACCACTGGCGGCTAAGTCTCGAATGTCCAGGGGACAAGTCTACCGTAGAAAAAATTCATTACGTTACACGAGACTGCATAGAATTTGAACTATGGTTTAATTGAAAATATCTACAGTTTAAATTTGAACATACGTTGTTATCAAGAGCGGTGCGTTTAACAAGAGGCAATTATAACATTTAAAATATTATCTCGTTCTTGTCGTTAAATTAATGTTACTTTTTTTTAACGAATAGCTTTTACACGTATGCGCATTTATCTTTTCACCATTCATCACTTTTTTTTTAATACTTATTCACTATTTCTAAATGTAATAATGAATATTTTATATGAATAGATTCATGTGACACAATTTAAAAATTAATAGAAATTGTAATAGATTTTTTCTGAAGATTAAATGAAACATAAAGAATTAGATTTGACTAATATATAATAAAAAAAAAACTCATTCTAATACCGTTTGGAGTTAATTTAAAACACGTGATGCGAAACCGGAAATAAGCACATCCATTACTATTCAAGACAGGTCAGTATTATAACCAGTAAGAGGGCGCAAATAACCCCTCTCTACTAATACCACCTTGTGACAGCCCGACCGCGTCGTAACTTTCAACTAGGTATGAATCATGGGTTGACTAGACTAGGCAACCAGTCACGGAAATTGACTGCTAACAACTCCCAAAGCCAATCGATATAACACTGTTATACCATTTTTGTCATGTGCACTATATGCAGTAGATAGCACAATATATTTTCCCATTTTTAACAGAAGGCATATTTATTACACTTCACTGTAGCATATATATTCTTGCACGATGCGTGAAAAATTTCCATATTTTGAAAATACCAATAAAATATTTTTTTTGAAAAATTACTGAAATAATGTTTTAAGAATTTCTAGAGGATATTTCTGATGCATTCCAAATTAAATTGCATACTGTAAAGTAAAATATTCTGATAAATATTTTCTAATAAAGTGCCGTACATTTCATATATTTTCTATAGTTATTAATTAAATAATGAAAGAAGTAATTAATGAAAATATCGTTAACAGAAGAGGTTATATTCGATATATATATATATATATATATATATATATATTTAAATATTTATCATTTTTGTGATTTTTCATTATTTAAATATAAAAGCATATTTTCTTTTGTAATTCCTTCTCTTGACTTTTGTTTATACGAAACAAAATTGTATTTCGATTTAAATAACCGTATACAGAGAACGTGAATGTAAAAAGAGGATGCTTGTGAAATTCTGATTTAATACCATCAGATGTTCAACGTTGGCAGTTCCTGAAAAATATACGCTAGAAAACCAACCACATTAGAAGAATTGAAGCATGAGATTTAAATAACTTACGCTGCTATTCCAACAGAAATTTATGCACACGTTTATCGCTCTACTGCACGTCATTGTCAACAATGTTGATAGTATAACCACTTTAACCATTTACATGAGTAGTTATTCCAATGTAATTTGACTTCGATATAAAACCAAGTCCGCTCGTTGTACGTACTGAACTAACTTTAATGTACTCATTTAAATTCTATTTTCAGATAGTTTGAATCCTGTAACTAATTCAATTCACTGTATAAATGTTTGCGTTGTTGTAAAAAAAAACTGGAAAATTTCTATTAAAGATAATAATTATTTGCAAATTTATTCGTCGCAAACTAATTAATTTGAATCGCGAATAATTATACAATTTTCCTGTGTTCATCTACAAGTACTTATAATGTAAACTTTTTAAACTTATTATGGAAATTTTTCAATTGCGAAGTTTATTTCACAACAGTGAACACTAAAAATTCTATTTATCATCAAAAATTCAATTAAAAAGTACGATTTTTTTTACAAAGACTATGATTACACAAGCATCGATGTGTACTCTCTGCTATATTAACAACTGAGAATTTTCATTAGACTTTTTCTGCTTTCACAAACTTATATTATCGTACTGAAACTATCAGTATTCCTTGAAACGACTTCTGAACTCTTATTTATTTATTTTACTCATTCATATTTGAAGAATTATTTTAAATTTAATCTTGTGAAATTTTAATATTTAAATTTTCATGTATTTTTTATTAAAAAAATATTGGATTAAACTAATTTCTCTATTTATTTTAAACGATAACAGAATTTCTTTAAAAAAAGTATTATAAATAAATATTAAATAAGAATTTATATGTTAATAATTATTTTGTATTTATTGAAATAGTGTTTTAGACATTATTAAAAAAATATTAACCTTTGAAAATTATTGGCAGATGTTAAACATTTATTTGTTATTTTATTTCGTATTTAATTATGGATAAAATAATTTTATTATTAGAAATGCAATTAAAAAATCTATGTTATCGAAACAAAATGTTTAATAAATCTTTTAGTTTACCAAATAAATAATTAAAATTATTATTTTATTAGTCAAAGAAATATTTGCTTATTATTTTATGAAGACATCAATCAAATCAAATATAGAAGAATATTTTAAATTGATTTTTAAATCACTGTTCTTTTAAATGTCATTAGCGAAAAATCCAATATTTTATATCCCATTTGATTTTAATACTTCAACAATTTAGTGACAAATGTCAAAGATATAAACTGTCATCCTATTAGAATCTCGTTAATTTTAAAATTTAAAAAGTAATTATCAAAATGCATGTTCACGATTTAAAAATATAACAGGATGTGTTTTATAATTTTTCGAAATATTCTACCTTTGAATGAGATAAAAATCGCTTGATTTTACTCACTCACACGTAAAACATATATGTATATGTATATATATATATATATATATATATATATATATATATATATATATATATACAAATATATACAGAGACAGAGAGAGGGAGAAAGAAATTGAAATTCCTTTAAATATTTTATTAATATTCTAAAATTTTTTAAATAATATTTCTTTTTATTTTTTTAAACGTGTCTATATTTTTAAAATATTTTCATTTAGAAAGTAAGAAAAAGATTATATTACAATTCTGTATTTTTATTTAATATATTCCTATTAATACTTCATTCTGAAATATTAATGAGGGTAAGAGACATTTTTTTAGGAAAAAAAAACGATAACGTTTTTCAAATATCATTTGAGTATATGTCTCAAACAGTTTTTCATGACTATATTTTATCTGTTTTTCAATTCAATACATCCATTTTTGTAGAATCTTTTAATATATGACATATACCTAAAATATTAAAATAAATATGCTAATATTTTATACATACTTATTTTTTCTGTGATTTATTTTTTCTCTAGTTTATGTACAAAAAAAAGTTATATAAAAAGAAATATCAGAAAAAGGTCGTGTATATATAATATATATATATATATATATATATATATATATATATATATATATATATATATATATATATATATATATATATATAAATATCCCACGTACAAAAATATTTTATCTCGAATAAAAATGTCCATCTATAATGGCACCTTCGAGGGAAGTGTATGCACTTTACAGTATCCACTCAACGTAGCAACAGTGTTTGGTATTTGATTAATTCAAGCTGTTATCGTTATCATTGGGGGCCATCAACAAACCAAGCACGTGTGCTACAGTAAGTTGACACGTGCGGAAAATCCACCATCATATTTTATCATTTTCGTGGACAATGGTGACAATGGATCTTTATTCAACAGTACGCTGGATCATTCTTCAACATCATAATCGCTATATTCTAGCCGATTTCGTAATGACGTGAGAAAATAAAAAGAAAACACTATAGGCATCAAAGAATAGATATTTTCTTTCCTACCGTGTAAAAAGGAGAATATAGTATATATATATATATATATATATATATATATATATATTCTATTTAACTAAATTAATATTTTTTAGATTTTATATAGTACTATTTCCTAAAAGGGGCTACGGCTAGAAATTATAACAGAAATAATTAATTCTAGTTAACTATTTAATTATGTACAGTTCTTGAATATTAAAACAAAAAAAGAGTCTAAAATTTATTCGTAAAAAATATTTAAATGAAATACCACTTTTCATTTACATGCAATGCATTTCGTTAGATTATAACTTTTGTACATGTTTCTCCACTTAAAGAAAGTGCAAAACTTAAACATAAAAGAAAATGTTTTTACTGCTCAGTGTCAAGACGTTTTATATATAAATTTCAGATTTTTAACTTGTCTAAATTTCATATAACTATTGCATTGGTTTTAACTAATTAGTGAAAGGAGGATTATTATTATAAAAAAAATAATTTAATTTTTAATGAACAATTAAAGATATTTATTGTAAGAAATACGATTTTTTATATAATGTTCTTTATGTTATTTCTTCCAAAAAAGAACTCCTGTCCACACCATAAGGAATCAAATTTATGTTATTTTAATTTAGTAATTTTCACAATGCTATACTATACCTTACAAACTGACTTAAAATATACAACAAGATGTATTATAATCGCGTTAATAATTCTGTATAACTAAATTGTATCACACATTTCGAATTTTTTAAAAATAAGGATATCATAAAGAAGAAATTCGTTTGAAATTTAGTTTTACATATAAACAGTCCATTTTTAATTATATTTTAATATCTTTAATATTCAGAGATTTATAATTTTATTTTTTTATATTTTGAAACATTTCATTTCAAAATCGAATCTAAAGATATTTTGGTTTTTTAATGTTTTTTTTTTTAAAAAAAAAATCATTTAATCATCACTGATCACTCATATTTATAAAAATGAGTCAAAACATCTTTGAAGTAGAAATAATTTATAGTAATCATCAAATACGAATAAAAAATTATTATTTAATCGCATATATATATAGAGAGAGAGAGAGAGAGAGAGTGAGAAAGAGGGAAAGAGCGATTCAATTTAGGCACATGGAATTATCAAAAGGGGGTGCAGTGGTTAAGAAAAGTAATATTATTTTTTATTTATTATTTTAGTTCAATGCTAAAATACAATTAAACTAAAATATTGAATGGGAGATAACATTTTTTTTATAATTTTTGTATGGAAGCCTGAGTTGAATCGCCTTCTCTCTCTCTCTCTCTCTCTCTCTATATATATATATATATATATATATATATATATATATAACATTTTCAATCTAAACTGTCAAAATAAATGATAATTCTCAGTTATTACGATTTTTAACTAGCATTAAATTTAAAACACTTTTAAAAATAATATTATATTATAAAATATAAAATCTTACTCGTTGAGCCTCACATGACGACCAGTGAACCACTTCTGTCCTACATTTATGTATATGTTCGTGTGACCACTGGTGAATCATATACGTATTTACTTCTAAAGCCGTAGGCCCACCAGTGGGAATTCTTTATTTGTACTTTGTTTATGATAATAGAGTCGGTGGTCCCCTATTGTATTAATAGTTTGGTTGGGTCAGACTGGTTTCATTATTAACAGAAGCAACATATGGATAATAATTTTCGAAATACGAAACACGATTAAAAATATTCCCCGGAAGATATTAAACTGATTCAGTATGGTGTTCAATATAATGAAACATTATTCAAATTTTTAACATATTGGTTAACAATTCAGTATATTAGCATCTCATTTAGATTTTTTAAAAATCGCAATTATTGTTTTGGTATTATGACTAATTTCCTTTTCACAAATTAATCACTCTCAATATACCACAAATATTTCTAATCTATACGGACAGAGATTCTTTTGTAAAAGATTTTTAAATTTACTTCAATAATATTAATTTGTAAGATATGTTAAATCTTCTTATTTCTACAATTTATTTTCTTAGACTGTAAAAAAGACATCTCAGTAATTATAATTTAAATAATTAGTCACACAAAAAGTTAAATTTAATTATAAATTTTTAACTTGGAAGAAGAAAAATACTCTCTTTTAAATTTTTTCTGTCTTAATGAAAATTTTTCTTGGAATTCAAGATAAAACTTTTCAAATTAAACTCAATGACAATCAATAATTATCTCCTCAATTAATATTGTTATTTGTGACTTGTCTTTATATTTATATATATATATATATATATATATATATAAATAGAATTGTCGAATTAATTTAAAAAAAATGTTTTTTTAAAAAAATGAAGGTATATTTAATGACAATAACCAAGTAATATTTATATAAAAATAATAAACATTATTAAAATTAAATTATGTTGCGTATATAAAAAATTTTTAGAATTAAATAATTATAAATATCGGCGATGATACTTGTTCTTGTGTTTCTTTGGTCGCGATTGAACCATAATAATTAATTGGATAAGTCATTTCAAAAACTACATGATATATTTTTTTTCAAAATTTTTTTTGTCGAATTAGCTTTTTGAAGGTAGTCTCATATTCAGTATAAAAATTGCATTAGTCACGTTGTGCCTAGCTGTCGAACTTGGATATTCTTTTTTGATTAATGGTCGTGATTTTGGAGTTATTAAAAAATGTACGGAAACATGATCGTATATATGTGCCAAAGAATATGTTAATTTGGTTATTCAATCCAGTATAAAATTTTCAGTAAAAGAAGTACAAACTGAGAAGATTTTTGAACTTAGAAAATGGTAAACTCCGTTTTACAAAAAAAAATTGTTTATCAACTGACTCTTATGGAAGAAGAGTTCCGACTGAACATAAAAACATTTGCTTCTTCTACGATGTCTTTCAATACGATGCTAAAAAAGCTGGGATGGTGGAAACTGAGGAATTTATAGATGGTTCATCAGAAAACACATTCCAGCTACTAAAATATACTATAGCTGTGATGTCATTTCCATCTGTGAAAAAATATAGATCAAAAATTTCTATAAAATGTAAAAAATAGACAATTTAAAACAAGTGAAAAATAGTATGTTCGAGGGGCACATGTCATTTTACAATGAAATATTCAGCTGGTCAACCGAAGAAATGGAAGAAGCTCTCTAGAATCCAATGGCGAATATGATTGTTCACCTTAATATTAGATTATAAGCGATATACATATTTGTGTGCTATACTATAATGTTTTTCAATAAAAAATCATAATAAAAAATTCTTTTTTTAAAATTTTGTTTTATGGATTTAAAACTATTCCATAAAAAAACGACATAAACGTGAGTCAAAACAATTTACGTTGATTTGTTTTATACATTAGGGTTTCATAAGACAGTAACTATAAATCAACTAACAAATTAAATGTCTTAAAAAACAGATTAACAAAGAAAATCTTTAAAAATCTTATTACTCTTCTATAGTACAGTTTTTGTTGAATCCTGTAAAATTTAAATTCTGCGACTTGTGTAGTTTTTGAAATGACCGATTCAGTTAAATTAAATGTCTAAAACGTCCAAGTTAAAATATTTATCCTGTATGAATCCTTTTATTTTTTCACTTGATATATTTTTATCAATAAAAGAACAAAATTTCATTTCTCTTATAATTATTGTCTTCATCTGCGAATCCTATGTTAGTGAGAGTTGATGAGAACTCAATTGTTCTAAATTTGAAGTGTTTACTGTATAGCTAAATAAAATTTGTTTATAATACAAAAATGAACAATTCATACATTTTGACTTTCTTTGTACTAATATTTATATCTAAACATTGAAAAATATTTTTGAAATCATTTTGTTAAAGTTAAACCGATTTTAATTTTTGATATGTATATTCACACACAAATTCACACACACATTCATACACATACACACACGCACACATATATATATATATATATATATATATATATATATATATATAAGAATTAAAAACGACAAATTTAGAAAAACAAATTTATTTCAAATAACAGTACAGGTATGTAATATGGTGTCAATTATATGATTAAATTATTTTTAACGAGTAGACAAAAGAAAATATCCTATAATTATTTTTGCATTGAAAAGAAAAATGTATTCATAAAAAGTTTGAGAACACACTATATATTATGATTGCGTGCAAGTTCACAGTACATATATATATATATATATATATATATATATATATTTATTGTAATATTTATGTGTGTTTGAGATTGTAATATTAAAAAAAAGTACACGCACTGAAACAATTTTTTCGATGTCGAATTCGATGACATTGATAAGGAAACCACGTCGAAAAATTTACAAATGTAAAAATGATTAAGTAAGTTTAGCGTGACCTGAAACTGAAACTAATGAGTTATGAGAGGTAGTAATTCTGAAATTTCTCTACAGACCGCACGGTACGTTACGGTCCTACGAAACGATTCGAAAACATTACCACGAATGCGACCCAAGCAAGATTTAATGTATACCAATCTATAACCTTTCATTAATAGATATCAGTGAGTATTATGAACATGGCCAGTTTATCCTCCGTTTAATCATTTCAGCCGGGACGAATCTATCGCGAACCTTTTATGTCAATAATACCTTTGTCCAATACCGTCGACTAATCGGATTTTATTGCGTTAACGACTTCATAAACGTGCCGTGCAATAATTATACGTATAAAATTTAATATCTCAAGTCAGATTCGACAGTCGAACAATCGAACATCAATTTAATATACCCGCGCGTTTCATCAATCATTAAAACGGTTGCCGGCGACACAAGGTGACGTAATTACACTGTGCTTAACGATTTTGTGCAGCGGCCAAATCCTCCGACGCTCGCAAAACCCAATCGACGATCACAAATCGGATTCGTAATGACGTCTTTAATGTTCGCAGAATCGAAGCTCTGGCCCGTTTTTCCTCATAATACCACTTCGATAGTTTCAACAATTGACGTAGAAATCGCTTACTAATGATGATGTTTGACGTTTGTCTTTGTTTCTTATCGCGACGAGTAGTCGAAATGCGAGATTCAATGCGTGCGACGTTCGGCTTTAATGGCAAGGAAAGTAGTTCGAGAACGGTACATAAATAAAACATGTAGATGAGATGGTGTGTTTCGATTTTTTCGACATTTTTAGTCTTTGATAGTGTTTGTTTGTAAGGTAGATAATATATATATTTTATGAAATCTTACAATCATCTCGAGACAGACACTTAAAATTCCTTTTTAATATTATTACAATATATACGAGGTCAGACAATTAAGTAATGCGACAAAATTCAAAAATCGAGTATATTTAAAAATTAAGGTACATCGCTGCGATCCCCTTCAAAGTAGTCCCCTCCCGCATCTATACACTTATTCCAGCGAGTTTTCCAGTTTTCGTAACAATTCTGGAACACTTCTTGTGGGACCTCTCCGAGTACCCTCGTCACAGATTCTTGGATATCTTCAACGGAGTCAAAATGTCGACCTTTGACGAATTTTTTCATATGGGAGAATAGGAAAAAGTCGCAGGGTGACATGTCCGGTGAATAAGGCGGCTGTGGTAACGTTGCGATGCCTTTAGACGCCAAAAACTGAGAGACACTGAACGCACTGTGACAGGGAGCATTGTCGTGATGCAGAACCCAAGTCTTCGCGATCTCTGGACGCACTCTGAGCACTCTTTTTCGTAATTTTTCGAGCACATTGCGGTAGAATACTTGATTTACGGTTTGTCCAGGTGGTACGAACTCTTTGTGAACCACCCCTTTGCTGTCGAAGAAGCAAATCAACATGGTTTTCACTTTGGACGCCTTTGACGCTCTCACGGCCTTTTTTTAAAATCGGCATGCCACCGAAGCACCTGACTACGACTCAGGGCATCACTACCATACACTTTAAGCACTTTTTCATAAGTTTCTGTCGCGGTTTCGCCGTTTTGCACAAAACCTTATCGCGCACCGTTGCTCTAAATTTCTCTATTCCATTTTCGTGACATGCACTACTCGCGCGTTGTTACAAAACACTAAACAGCTGGCGAAGAAATGATCGTACGAGGGTGGTCAAGGTCTCAATCGAGAGAGTAGGGATCTGCTATTACGGTGGCGGAGTTACAGATTCGCAGTGTTACCACAGGCCGAGAAAAAAAATCGGTCGCATTACTTAATTGTCTGATCTCGTGTGTATATATATATATATATATATATATATATATATATATATATATATATATCAGACAGCCTAAACAATACACTGAAATTTGAAACAGTCAACCCTCTTATAACGCTATTTATTCGTACCGCGTTATATGAAACTCAGAAGTAAGTACACATAAATCAGGTTGATTCGTTCTGCATTCTATAAAAACTGTATTCTCAGAGCATCATGTTATTAGTTTTGATAAAAAAATAGCAATGCTGCATTGTTTCTGCGTTTACAGGGGAATTTTCTGACAACTGAAATTGAAAAATGGTGATGTACGTGCATGAAAAAGAACAGGGGAATTCCCCATTAATTTCAACCGTAAAAAAAATTCATGCTATAGGAGACTACTTAAGCTAATTAAGTTCTATTATATAGAAACCGTGTTATAAGAGTACCGCGATATAGGAGTGATGACTGTATATATTTTCATTCAGTACAGTATCTTTTAAAACAATCACCAATAATCGAGAAATACCGTTGTGAACTTCTTTTACTTTTGGAAATATTCGTTATAATTGTTTCCAGAAGCACAGTTCGAGCTTTCCGAATGTTTCCTTTATCACATCTTTGCTGTCAAATCGATTCTTTCGAATTTTTTTTACATATATGAGTATTTGGTCGTCTTACGTTTGTTAATCGTGATGTTGCTGGCCGTACCTGGGGGTACAGGACAACAGCCTTTTGCGTCCATTAGTGTTAGCTTGATTGTTGTTGTTATCCCTTTCAAACAGTGACCCCAGCCTCTATCCCAAGGGGATATCCTTTCCCTTGATGTCCCCCCAAGATCTCTTGTTTTACTATCGGCATGACGTCATCGGCAGCGTCGATTTTCTTTCATCGGCATTTTATGTTTTGTGAATAAAAAACTCAACAGACGCTAAATTAGGTGAAAATTTTAATTCTGAAGTAATATTTATTCCATATTGACAAACGAACAGGAAAATAAAAGAATGCTAGCGACATTCATTTGTTTTCATTCCATATTTTCGTTTTTTATCCGGTTTTTCAGTGTAAATAGCATAACACTATAAAATAATATTCTATATTTACTGTACTTTTAATAAAAAAAATTATTAATATAACAAACATCGATGTTATTATTAATAATAATAAAAGCATGATTATCACCGGTTTGAAACCAAATGTGTTAATTTAATATTATAAAATTCTAATTACAAAATCAATAAAAACATATATACTTTATTATAATTTGATCAGAATTAAGTTGGTAGGAAAATAATTTCGGCTTATTAATTTCAAATTCATATACATTTTTTAAATTATGTGGTCCAGAAATGTTAGATGACTAATCTCTAACTTTTGTTCAAGCTATCGAATTTATGTGTATGGTTTTAATTCAATTAACACCTTCAGTTGGTTCTTATGAACTGAACAAGGATACCCGCGATAATCTTTTTTCTATGCCTGCGATCTTCTGCATTTTCAAGGTTTTCGTCCCCAGTACGAAATTTTTAAAATGCACCATTGCACCGTACGTTTCTCAACAGTACTCACACCAAAAGTACCGTTTAGTTTACGAGCACTTTCTACTGCTTTACCATCCGTTTTGAACTCATGCAAAAATTACTCTTATTTACTTCTTTTCCATCTTTAATTCAGTAGCCCAATTTGAATCAAAATGAATAATAAAATCAGTCTATGTTACCAAAATACGGACCAAAAAATGCACTCTAAAATGATATTAATATGAACACGATGAAACGACACTGTCATTGAAAAAATTAATGATAGGATTCAGAAAACAAAAACCGCAATTATTTTCCTACGAACCTAATGGTAAAAGTAGAGACACGCTTCTAATGGAAATGAATTAATATCAAATTATCAATTTTCAATCGATATCCAGTTATAATTTAGATATGTAAAAAATTTACAAATCATAATATAATGAGAAAATGCTAGAATTCAATCGATTATTTAAGTTCGATGAGTATGAATGAATATATATATTAAAAGATCTCAAAATATATTTCCGAAAAAGTCATTAAAAATAGTGAAAAGTAGATCAGAATATCAAAAACATTTCGCTCGAGTTTTAATTAAAATGTTTTTTGTAAATAAAACTAGTTTATATTCGACAAAAAAGAATAGATTATATTTTTGAACGCATTCTAGCGTGTACATTTTTTTATTATTTCTTTTTAACATTTTTTTGTGTATCATTCGAATAACAGGATATGAGAAATGAGAAAAGTTTTCTAATATCATTAAAACGGCATATAATACGAAAAGGCGACAAGTATTACTGAACTTATATATATATATATACACACACACATATATTGTATATATATATATATATATATATATATATATATATATACGGAGGTGTATGAAAAATTTAAAGTATTTTTATTTATCAAAAGTTTGAACTCTACGTCAGATTATAGTATTTTTAGCGCGATACTTTCAACTTTGACGAATCTCGGCACGATTTTCTGCGGATGTGTATAATGCTTATTTTGTGAAAGTCATTAAAACTTTCAGATGTGGATGAGAGGCACTTTGTTATAGTATTAAATTATTTCTATTGATTCAGATATTCTCTGCAGTTACTTATCTATGAATAGATACTAAATAGATGGTTTTGTATGGAGTAGTTAGTTCGATAATTACTCAACTAATTTATGTGCTCACAAAGTTTAAATAAAGCCAGTACATATTTACGACATATTCTCATACGCATATATATATATATATATATAATTTCAAATGTATATAATATTCTTAATATTATACTGTTTTTAATATAACTCAAGAAAACAAAATTAAAACTGAAAATTATTTGTTATTTAGAAACATCGATTATAATACCACATTGTAGAAAAACTCTAAGAATGATAAATATGTATATATGTATATATATATATATATATATATATATATATATATATATATAGTAGTTTATTCAAAGTAATAAATGTATATGAAAAATCCACTTCATTTGGAAAAATAAATCTGTTATTGTTTTTGTATAGATAATTAGTTACCATGTAAACCAAACATTTTAATGTATTAGATTGGTAGGAAAATAATTGCTGTTTTTGTTTACTGAATTCTAACCTTGTTTTTTTTCAATGAAAGTATCATTTCATCGTGTTGATGTTACTGTAATTTTAAAGTGCATTTTCGGTCTTTATTTTGGTAACATCGATTTTGGTTTGAATATTAATTTGGCTTCAAATTAGGCTATTGAATTAAAGATGGAAAAGAAGCAAATAAGAGCAATTTTTTGTAAGATTTCGAAATGGGTGGTAAAGCGCCAGAAGCTGTTCGTAAACTAAACGATTCTTTTGGTGTGGATACTGTTAAGGAATGTACGGTATAACGGTGGTTTCAAAAATTTCGTGCTGGGGACGAGATCCTTGAAGATAAAGAAGATCGAAGGGGTCCTTCTTCTGTTCATAATGACCAACTTAAGGCGTTAGTTGAATCAGAACAACACACAATTCGAGAGCTTGCACAAAAAATAGGCGTTAATCATCCAACAGTTCTGTGCCACTTAAAACAGCTAGGAAAAAGAACTGAAGAAAAATTGAACTGAATTTGAAGATCGTATACTGCAAATATTTTTCTATTAACCTAATATTAAAATTAACCATTGATTTATCGAAATCGTAATACAATCGTGAAAATAAAAGTATTGATGGTTTTTAATATGCAAGTATACATTTTTTTTCAATTTTCTATTTAAATAAAGACATCTGAAAGACATGATTCTAAGAGCGAAAAAATGATGATTTTGAAATAAATAAATCTTAGTCTGATAAATACACGTATAGTTTTCCCTATAAACAATTAATCTTATTATTAATAACAATTTGTTTTTCAACCAGTTCTAAAGGCTCTTATTCAATAATTCGGTAATTATAAAAAAATATTTACCATTATTTCCATACTTGTTTCACAAATGAATCAATTTACATCTCATAAACTAAAAAAAAATTTATGATCAAAAATGTTCAATAAAGTATTATTGATCATTTTAATTGTTTTTTAAACACATTTTAATGGCAATTTCATCTTCTTAGAGCAATAAACTACAGAAAAATCTGGATATAGAAAAACATTTTATGTGGTATGTGGGTTAAAAAAAATATTTTATGAAAGTGATTTTAATACCAATGTCAGATCTACACGTGTATTATGATTCTATAGATGTTTTTTTTTTAAAAAATATATATACAAAGCTTAGAAATTTACAACTTGTTTAAATAAAAATACTTTTTATAACGTCTTATATTTATTAAGTTTATAAAATATTATGAGTATAAGTTATGAGTATTTTTTTTAAATTAGAGAGTTTTCACAGAAATATGCTTTTTAAGTCATCCTCGATGATAAAGTGTCTCAATTGAAAATTTAAAATATAAGCATATAAAAGATGAAATACGCAAGTTTTATAAATTACTAATTTTTTTCAAATCATTTCATTACTTACGAACCAAATGAATATACAACTATGTTGATAAAAAAATACACAGAAAAAATACAATTTTAAATAACTAAAATAATGTGAAGCAGTAATCTATTCTAATGAAAAATTGAGTTCGTCGAGTTATATATTTTCTGATTAACGGAATGACATATATATACATATATACATATATATATATATATATATATATATATATATATATATATATATATGTGTGTGTGTGTGTGTGTGTGCGTGTATGTATGTATGTATGCATATGAAATTATTTATCTTCTTTATATCTACGTTCATCAAATGAAAAATGTATCGTTAAAACCTACAACTCTATCGTAAAAATTAACTGTCAACGCATTGTTGTTCATGTTTGTATTTTTTTCTCACGTCAAAAAAAATGCTTGATGTATATACATTATTTTCATATATATGTATGTATATATATATATATATATATATGCATGTAAATTCATACCTCATAAAACTACGTGTGTATGTGTCTGAGTTTATATATATATATATATATATATATATATATATATATATATATATATATATATATATATATATATAAAGTACAACGCCAATGACATAAATATGATGACAGTCGTAATATACCTACAGCAAAAATGTCACGAACGACGTATACTATGATCACGGTACATTTTCGTTATTATTTTTCAGTCATATTAACTGATATGTAAGCATTAGAGACGGCAGCCATATATTATTACGTTGTTCGTTTGTGTTTTTATCCATATTTGATGCTGCTGGCACGTTATGTTATCGTGATATCATCTTATTTTATGTTTTCGTATATATCATTCATTTTACTGTACCTAAGAAACATTCAACAATGAACATATTTTATTTTATATATATATATATGAAGCTATGGATTATTAAATTTCATTTCATTATTTAGTTTTCGTACCATATAATATTTTATACAAAAAAAAAGTATTTCTCGAAAATTGCCAGAGTTTCGGCATAAAGTATTAATTTCGTTATTATTTTTTGATAACGCTCGTATTGAGAACGCGGCGATAAAAAAACAGACTCGTTATAAATGATGTAAACATATTTGTATTAGGTTGGTGCAAAAACAATTTCGGTTTTTACGTATCGAGTATAAAGACGCATATATCAGTTAAAAATTATATTTATTAATCAAAACAAAGACTGTTCGCCTACACACATCTGTCCCAACAGGAAGACAAGTTTGTTTATACATACCGGATAGAATTCTGGAGTCCTGGGATCAACGAATTCGTTGAAAGTGTTTTGAGCTGATGTTTGATCTTTGAAAACATTCTCTCAAATGTTTAAAAAAATGATAATCTGTCAAGAACAGGTCCGGAGAATAAGGGGAGTGAGGTAAGGTTTCATAACCCAGTTCATTTAATTTTTTTAAGGTCGTTTGTGAGACGAGTGGTCTGGCATTGCCATGAAGAAGAATTGTTCCTCTTCGATCGATTAAAGCTGGCCGTAAACCCATAAATACGGAGTTTCTAAAAAATTTGATTTTTTAACAAAGTGATGAGCCATTCTGAACCTACTATTTTGTTTTTTTTTTAAATTTGACTTTAGATTCGCAATCAGCAATCCCGAAAACTTCTAAATACAGAGTTTAAAAAAATGAATTATTTTTTAAAAAAGTGGTATGCTATTTTGAATCCTTGTTTCATTTTTTTAAAATTTGACTTCAAATTGGTAATCAGCGACTCCAAAAACTCCTAAATACAAACTTTTATAAAAATTAAAAAACACCTGCATATTTTGGCCAGATTTTTTCGATTTGGGATCATTGTGCGTTTGACCGAAATATTTATTTTTACATATCCGAATATATTTCATACCCTAAATGTATAACTACATTTCATCTAAAAACACATATAAATAGAAAATAAATCAGATTTAAAATTAGTGTCCGCCATCTACCTGAGTGTGACACTCGTCCCGAAACTAGTAATGAAGGGCAGACACTTATCAAATCAAAAGGAATAAGACCACCATGAATAGTATCAACGGGATCACATGTATCAAACATACAATAAAATATCAACAATTATGATTATTAATTTTTTAAAACAAACTATTTTTCTAATTTAATATCGACAATAACTAAATCTACTTTCTTAAATGAATGACTATCTTACAAGCTACAAGGTTTTTTTAATTAAAACTTTTAACAAATATTCATTGATCATTCTAATCTGTTTAAACACGTTTCAATATTGATTCCATCCCCATAAAAGTTCGAATACAGAAAATATCGCTGATCTTTTTACTATGTGAGGTACTGATTCATTTTTGAAAATGCATTTTTATTGTAATTAGTCATATTTGCATCCCAAACTATTAAACACATTGCTCAATGATTCGACGTGATAGCTAGTCAATAATAAAAATTTTCAAACGTTCATTTTCTAGTCTACCTAGCTATTCAAATTCTTCTCAAGTTTATGTTTTTGAATATATTTTATTAAATCTGTTTATTTTCCTCGTATATTACTTATTCACCCACTTTAACTATATTTTTAATACATTTAATTATATTTAAAAACATTCAAAACGATTTTAGTATAAAAATATTTCAGAAAAATAATTTTTCTGTTGAGTGTAATATTTGAAATAATGAAAGATAATATAAATTATGAATTAGATATTTGATCTCATGATATCTAGTCTTGATATTTTTTTAATCTTATACAAAAGTGAAATTATAATTTAAGAAGAATAATCAGATATATAAAATTTATGCGTATAAAAACGTAAGCAAATATTATTTTTTGCACGACTTCAACGTTTACACAATTATCTTTGTATGAAAATAACCACAGTTGTGTTTAAACATAATCCGGAAGATGTTGTCACCGTTGTTGTGCAGGAGTTATGGTGATAGTACGTCTTGGTAATGGTTGACCAGTAAATTGCAATGTTGGTTTACCCGTTTATATACACGGAAATACGTTTTACTAGTGAAAATTAACAACTGTATGTGTTAAAAGCCTTAATGAACATTTTAAATTATTTTTATGGTTTGTTTTGTAAACTATAACGTCATAAAAATATTAAAATGATAAAGCTTTGCGGAATAATATTTTGTTGGTTTAATTTTGAATTAAGATTCTAATTAAAAGACTTAACAATACAAAACCAAATAGTCAGTACATTTTATTACTATTGAGAGTATTTGGGATGCATTTTTTTTAAAAACGATGAATCTTGTACTTTGTAGTTAAAATAGCCAAAATCAAAATAATTCTAGAGAATAAAAATTTATAAGAGTTTTATTTTTTGTATATCTAAAGTTCCAATTGTCTCGTATTTTCTGATTCAAATTTTATCAAATGTTATTTAATTTACTTTAAAATTATAAAATAATAGGAGGTTGCATTGAATCCGCTGTTCACGTGTATATCGCTCTAGGTGGGTATGCTGTGGACAGTGATAAATGTATTTTATGTCATTTTGAAGTGTGAACATTTCCCACTAAAATTCAGTCAGCAGGTTCCATCCTTTGTTTACACAAATGCTTTTCTATAACGGAATTAAAATGGAACGCAATAAGTTGTTTCTCCGATCTGTACTCCTACACTACTTTGATTTGAAAAAAAGTGCTGCTGAAGCTCATCGATTGCTTGAGAAAACTTATGTTGAATCTGCTCCATCAGAAACAGTATGTAGAGATTGGTTTCGACGATTCAAAAGTAGTGATTGTGCCGTTCACGATAAACAAAGGTCAGGTCAATCGAAAAAGTTCAAAGACGAACAACTGCATGCAAAAACGACTGTCAATTGCATCAAATCTCTGAAAAGTGATCTTCTCCATTACAATGCTCAGTCCCGTATTGCAATAGCCGTGTAACAAACAATGATGGAGCTCAAATGGGAGGTTCTTCCGCACCCAGTGTATTGTCCGGACCCTAACCTCAAGCGATTATCATCTGTTCCGATCGATGCAACACGCTTTGGAAGATGCACATTTCCACGACTACGGAGAAGTCGAAAATTAGGTTTCTGAATGAATTGGCTCAAAAGACAGACCATTCTTTCGTCGCGGAATTTAACTTCTGCCAGAAAAGTGGGAAAAAGTCATAGCTTCCGAAGTCAAGTACTTTGATTAATGACTTCACACATTTTGTTATTGAAATGAATGCTTAAAAAAACACAAAAAACAGCGGCTATCAATGCAACCTCCTAACAAATGTTTTATTTTGTGAAACTTGTTTAACAAATAAAATTTCAAGACAGAACACTTATCGATGATTCTAAACATTAAATATCGTACATATCACAGTAATCTTTCATTATAAACTGTTAATTAAATTCCTTTTGAATGAAAAAAAAAACAGAAAACAATTAAATAATTACATAATGTGTTTTGCTTGTTTCGTTTCTATTTCAATTCTCTGTGCATCACCTTTTACGATGATTTCGTCTTTCAGTTTTCATGAGAAATTAAAAAATATCAGCTCTTGACTTTGTGTGTAATTTTCAAAGCGTACAAACAAGAGACTAATTAGTATTTTAATTTTTTCACTTTCAACGTGCAGTTCTTTTCTTTCTTTTCCCTCAAGTGAAATCGTTTTGTTTTTATAACAACGTATCACGTACTGTTTAATCAATATGAAATACGAACATTTTGATCTTATTATTTTTATTTCTGAATGAATTACTTTCTAGACTCGTCTAGTATTTATATATATATATATATATATATATATATATATATATATATATATATATATATATATATAAGATAGTTCTTTGTAGTTTGCTATTACATAATTGTTTTTTCATCTGAAAAGTTTTTAGTAGTTCCATTATAATAATTAATTTTTATTCCCATCTTGTTACTTCTCTTCAGTCACTTTTATACATTTTTTTATTACTAAATTATACGGCATTTATTAAAAAGTATATTCGTAAATGTACGAATTAATAATGTTTTAAAACATATTTACATGAAAGTACAATGTGAAAGTTTTAAAAATTAAAAACTTTGTTTTTAATAATATAGATGTTAAATATAATTTCTTAATCATAATAAGGTATTAAATTAACACAATTTTATATTTACACTAGAATGTAGGTAAATATTCTATTTATCCTTTTGAAAAAAATATGGTTCATGAGATATATCGTAGAACAATGTTTAGTTCGATTCATAAAATTATACAAATCATGAATAATAGTACAAATTGACCAATAAAAAATATTTAACTCATTTATAATTAAATCTGTACTTTCTTTAGAAGATTGTTCAAAAAATTCATACATACATTTTATTATTTTTTTTTCTTTGATTTACTTATAAGATGGTTATGCTTTACATTCCTAGTCACTGCTAATTTAAAACAATATTCAAATACAAAATCATTTTTTACTCTTCATATAAAAAACTTGCATGACTTGATAGTATTAGGGTGGTAGAAAAATAATTGCAGTTTATGGCCTTTAAATTAATATACTTTTCTCTTTTTTGATTTTTCTAGCTGTTTTAAGTGACCCAAAACTATTGGATGACTAACACCTAACTTTTTTCTCTCACACAAACTCTCGAATTGTTGTGAGTGGTTCTGATTCAACTAACGCCTTCAGTTGGTCGTTATGAACTGAAGAAATACGTTCGCGACCTTCTTCATTTTCAAAGCTCTCGTCCCCAGTACGAAATTTTTGGAACCACTATTGCATCGTACGTTCCTTAACAGTACCCACACCAAAAGCATCATTTAATTTACGAACAGTTTCTGTTATTTTACCACTCGTTTTGAGCTCATACAAAAAATCCCTTATTTACTTCTTTTCTATCTATTATTCAATATTCCAATTTGAAACAAAATTAACAATAAAACTAAAGTTAATTTTACCAAAATATAGACTGAAAAATACACTTTAAAACAATATTAACATGAGCACGATGAAATGAAAATTTCATTGAAAAAATTAATGTTAGAACTCATAAAACAGAAACCGCAATTATTTTCCTACCAACATAATAAAAATGATGTGCTTAATGATACTTGTTTTCCTTTTCTGTTGTTATTATTAAATAATTATCATTATTGTTAAGTATGTTTTTAAAAATAACATACGAAAATGACTAAAAAAAAATTATGATAATTAGGAAGTAGTCTCTATCTAGCAGAGAATGTTTATAACCTGAAAATATTAATTCTTTTATGTCGTTTGAAATGTCAATATTAATTTATACATTGTTAAAAAATATTAGATTAAAACAATTATAAATAGTGAGGTAAAGAAAGTCATCGTAACAGACAGTATCCTTAGAGATAAAATAAAAAATATTATGGATCATAAATCAGCTCTTTCATAAACAATTTTCAAGTTTTATATTAGATTGATAGGAAAATAATTACAGTTTTTGTTTTCTGACTTCCTAATTTTTCTCAATGAAAGTGTCATTTCAACATATTCATGTTAATATAATTTCAAAGTTCAATTTTCAGTCTGTATTTTGATAAAATTGACTTTGATTTTATTATTAATTTTGTTTCAAACAGACTATTGAATTAAAGATGGAATAGAAGCAAATAAGATCATTTTCGTATGAGTTCAAAACGGATGACAAAGTAGTAGAAACTACTCGTAAACTAAACGATACTTTTGTTGTGGGTACTTTTAAGGAACGTACGGTATTCTTGATTTAAAAAATTTTGTTCTGAGGGGACGAGAGATTTCAAGATGACGAACGTCGCGGGCGTCCTTTTTCAGTTCATAACGAAATGAAGGCCTTAGCTGAATCAGAACCACCCATAACAATTCAAGATCTTGCACAAAAGCTAAGTGTTAGTCATCCAACAATTCTGGATCACAATTGGAAAAATGTATATAAATTTGAAGGTCATAAAGTGCAATTATTTTTCTACCAACCGAATAGTTACGCATAGTTATTCATCCACCAGTTCTGAATCACTTAAAACAGCTAGGAAAACGTAAAACTACATTTTACGCTTATGATCAAAACTATCATAAATCGCAATTATTTTTCTACCAACCTGATAAAAGAAAATATACACATTCACGTATTCATAAATATGTGAGTATATGACTAAAAGGTTAATTATTTCTCTACCACTTCTCGAATTCAATTTACACTTATGTAGTAGTCCTGTTCCACAACAATTCAATATCGAATTCATTATTTGTTAGAGCTATTATTTTCAATTTTCCATATGAATCACACTATTTCCATATACATTTTCAGAAGCGTACATTTGATGACTTAATTTCACTTGCACTCCGTATGTTTGTACATAGTACATATATACATATACATACATATACATATACATATATATATATATATATATATATACATTCGAATGAATGTATGTGTACCTTGGTAAAGAAGTGTCACCAGCCGAACCGCAGAAGCATCCACAACAAAGGTGTAGCGCAGTCCTCTATGTTCAAGTGTCGTTTATGTGCATATAAATTACATTTTAGACGCTTGAGGCTTGCTGTGTGGCATAGGCCTCAAGCATAAGCGTAAAACCGCATGCTAGTTGTTAGTTGAAAGCGAGTGATAAAGCTGAACTAATAAATAGAATCAGTAGCGACTCGTACAAAGCCAGTTATTTATCAATGCTTCTTGATTTAAATCGATTCGTCGTTACATTAGGTACATTCCGTGTCGAATGTAAATTTCTATTTAATTTTTCCAGTTTCCCCGATTTGTTTTGAAAAATATTTAAATTTCGTTCCGTTATTGTTACATATATTTCATAAATGTTGCCATTTTCAGTATCGTAAAAAGAATATTAGAAAGAAAAATGACGGAGAACAATGAAATAAAATTGTATGGAATCACAACAGTCGCAGTTCCTCTACATAAAAGTAAAATTTTGCTCGAAACATAAAAATTTAAATAACTTACCTCATGTAATTTATATACATATACATACATATATATATATATATATATATATATATATATATATATATATATATATATACATATTAAATATTAAACAGAAAAATACGGGGTCTGAGAAACGAAGTAAATAACAAAAATTTAATGAATTTAGCACGAGCTAATTATTACATTATTATTATTTAATATTATCTAATAATTTATTAATTATAAAGAAAAACTCTTGTAGAACTTATAAATGAATTTTTACATTAAAATAAAATTTAAGTCCATTCTTTAATAGAACGGTAGAATTATTCATTTTTATAAAAATATTACATGCACAGTGTTGTTCTTAAAGAGAAAGCTTCGTATATTTTTCAAAGATTAATTTTGATACTTATATTTTTTATATATTTTTCTAATTTGTCTCAAATGATATTTGATGAATTATAATTGTTTCTGTTCAAGATATTTTAATGAACAGGTAATAGATATTGAAATATATGTATACGTTTTTATTTTTTCGATATTTTTTTAGTTTTACATTTGTTTGAAGACTTATTTTAATTTGAAAAAATACATACTAGGATGATTTACAATAATAGTACATACACTCAAATATCAATATTGAAATAATATCAGCAAGTATTGTATAGATGTTAACAATTTTCATAAACTTTGATTAATTAGATTTTTTTAGAATATAGTAAAATTTATTTATAGAGACTTCTTATCAATGCGAATCATAATTTTTTAACAATTCTTATTAGGAATAATTTAAACAATTCAAAAATCCTATAAAGAAATATTCAAAAGATAAGATCGTTTTGTGATTGTTGCTTCAGACAAATTTTTATTTAAAACTTTGATCTTTTAATATTTGACAATATATAGTAGTTTATCCGCTTTGTACAATCATTGATATATATTTTCTGCGACAAATATTATAAATCATTTTATTCATTGAATTTAAAACATCCACCGTCAAATATTTATAATAATATATATAAAAAATACAAAAATTCCGCTTCGGATATCCGCATCTGCCTGACATTTGAAAGTAACTCAACCGATAACTATCAAACATATTTCGAAACTGACGAAACGTCACTGACTAAAGGTTTATTCAGCGAACGTAACGTAGAGATTCTTCTTCTTTGTGGATCAAAGCTTTCATAACATTTCACGGGGCGGAAACTGTTCCAGTTTTCAGAATTCCGCTCTATTGTGTACGGTGTGATTTACTTGTTACAAGCATGTGTCCTTTCATCGCATAAGCGGAATACGGTAAATGTAAAGTTTGTATGGTTGTATGGCGGAAAAAATATTTTTTAATTATTTTATTATTGTCGCTCGATGTGAAGGACATTATTTTAAAATATAGTGTTGAATTGTTTTCGGTTACTATTATAATGTAAAACGCTGCATTATTTATATAAAGTTTATATTTATGGGTCTTGAGTATAATTTTCACGACAAGAAATATATTATATTACTGTACATTGTTTGGAAATATATTACATGAAATAAAAATGTTATAACATTTGTTCTTGATAATATTTTAGTCTAGATACTTTTTATTTCCAATTAATTACAATTTAGATTTAGAAAAAATAAATAAACAACTATTTATAATCTTACAAAAAATACAAAAATTAGTTCAAACACTCTTTTACTAACACCGAGGAGCTACGCCCCCTACTCATTTCGCTTGTCAACCCCCAGAGTCACTGGTCTCGCTCACTTGTCAATTGTGCATGTAACCGAATGAAACAATAAACATATTTGGATATCATAGTATCCTCGTCCCAAATAAATAAGTCAACACCATTGATTTTTTTATTTTTTATGGATAATTTCGATTTTATATTATATATATATATATATAGAGAGAGAGAGAGAGAAGAGAGATATACGTATTTGGATTTTGGAGCAATGGATAAACAAATTACTCATACATGGTGAAAGAAAATACTGAACATAATAATATTTCTATCATGAAAAATGTTGACAAGTTTTTTTATTCAAAAGGCTGAACGAACTTTTTATACAATTTCATAAATAAGAAGTCATAGTTATCAATTTATATATTATATTCCGATTTTGAATTTCTTTCCTATAAACATAACGATTTTACAGGAACATTCGTATGAATAAATAAAGTTAAATGAAAATCATTTAAATGAACGACTGGAATCAGGATTTCCGTTTCAAGAGCATTGTTCGTACGATGAAGTTATCTCCGCACATATACTTAAAAGTTTAATTATTAATTCATACATTGTTACATAAATCATGAAACCCACTTGTAAAAGAAAACTATTTCGGTTAGTGAACGTATATTAAAACTCGTACGTGATACATCTAAGTAATTATTTTAATTATCGTTTAGTATCCTCCATCGTCTTCGTAATATTTTTCGCGAACTTTGGCAAATGTTCCATTTATGTGTTAAGAAGTTTCGTTTAATACAGTCCGTACACAATGAAACGTTTGTTATACTAATTGCATTGCCGTCCTTAGTAAACACAGCAGTCGTTTGTAGTTGCTAACACTATACGCAGATAATAAACAGTATGCGATTTATACGTAGATATTTGCTAGCGTAAACCACGACAGACCATAAATATTTATTAACCTATGGTTAAATAACTTTGAACTGAACTCGATGTACATTAATTTATATGTACGATCTGTAAGCGAAAAATAATTATCTGTAGTTAATCAGCCGCACAACACGACATGGACAGAGTTGCTTTAGACAGGATTATTTCTTTCGTTAAACGACTGTGAAATAGCTAATAATTCAACAAAGTATTTTATTTCCAGATCTTACTGTTCTTCAGTGTGAAATGTTATCTCTTTAAATTTCAATTATCTACTTACTTTGTTGTAATATTTTCATTTTTATTTTTATTTAAAGCAATTTTCGTTTCTATTATAATTTCCTTTTTTTAAAAAAAAATCAATCATTCATTTAAATAACAAGCGAATAATAATCCTATGTTTTGAATATTAATTATTTTTTTTCTAATATCTTACTGATTTTATAAAAACGATACTACGATTTATTGTTTAATTTTTTTGAAAATAACGATTTATTATTCATATTCTTTTAAATAAAATAAAATACAGATTGAAATAAAATTATTTAAGTTAATATATTCTTACCATTTACAAATAAGATAAAAAAATACATTTTTTTAATTTTTAATTAAATTAATAAAAAAATTTTATGTAAAAATTATTTAGTTGATTTATATATAAACAATTATTTTCATAAATTATTTTTTATAGCTCTAAAAACCATAAAGAGTTTCTCATTAAAATTTTTTTTAATTCAGAAACGATCATTTTTATTCTTGCTTATGTGCATTTTTATAATATTCCATTAAGCTCATAATATAGATGTACAAAAAAATTAATGCAAAACAAGTAAAATGATTTCTGAAAGTGAATTTAATCAAAGAACCAAAAACTGTATTAGAACAATTATTTTTTTAGTAGTATCTTTGTTTTTGTTAACCAATCAATTGCATTAAATACCAAAATATTATTCGAATTTTTTAAAATGAACTTTTGCTTTTAATATAATTTAATTGTATTTTCCACGAAACAATAAAATATATCATTCGTAAATAATTTCATTGAAAATGCAGAGTGATAATAAACTCCAATTTATTACAACATGTTCAATGACTAATATAAACATTGTTATTCATAATTCATCCAATTATCTAGTGTCAATCTTTTAACTTGTGTACATTGAATAAAACCTATTTTCGACCCTATTTTATTATTAGTGCTTTTATTGAGCGATAAATTTGTTTCAAATTTTCTTCCTAACTATAAAACATGTAACTAAAGCCAACGTATTGTTAAAAACAGATTTCGGAAATGTAGCCCTTAGGGATTGACGTTTGCATTGTCAACGTACATTCAGCACTTTTTTTTCAAGATTTTCTTACAGAACACTCTATCATGGTACTCATCTATTCTTCATGTAGTTCGAGTTTATTTTTATGTGATTTTTTTCGTTTAGCTTAATGCTCCCTTCTTGAATATCTGATCATTTTGTGAATACTGAGAAAATCTTTCAAAACTTTAAAAGTTTTCGATTTAGAAACGATAGTACAGTTATATTACATTTTTTAAATAGTTTAATTCATTACATATATAGGTATGTATATATATATATATATATATATATATATATATATATATATATTTAAATAAGTAAATATCATCTATTGATTGGTCGTTTGGTCGTTTGATTTTTAAAATTTTAATTGTTTAACCTTTTTTATATTTTATATATTCACTTCTAGGAACAGTAATTGTATCAAACATCAACATTGTATTAACATCCGCTTAAGACAGAAAATCTGGTAGCAAAAAAAAATAGTAAAGAACAAGTCTTCAATTTTCACTCACTTCTCCAGCTTATTATATTCTTAAAGGGTTTCACTGCAATGACTGTGGTTTCAACACAGGAATGCAGTTCATTCCAGGCACGAAAGCTTCTATGAAAGATTAAACATTCACTCATTCTCCGTGCTAAACCGCGAATTATATGTTTAAACTCGCCATCCGCAAGGCACAAATTACACGGATAAATCAGTTATTTTATACTATGATTTTGTTGTATTTTCTTAAAAAAATTATTTCACTTAGTAGGATTCTTAAACAAAACATTTAAAACTTTTCGATAGTTGGATGTTTCACTTATTGTTGTGCCAGATAATCATTTTTTAATGTTAAATTCTATTTAATTTTCTTGCTGCTATGCTATATTTTTCTTTTTCTTTTATTTTATTTTGTGTTAATATCGTTCATTATTCATTTAAAATATTTATATTCAATAGCTTTTACTAGGCATATTTGTTCGAATAATATATATATATATATATATATATATGTGTGTGTATGTTGATAAATAAAAATTTATTTATTAAGCCAAACACAAATTAATGGTAACAATATATATATATATATATATATATATATATATATATATATATATATATATATATATATGAATGTGTGTATGCCAATGTAAGTATGGCTCCTTGAAAAAGCAATTTTATTTTTCAATTGTATAAATATTTCAAAGAATCCAATATAAAATTCCAATACTTGTTTCAATTGACGTTCGTATATATTTAATTTATCATAACAGGAACATAAAAACAAATACAAATTGTAATTTAAAGTCAATTCAGTACAACGTACAAATACTTTAAGAATATATAAATTGAAACGTATAGTATAAGAAAAAATAAATGTATGTATGTGTGTGTGTGTGTAGATATGTACGCATTGCGAGTCTGGTGTGTTTGTGTACACACAAGACCAATCCAGTGGCACAAATCAAACCAGTAATCTGAAACAAATAGCACATAATAAAGTGAATTACACGACACGGCATTCTATAACTTTAAATACTGTCGGATTAGGCAAATGTCAATTTATCTTCGTTTAGAAGTTACACCATTTATATCGAATGCGTAACAATTCCAGTTATATGTACCAGTCCCAAGATGGTGCTTGCATCGTTTTAACGATAACAGTCACAAGCGTTGGGAGTCGTCGCGGGCCATACAAATTGTTTGCCACTAAACACAAACTCCTAGTTCTTGTCATATTACAGTAACCAATGGCCTTGTAAGCAACATTCGCTTAATACAGGATGAGGCGCAAATGGTGCGAATTGTACTCGTAATTATCGTGTAATCAGTTTATAGTCGTTATTCGTAATTACGATTTGATTAGATTAACGTGTGAATGTTTAAAATCAATGTGACATCCGAATGTGTCCTGATTTCAGATACTAATGTGAGTTCTAGTCCATTAGGTCGATTATATTTTTTAGTTTCAGAATATAATTTCATATTTTATATAAAATAACTGTACAGAGACAATCGTAGATAAATGATTAGTTAAATTATTCAAATCCATATTCTACTTTTTTATATACATGAAATCTGATTGATCACAGAGATCCCGGAATGATGTCACTATATAACTGTAATTCATTTTTATAAATGCCTACTGACTTGTGTCAAAGTTTTTTCTATTTCTGTCTAAAAGGTCAATCAATTTGACGCAGTAGTTTCTAAAATTGTTATTTCTTTATATTTGTATACTTTTGTGTTTATTATAATGCTATTTTTTAAAAATACTCAAATAATAAGGCAATGGTTATTTTATTCCAATTATTGAATGTTAATGTAGTATAGATTTACAGCAAATAAAAATGTTTTTATAAAGTTTTACATAATTTATAGAATAAAACCAAAAAAAAAAAACACCAAAACATAATCGATTAAGACAAATGTGTATTGATAAACCTTTCAGTACTAAAATAATCGAATACAATAATCAAAATATTGTAATAATTTTTGAATGTAAATGATTACTACTTCATATTTAATTAAGGGCAGAAATTATCATATTTTTTTGAAAAGGATTTCGATTTTAAGGTAAATAAAATAAATTCTTATATATTTTAAGGGTGAAAATTTAAATAAAAAGCAATATATAAAGTTTTATTTTCAAAATATTCGGCAGTTATTAAATATTTCGAAAGAATATGAAGAATACTTTTTTGTGATGTGCAAAGTGATTCATGAGGAAAGTGAATTTATCCACGGTGCCAAATACCGTAATTTGGTTATTTTTATTAATAACAGTTTTTAAATATTCATATATAAAAGCATGATTTATGACAATAATCCCAAAGAAACATTGAATTGTTTTTATTTTACTATTGTAAGTTGATAAATATTTTCTCTGTTACTAAAATAAATATTAGTGTTTTCTTACAATATTTACACAAAGTTGCGTTGTACTTGATTTTGATTTTCGTTGAATAATTAACACATAATATTCTCTACTAATTACGTCCCACCTGTATGTTCTCTGACATTTAAATTTTGTCGTATCTGCTCGCAAATTTGAACCCTCGAGGAAATACCATGGATACGCAGTACAAAGACTTTCGACGAAAACCTGTATATTTTGTATATGCGTTCTCAAATGTATTCGTGTTTACTGCTTTATTTAGTATACTCTGAGACATAAAATAAGGGTATACAATTTATGACTCGTGACCTAAACATGACGACGTTAAATGGACCTAGTTATGAACATTTAATTTTTTTTTTCGCTAATTATAATTTATGAAGCATAAAAAATATGCTGAATCATAAAACACGAATACATTAATTACTATCATGTCCTTAAACGGTAATGTTTTTCCAGTGATGAATAATGTAGTTCACTTTAACTACTCAGCATCTATGATATATTCAACTTTTTATTAACAGCATAGGATGATCACGTAGAAAGGAAATTAATGTAACACAGTAAATGTTTATAATGCTTCAGTTTCAGAATGTGCATACGTTTCAGTCGTTGTTTTTTCATGAAAACTAGAAATAACATATTATGAAATTGAATTATTTTACAACAGTCCATAAAGTATTCCATACTAAAGTTTATTTTTAGCAGCGACAGATGAATAGTATTCTTAGCATCTAATCAATATATTGTGAATTTAACTTGAACATTTCACGAATGTTATGCTTATTAAGAAACAATATTTTTTTAAAAGTTTTGTTTAAGATATCATATAATAATATAGTGTTATATATATATATATATATATATGTATATATATATATATATATATATATGTATTAATATATGATCAGATATAAAAATATATTGTTATCAACTTCAGGTTAAAATTATATATGTGAAAAAAAGGTATTCAAACAGAAAATCTTAACAGATGGCATAACATCTAATAAATAACTAAAAAAAAAACAATTTAATTTCATTTGTAATTATTTTTATAATAATACTAGGGGGCTATGCCCCCTACTCACTCTGAATTCCACTACATGTTTTTTAAAAATTTTTGTCGTCAATTTTTTCAAATTTTACAGGAACATTTCTTTATATATAGATAGATATCTTTTCAAGCGTGATAATGTATGTATACATACAGCGAAATTGAGAGAAATTAATATCAATTTAACAACACAATATTAGTCGTTTTGATAAGAATTTATTTAATAAATAGTTCCTTGTTTTTTTCATGCTTAAATGTGATAATAAATAAATTTATATAATTATATATCGTTCAAGTATAGTAACTTAATAAAGACTCTCTCTTTCTCTTTCCCTCTCACACATACACACACTATATATATATATATATATATATATATATATATGTATGTATAATGAAACATAATACTATAATAAAAAAAGTATATATTTCAATTATTACTTAAATTATTTAATAAAATATTTGAAACAAATGTAAACATTTTTACTGTCAGAAGTTTCAGAAAATTCTATGTTTAAACGAATGACATGGCAAAAAAATACAATATTTACACTTTAGACTGAAAATGCGGCAGTCGTATTTTCACATATAAACTGGCATTAAATATATATATATATATATATATATATATATATATATATATATATATGTATATAAAACTAAATATGTTTATTAAAGAGAAACGTGTTTTATGAAATTTACAGAAATAACAAAATGTATTACAGTAAATGAAGATATAACTTCAAGAAAAAAATATATGAAAACCTGTTTTTATTTTTCCAGTTGTTTATTGTACTTTCACACACATACAGACACACACACATTATATATATATATATATATATATATATACATATGTATGTATGTGTGTGTGTACGAATAAACGAACCCGTTTGCATGAAAAGTAATGCTGAAATATTGGAAACCAAAAACGTAATTAATTGAAACTCGTTAAAAACAATCATCCTCACGGACAATTAATTCAAAATATCGCATCGTTGTTTAACGTGAAGAGCGTCACTCGCCAGCATGCACTCCGCGATAGATTTAATGGCCCTACTTTATATCCTCATACAAAACGGACAAACTTTCACGTACATCCACGTTAACATACACCCCCGTTCCATCTCTATTTCGCTTACAGTGACATAAAATACAAACATTTCGAACGGATAAGGTTTGTTTCACTTTACTTAGGATTAAATCCACAATGTGGTTAGAGGAGTTATTTATAGAAACAATTTCTTTGTCGAATATTTATGTTAGAATGTTGCTATATAGTTGAATTGTAGACTTGTGTGCTTTGCCTTCGACAATATGCATCCATTGGCCAATATTTGACTTGAAAACATAACATATATTTTTTTCACATAAGGTTTTATACAATTTGAATTAAAGCCATTTATTTTGAAACAAATTAAGCGAACAAAGAAATTATTTTTGTAATTATAATAAATAACCATATGAGTCCACCAGAATATAAAAAGGATCGATCTGTATTTAAAAATCGCAAATAAAAACATATTTTTTATTTTCTTCGTTTACTCTTAGATTTATGTGCATTTCGTTGACGATACCATTATCTTCAAATCGAGCAATTACATAAAAGTGGCCTCACATTGTTGTGTGAGTGTTTAAATTGATTTATTTGTGAATGCAAAACGCTTTTTATACTCAAAACATACAAGTTTTAAATAAATTTTATTTTATAATATATTTCTTAATTTTACCTACAGAAATAGAGTATCATCCAAATTATTCTACTTGAATCTCAATTTGTTGGTTTGAAAATTATTTTAACACAAATACAAATTTGAGATCAAAGGAGATATTCTTACTTCATGCTTCTAGTGATTTAGTTCTCATAATTCTATCAATTAAAGATTTTAAGCGGATAATTTATTCTTTATCGATGATTAGACAATACATCTTATATTTAATATTCAAGTAAGGCTGTACTTGATTTAATGATCGTTTTTTAATACTTGATTTAATAAAAAATTATACATTTCTCTTATGAATACAATGAAAGCTTTCCATCGAGGATGAAAAAATATTCAAATCCATTAAATTATCGCAGAGAATCGTTCGCAGATGACATGAACTCGTCAAGACCGAATCTGAATTCAAATAAATTCACTCTGATAGAAAATAAAATAAAAAAAGGAGACGAAAATAGAAAAGTTGGCACAATCTGTACTTTCATGACACAAAGAGTGTTTTTCGGTGGAGTGAATGCCGTAAGCAAAACGCGGTCAAAGCAGATACAGTCGAAATGCGCGCAGCAGATACGCGCGCCGCCGCCAGGACGAACTGTAGAAACAGGAGATTTCGCTTTGTGAAGTTTTCAAAGTCGGCCAAACCGTTGTACGACCGCGGTGCGACTACAGAGGCGCTTTTGCTTTGACTGCGGTTGCAATCGCAGAGCAAGATAGCGTGTAATTGAAATTAGTTGTCGTGCCTGCCGTTGCGGCGCTCGCGTCGCTAAGTTAATTTATCGTCACAAATCTACAGAGGCGTCGACGTCGACGACGTCGTATCCCTTTCCTGTGGAATTACGTCACAGGTTGCGCGTTCACGATATGACGTCGGCTGGATGGTGGCCCTCCGTTCGACCGACCATCCGCGATCGGATCGCGTGTCCTCCCTATTCTCCTCCCCATACCTGACCCGACCGCTCGTTCATTCCTCCGTATTACCGAAAATGAAGAAAGAGTTCCCTGCGCAAGAAAAACTTTCAAAGTTGATTTTTCTTTGACTCGATGTCGGTACAGATGTTTTTGATTAATGTGAAGTTTGGACGTTGTTCAGACAGTATCTGCAGAATTCGTGCCACTGATTGGAAAGTTTTCATTTTAAATTAAAACATTGCTTCATTTCACATCTATTTTAAAGAAATGCGTTTCTTAATTAAGAGAGAATACATTTATTTAAACATGTTTCTTTGACTTCTGAAGTCTTTCAAACAATATCCTTAACACAATATTTATTTTCATTCTGTTTGTATCTCGACTGAAATTCCACAGACGTTCATGCTATAACGTGCAATATTAAGCGACATCATTAACAGAACGTGCAATATTACTGTAAAAAAATACACGCCAAAATAAAAATTCAGAATTCAAAAACATTTTTTTTGTATTATACTATTCGAGAACTGTAATTTTGTACAATTTATATTATAATTATGTATCATTTGAAATATTACCATAAATAAAAATGATTTGATTATTTTCTAATTTTTGAAAAACTGAATTTAGATTTCCAGTGGCCGAATCTCTTAGAAGCAAAAATTCTATAACAACGATTCTTCTGTGGAAATTTAATAAAATTTGATGCAAAACTTTCTCTTACACTATATTCTCCTATTTTCGATTATACATGTTTATTATTGTTAGAAACATTAAATAAAATCTCATTTGTAATATTTAGCAGCAACTTTGTAAGTTAATGTTTCTTCATGTCTCTTTTAGCAAGTAAAATTTAAAAAAAAACTATTTTTTAGAACACACACATTTTTAAAATTTAAAATACATCGAATAGAAAAAGTAAATATTAAATATAAATATATCTTGAAGACAAATAAAATATATTTGTGTTATATGAAACTACAATTACCAACTTTCAAAAAAGAATAATACCTGTGGAAAGTTGTATTTTTGTGGTTTTGTGTGTGTGTGTGTGTGATTTTTATTTTTTTTTTTAAATAACACATGATTGCAAGTTTAGTGAAAATCTCTATAAAAACCAATGCATTGATAAAAAGAAACTTTGATCTATATTGATATTAAAATAGTTTTAAAAAATTGATTTTTCGAACACCTCATATCTTTTCAATTTTATGATAATATTATTAAGAACTAGTTAAAAATAATAAAATTTCGAATACTCTTAAGAAGAATTTCTTTAAATGTTTTTATTTGCAACAGATGAATTAAACATAAGCACATTTCCGTAATTACATTTTACCCAGCGTGCAATTTAAACATTATTAATGAATGATGTACTAATTAAATATATCCGATATTATTAATAATTATACAACTTGCTACATATAAATAGTAATTCAACGATGTGTTAATTAACGCAATAACAACATGTATCGTTTCTTTAAATTGCTAACATATGAAACTTGACTCGAAATGGATGGTGTGTGTTATCTAAACTAAGACCTAGAAAGACGTGTCGTCTGTTCAAGTTATTTACTCTGTTAAATTAATCTACGACCGAGTGCTGATTGTATCTACAGGTTACGTGTGTGCGGTACGATCCTTGTTCGTATTCCGTACACGAACAAAGTTCTCAGTTTGTTTGTATCGAGTGTTTCTATAAACGACAAGTACGGACTACGATTGAAAACGGTTTACAACACTGTACGCAAATATTTACATCTTGTGTGTCAATAGGAGTGTTTTAAATACGATTTGCTGAAGAGAAAGATCACGATGTTTTAGATATAAATAGAATCTGATTCAACAAGATGGTAAACTTGCGTCGCGAGGATAATGTTATCTTCTTAACGTTTCCATACATTAAAGACCAGCAGCAACTCCATTTAGTGTGCAAAATTTTAATCGATTTAAACAAATAATTAATTCATTGTAATCTACTGTGTAATTTAAATACAGTTCTGTTTTATTTAGGGATTTTTAAACAATAACGTTTTTTAGTCTTTAATATTGATTTAAAAAATAACTTTTGAAGAAATGTATTTTGATTCATAAAAAGTTTAATATAAAATAACAAATTCTTTAGCGAATATTATAATTCGACTTTGAAAAAGAGACTATTAAAAAAAGATATAGCATGTCATATTAATTTTAATATACTTTTTATAGCCCGTACTTTATAAATCATTCTGTGAGTTAATAAATGTATTACTTATTTTAGCAAAATTCACATTTTTTTACGATTAAGATATTATAAGAACATCTGATATAAAATAATGTGATTAAAAGATTACTAGTATTCGAATCTAAACAGTATAATTAATTAAATTTTTGTTTTATTATACAAATATTTGAATTTTTGAAACGAAATGTAGAAAAATTGGAATAAAGTCTAGCTGTCTATTGCATTGTTAATAATAGGTTAAATTTACAATATCTGACAAAAGTACATTTTTTTTTATTAAAAATGTTAATTTGAATCACTTAATTCATAAAATTTATTCCAAATTCATGGTAAAATATTTTAAGTGATTTTTGCACTCTTTAGATGAACGTTTCTGAAACTTTTCCTATGACGAAACACTTCACAAATCTTAAAATTTTAACGGAACACCTTGATTATTTTGTATGGTAAATAAATAACAAATATAAATAATAAAATATTAATATAAATAATAAATAAAATAAATCAGTTAATTTATGCGTTAAGAAAAAAACACACATTTATTCTCAAATGTCAATTTTTCAAAAAAAAAAAAAAATAGTAAAATAAATTAGCATATATATATATATATATATATATTGTAAAATTGCGTTCTTAATGACAGATGTTCTTGGGTCTTTGAATTACAAATTCTTTTGATATCAGGCACTATATTAGAAAGTTGAATTCTCATATCTGGTGTAGAGTCTGTTCCTGGACTTTGATTTGGTTGCAGCATAATATGAGAATCCTGTCTCCCGTAAATATGTCGTTATCAAAGAAAGTAGAACAAGAATAACTAGTTTCGAAACGATGGGGTACTCTTCTGATAAATTTGTCCAGAAATCATTTAATGAAAGTTCCTTGTGTTTTTGTTTTAAATGAAAGTCACTAATTAAGTCAATTAGATTTTCATAATCACTTGCACTGAAGCCTGCTGGCTTAGCCGTCGCTGTAAATGAATTCTAAACACATGAATTATCCTCACTAAATTTTGGAAAATATTGCAAAAGGAATGATTGTGTCATGCAAGTGTTCTAAAATTACATTAGGAACTTCTTCATTTAATTTAAAAAAAAATTTCAGTCAAAAATTCATGCAAGGCGGGAAAACAAAAAAAATAATCTGTTTAACTGTAGAAATCCAGAATTGATCTTTCTATCAAAAAATGCAATTTTATCTCTTATATTAAAATTTGTAATATTCTTTCCTTGTAATGATAGGTTAATTCCATTGCACTTTGTAAAAATATCTATCAGATACGCAAGACTCATCGACCATAAAGAATTTGTTAAAAATTCATTAAAATCTTGTCCTAAATAAAATGACTTCAAGAAGACCAATAACTCACTACGCAAAGTGAGCAGCGGTTCATTTTCAAACATGTTTGAAACTGTGGCATTATTTAAAACCATTCCAGACTCATATTCATTTTGATAATTTTTCACGGAACAGATATTCACTTCCCGCGGAACATAGTTTGAGAAACACTGCTTTATATGTTCTTTGTTCTTTACATGAGCCGTTTTTACTTGAATCATAATATTTTAAAAGCTATATATATATATAATATTCCTAATCTTTGTCGTTGTAGCTACATTGTAAAAAATAAAAAAAATGTCTTTACTCTGAGGGTGATAAAATTGACATCTAAATAATCAATTATTAGACATTTTGATAAAAGAAAGGAAGACGTTTCCGAACGTCGATTTATTTATGAAAATACATGTTATTTTTTTCTAAACGCGATCGATAACAGGACATTGTGTTCATTTAATGTAACAGCACGCATCTGTATATCGACTAACATTAATTAATTATAACATCATCTGTTCCACACGTCAAACTAAGTGCGAATAAGCGTAAAGTAAGCAAAAGATCCGCTACATGTCGTTTTGTTCTTCCGTGAAAGTTTTTGAAAGCGAGCCGAGGGCGCCGCGCCAGACGCGCAAATATAGATAAATATCCGCGACTTGAAACATTTCCAGTACAAATTTACATTTCGTTATGAGAACGGAAACGTAACGGAATCTCCACGGAACGTATAAGATAAATGGGCTTCCTCCTCCGCGCAACTCGCTAATGGGCTGACAGTGTGCGCCCGCTGCTGTTGTGTCGTGTCACGTTCGTTTTTGAACAGGGCTGTCAAACACATCCACCGATACGCGTGTAGTGTGCCCGAAATGTAATTAAAAATCACGTTCCGCGCGACTCGTATTTGTGACACAGTCTCAACAGATTGTTTTTCCCCTACTTTGTGTTTTTTTTTCGTTTTTTTTTACTGAAAATAAAACGCGACTGACGTAGACTGAGTGAAAGGATCTAGAATACAGTAAAATGGAATATCGGAGAAGATAAGACGTTTTAAAATAAATAACAGTCTCCGCGTAAATAAATCTATTCAGTTATATAAAACCTTCAAAATTATTGCAATCCGTTATCACAGCACTTCCAGTTTGAATGGTTCAGTACTTGTCTTCTCCACGAATTTCGTATACATTTTCTGATATTTTCATCATATTTATTTATTGGTCTCTTTTGAAATTTTTTTTGTATTTCTTGACTTTCAATAATAATTTATGTGCTGCATCTGTTTTTTATTCTTCTAATATATATATATACGTGGGTTGTTTGAGAAATATGATAAAAAAAGCAAAGTAAACTCCGTTTTTTGAAAAAAATCCATTTCATTTCTCAACATAGTCTCTATTGAGAGCTATATACTTGGTCTAGCAAGTCTGCAAAATATGCATTGACGGCGACGATGAATCCTCATTCGATTAGAATTTCTTCCCACCGAGACAAATTTTCAAGTTTGGGGAAAGGAAAAAATCACTCAGGGCCAAGAATAGGGTAGATGAGAAATCAATTCAGAGTTTAATTCGTGTAATTTTGCTATTGTGACGGTCGATTTGTGGGACGGCGTTGTCCTGGTGAAAGAACAATTTTCTGTGCATCAATCTTGGTCGTTTTTGTTTCAGCTCTTCTTTCAAACGGTTCAATAATGTTGCATAATAGATTCATGTTATAGTTTTTTCCTTCGTTAAGTAGTCGATCAGAACGATTCCTTAAGAATCTCAAAAAACAGTGGCAATCACTTTCTCAACCGGCAAAACGGTCTTCACCTTCTTCGGTGCACTTTCACCAGTCGTTGTTCACTGCTTTGACTGTTGCTTCGACTCGGTGTGTAGTGGTGGATCCATGTTTCATCCACAGTGACGAATCGATGCCAAAAGGTCTGCTCGTTTTTTTCAATTTTTGCAGCAACTGCTACAATACTCGCTTCGCACATCTACAGAACGTGAACAACGAGTCGCTTCTGACTGAAATTTTGCTTACGTTAATTTAAAAAATGTTACTTGATATCAGTGACCTTACCAAATAAATAGTGGCGCCACATCATATAAATTTACACAAACTTATCAAACGACCCACGTATATATATATATATATATATATATATATATATATATAAATATGTATGTATGTATGTTTGTGTGTGTAAGAGAGAGAGAGAGAGTAACGAAATAAGCACATTCTAATATTCTTTGATTTTTTTCTAATTAACTTGAACATAATTTCGATACAAAGGCAATTAGAACGTAAGAAATAATTATTCAATTGAAGTCGACCATTAGGGTGGATTAACTGACGTTAAATGCTCAACATGCATAACGAATTTAACTTTCCTTGATTCATGGCACTTGTTAGAAAGTTTTTTAACTTTTTTCCGTCCTCTTAATACGAAAAAATACCGTACGTCTACGTGACAAAGGTAGAGTTTGTTAGGCAGCGAGAACGAATTGGAACAATTTACTTTTTTTATCTTTGATTAATATTCTCGAGTTTCTTTTTATGAAAGTGACATTTTGTTTTCATATGCTTGCATATGCTAAAACACACACAGGCATATATATATATATATATATATATATATATATACATGACTGATTAACATGTTCTAATTGAAATAAAGGATATGTATTTAAACTATAGAATATATCTATAAAAACGTATGTTTTTTATAAAAAATAATATTTTACTTTAAAAATTTATTATATTATTGGCATTGTTATACTGTGTGAAAAAAATACTGCCGAAGTCACGACAAAAATTTGTTCAGCTTTAGAGGAAAGTGTTGCGATGCATAAGATATGCAAAAAATTCTAAAACAGTGGAAGAGTTCCGAAAATACATTACGACTATATCGACTCAAAACCGCTATATATATTTTTCAACAAGAGATTCGTCAGTCACCCGACAGGTGGAACAAAGTTATATAAAATAATTGGTGATATTTCGAGGATTGAAGTGCTTTCCATTTTTTTTTTGTAAATATTTATTTTTTTTATAAAAAAGGCATCGAATTAATTTGTACACCTAATGCTGGTTTTCGTTTTAAACGCATTTAATTTTATTTGTTCTGTTGATAACACAAAAAACAATTTTAATATTTAATTAAAATATTAGGTTGGTAGGAATTAATTGCGGTTTTTGTTTTCTGAATTCTAACCTTAATTTTTTTCAATAAATGTGTTCATCGTGTGCATTTTTCGGTCTGTATTTTGGTAACATCGACTTTGGTTTTGTTACTAATTTTAGTTCAAATTGAGCTATTGAATTAAAGATGGAAAAGAAGCAAATAAAAGAATTTTTTTTTGTATGAGTATAAAACGGTTAGTAAAGCAGTAGAAACTGCTCATAAACAAAACGATGCTTTTGGTGTAAGTAGTGTTAAGAACGTACGGTGTAATTTTGGTTCCAAAATTTTCGTCCTGGGGACCAGAGCTTTGAAAATGTAGGTCACGGGCATCTTGCTTCAGTTCATATCGACCAACTGAAGGTGTTAGTTGAATCAGAACCACGCACAACAATTCGAGATCCTGCACAAAATTTAAGTGTTATCCATCCAACAATTCTGAACCACAAATGGAAAAATGTATATGATTTTCAAGGTCATAAAGTGCAATTATTTTTCTAACAACCTAATAATTATGCATAGTTTATAACTGTTTACGATAATATTAATATTTTCTTTGTATGTCATATACAAAGAATTAAAAATGTATTCTGTTCAAAAAACACTAATCGATGAAGAGATACGATGAAAAATATTAAAATATTTTTTTAAATAATATAAAATCCTGTTTAATATTTTATACAATATACTGATAAAGAAAACTTTTCAGAAAAGATAACAGACAAGATTATATAGATGAAAAAAGGAATTTATAGAAACTTATATTAAAAAATTTTGATAATGTTTACATCGAACAAAGTGAAAGAAATTTCAACATGAGATATACTTGTAAAAGATATTTGACCAATATTTAACCGGTTTAAAATATTATTTATAGATTATATATATATATACACAAACACACATACATTATATATATATATCCTATTTTTGGAGAAAAATGCGAATATCTATAATAAAATTTCAAAATATGGTTATCTGTATGTGACTTAAAAGTTGTAATTCATATATCAAATATATATATATATATATATATATATATATACATATATATATATATATATATATATATATATAAAATATGTATATGAGTTTATTATTAATTCTATCAAATTGACATGAAATTGATTCAATAACGACTTTTCAGTCATTAAAATTCAAGATTTAATTCATGTTTTAACAAATGCATTACTCCGTGTACACAGAAAACTTAATATAAATGTTTTTAATTAAAGTATCGAAAGTGCAAGAATTAAAATCGATATAAATCTAAGATAGTCTAGTTAGACTTTAATTAATTTATTGATTATTTAAAGACTCCAGGTCGCATCGTTATTAGAGTTTATAGTTACATGTAATGAAAATACGAAATCTCAGTATCAGAACTGTTACGTTTATTTGTTTGACACTTTATAGACTATTTCGTGCAGTAAATCCATTTTAAGTGGTAAAAGATCAAGTTTGGGATTATATTAAAATCTTTCTTCGTGAACAGTTTCGATGAAATGAAAGACTGTGAATGATTTCTATTAATGTGAATATTTTTTTTATAAATACATTTTAGTGTATCTATTATTGTATTATTTATAGGTTAACTAAATTGATAAACTGTTATAAATGTATAGCATAAATAATACAATCCAATTTTATGCTTACCTCCTGTATGAATTTTATGTTAATTAAATTGACACATGAAGGTTTAAACAGTTAGATTAATCATTTTTTGAATTTATACGTATTTAGTCATTTTAATAGCTTACATTATGCACAATCGCTAAATATCAGATAATAAATTTAGAGGAGAATGAATAATATTTACCGTTACATATATTAATGAAAAAACATGTTTATTCAATTTATATACCGCATTACCGTCTCGTAATTCTAATATCCTAAAACTTATTCACATTAGGAAATATTAACGGTTTTGATATTTAAAAAATGATGATAAGAATTTTCGTTTCCAACGTGCGAGAGTTTTACACACCATTTTTACTCATTTTGCATCCCTGAATATGTATGCAAATTTACGGAACACCTTTATGAAACATTCTGTTTGTGTATGTATACATGTATATATATATATGTGTGTGTGAGTGGGTGATTTTGTATGTGTGTATAATGTATCAAAAATTCAGTCAGCTTGGCAGACGTTGAATCAAAAATGTCGATTTGCATTTCTCAAACGCGATCGTTTTATCTCGACTGACACGCATTTCCTTGACCCGTCAACGAACGCTCGCTTGTTTTCAAACACACGACCCGATTCAGGCAAGTTAAAAGCTTCAGTGAATAGGAAATGAAAGAATTTTCCCTTTAGACTTTTATCCGCCGTATAGGTTCGCCTACTTGTCTCTCTTTGAGACGTACAATGCAACATACAGTGGCGGTACGTCCGACTGTTTCTAATAAAGACATATTGTTACATTTATACTTTTAGTTTTGTATCCGCTGATTCGATTAGTCTTTTTACTGGAATTTAAATTTTCACCTTTTCATTGATAACGAACACTATTGACAATCACATTTTCTAATACGCTTAATAAGGTATTCCATGTAATTTTACTATCTTGAAAAAATGAAATAGAATTCAACAAATTATTTTGGATTCAGTATAACGTCATTTCTTTTAAGTATTTATTTTATTATCAAGAAAAGAAATTTGTTTTGTTCAGTAGTATTTTCAATAAAAAAAATTTTTTGCCGATTATTTTCGTGTTTAAAAAATAAAACACACTTTTACAAATGAATCAGGGCGCCTAAAATATTCAGAGTGCCGCCAAAATGTACATAAGCAAAGAAAAATAATCGATAATGATTTATTGAGTATCTTTAATTACAAAATTTTTTTATAGTTTATAGGATCAAAAAATAATTCATTTATTCACTCTAGCGAGGCTGTACACTTTTGCAAAGAATACATACTTACTAAAAGCATATGATTGTTTTTAAAGTTTATTGGAATAATTTAAAGTAAAGTTTACAAAAGATGATATAAATTGATTAACTTTGTTGTTTACTTAGATTTTTGTAGAAATAAAGTTATTTTCGTTTGTTGTGTTTTTATATTTACTCCTAGTTATACTAATTTATACGATATAAGGTATTCAATGCAAAGTTATGCGAGTTCACTCTACGGAGTAGTTCACTGCATGCAATGTTCACTATATAGCGATTCTGCTGTATATATATATATATATATATATATATATATATATATATATAATTTCTTAAATACAAAATAACATAATTGAATAAAAGTTTAAATGTATTTAATGTTCATTCCTTATTTGAAAATAATTTTAAAAATGTGTTAAATATATAAAATATTATTACCATTTTATAGAAATTATTATTATTTTTATAATCAAAGTTAATGATATATATATATATATATATATATATATATATGTATTTATATATATATATATATATAGAGAGAGAGAGAGAGAGAGATATAATTATCGCAAATAAAATTAAATGAAGTATTTCCTTGTTCATTTGTGTAAACATTCGCTCGTGATATTTGTTTTTAAAGTAAAGTTTGTTTACAATCAGACATATGAAATGAGACACGTAATTACCTGTATTACATTTAGGAAAAAGTAATTTATTTTATAATTAGATACGTTTATTATAACATTACATAACATGCACCGACAGTGGGGTTTTTACATCTTTTAGATGTAGCGAAGCTTTGAAATTCCAGCCAGATTGCGGATTTTGAATATAATATGTACGTGCGCGTATTTAATCCAGTCAGTGATATCTTAATTTCCTGTTTTATATGTATTTCGGGTGGTACATGTACATATAAACATACCCTCGTACATTTTCTCTCTCTCTCTATATATATATATATGAATTTTTGATATTATTGACATTTATGGTTTAAAATTCTTTGCCAATAATAATATTATAAAAAAGATATTTTACAGAATATAATATTATGTTTTTTGTTGTAAAATGTTACACTTTTTACCTTCACTGTTATTAAATTTTCGTGAAATATAGATTCTTAGTTTTCAAAATAATTTCAATAACTTCAAATAATTCAAAGCGAAACATGAAGGAAGACAAATAGATAAATAAAAGGATATAGAATGAATAAAAAATAACTTGAAGTTGCAGACATAATAGCATTAAAATTCTGAATTACAAATAAGCGAAACATAGTTAAAAAGAGAAAAATATTGAACGAACAAAAAAAGAGAAAGTCTATAAAGAATCTTTTTTTCTCGATTCTCCCTATTTGGAGTCTAGTCTGGGAGCGGTGTCGGTCCATCTCTGCCACTGGTCATTTTTTTCATCTCTTGCATGGTGCTTCCTCGCCGTCTTCCAAGCTGCTTTATGTTTCACTCGTACATAGTTCTTAGTCTCCTTCTTTCTCTTCTTCTCTGAAGCCTTTCTTCTAAACATTTCCCTTACTTTACTTTCTTCTTATGATCTGGATGCATGTCTATACTACTTCAACTTTCTCTTCTCGAAATATCTTTCATGGCCCGTACCTTCAAACTTTTTCTAATCCTGTCATTTCTTATGTAATCTCTCCTTGTTTTCCCTGCTACTCTTCGTAAGAACTTCATTTCCGCTGATGCGCCTTGTGTGCTTATTAAGTGTCGTCCAGCTCTATGCTCCATATAAGATTATTGATAGGAACACTGACTTATACATCTACAACTTGATATTCTTCTCTACCTCTTTCTTTACTATCACTATTTGACTAGGCTGGTCATAAATTCTGTTGATAGAAAAAATCTAACGTGTTGAAACTCTCAAAATGTTCAATAAAAGTGTCGGAAAGAAACGATTGATTTTTTTTATATTGAAACAAATTAAACATAAATTTTGTCTTCTAGTTGACCGTTAATGATCAATAACTATGTATTTCACTGATTTTTTTTAAAAAAAAATCTAGAAATTTAAATTCATATGTGATGTTATGAATTTTACATGAATTGTAAATTTGTTAAAAGTCGGAATTTAAAACGAAAATTGTAAAATTGAACTATAAATATATTTCAATTCATTTCAAATAAAATTCAACTCTTCTTTAAACTATAAAATACATGACGTAATTTCATATTCACAACCACAATCATCTATAATTTAATCTTATCGATTAAAACTAACCACAGATAATCATAATTAGCCGGATCCAACTAACAATATTTCTGAAAATGATTTACAATTTTCCTTAATTGGCGTTAATTAACAAATTCCCAAATTCAGTATAGTAATATTATATAATCAATGCTAACTAATGAGAATTCAAATACAATACAGATGCAGAGGGACTAACATTGAAACGTAAAATAGACATTATAAACAATTAATATATTGTTTACAAGTTAATGTGAAAATTTAGCTACTATAATATAATTAAATAAATTTGATATTATTTTTTTAATAATAAAAAGTTTATTTTCTTAAAAATGATCATTAATCTAAATATTTCATCAAAGTTCATTTCTTGATTTCCGTATATAGAATTCTAATGAGAAAAATGTGTTATTTTTAAATTGATTATTTCTTAACTAAATTGTATAAAATTAAATAAATGAATTTCACCAAACGAGTTTCATTTCAGAAAACCGTGAAAAATAATAGAAATTGAAAACTATAAAATTAAACTTTAACGTTGATTTATAACTGTTCCAATATAAATCCGTCGCAGATCCCCGAAACTCGATCCGGCAATCTTTTTTATTATTAATACAATTCGACAAATGTTATTAATGTTATAATCAGATTTACTCGAATCTCATATTGTTCTTCTTATATACGTTTTTTTTCCTTATTCTTTGCAGGGTTCAAGACATCACAGAGATCTGCCTGCTACATCATTCCCGAGCAGCACGACCACCACTTCCACCCATGTGCCATTACTCGAAACAAGTAAGTGAATCTCATTCTGTTACCGTTTTGTCTCAAGTTCGGGACCGACGTCTTTCTATAAAACAATTTCAAAGGAATTCGTCACAAAGTGTCTCGCGCATAAAAAAATCGATTCGGATTTACGACTTTTCATTTCGACGAGTCAGATATGGTCTTGTAATTATTTATATTGAAGGAATCTAAGAGTGTGTAATGAAATTATTTTATAAAGCTACAGTTGAAGAATAGCAGCATTTGTAATTCATTAAGAATATTTATTTTCAGTATAAACTCAGATTTTTTTAATTTGATTCAGTCTATGTTAATTTTAGATTTTTTTACTTCAACGTGTAATTCGTTCACTTCTACATAACTATATAAATATAAAAATAATTTGAAAACAATATAGAAGATTATAAATTATCTATTAAAGAGGTACAAAAATATATTTAAAAGTTTTAATCAACTCTTCAGCTTACTTAAACTACTATTATCTAAAATCAAATTATTATTTCACTACTATATATATATATAAATTTCTTACATTACTGTAAATTTTCTTAGTACATAATTAATAGTCCTAAATTCTATATCTATAGAAACTTTGTATTTGTATGTACTCAATAGGTACTAATTATGGAGTTAAATGCTACTAATGATTTTTTAATTTTTTTTTATGGACATATACATATTTAAAAAAATATCGTAGAACGCAGCTAACTATTTTTGTAAGTATTCGAATTGGTTTTATTTATCTTTTTTATATAAATATAAAGAAATATAAGTAAAATATATAAATACAATCTAATGTTATAATAGAAACAAACATGGCATATTACAAGGGAGAAAAACAATATTTTTTTTCAATTTTCATACCTGTGGATCTGGTAATGTACTGTGCGGATGATATTTTGTCAATTTTTTGAGTCTTGAGCTACTTTCACGTATTTTGCGGACCAGTAGTGTCAAACTTATATATGAACACAGGCCTCAAAATTCAGTTAAAGAGAATCTGCGGGTCGCAGATAAAAAAAAAGTTCTCCAAAAAAAAAATAACGAGCGAAAAAAGGTCTCATATTTATATTCTAAAATAACTCATTTAAATTCTACATTTATTTTCTCTTTAATGAATTTAAAAAATAATAATAATAATTTAAAAAATACATTGATTTAGGTCATCAAATGTTGCAATAAAATTTTAAATTAGAAAAATTTAAAAAAATTCATATATATTAATTATTATTAAAAGGACATATTGCAAGGAAGGAAAACAATGAAGTTTTGTCAATTTTTATTCCTGTGAATCTGGTAATGTACTGTGCGAGTGATATTTTATCAATTTTTTACCTTTACTCGGAAAACCAAAAAATAATAAAGATAGAATATTTCGGAAAATCAAGAACCTTGCATCAAAATTTGAAAAATGCTTTATTCAATAGTGAATCATCAGAGATTTTTAATAATATATATATATATATATATATATATATATATTTATATATATGTATATGCATATTTATATAGAGAGAGAGAGAGAGAGAAATGTATGAAGAAAAAGTCAAAAGTGCATTCAATAAACAAGTGTTTAAATATTAATTGACATTAATATGGTGTGTATGGTGAGGTTCTGAGTAATGTATACACACAAACATACACATGCACATACACACACACACACATATATATATATATATATATATATATATACATACATACCTTAATTATTTAAATGACACAAAGTCAATCAGATCGGCTTAAACTTTTAATTTATATATATATATTATATACGTTCTTCATTTCAAACTTCGTGTATGATAATTCCATAGATTAAATTATTCAACACTAATTAGAATTTCATTAACGATGATCAACTTCAGCTGTCGTTTGATCCGTTAATGCGAATCGGATCGTATATACTCGCGGCACCTTGATTATTATACACGGCACGTGATTAAATTCATGAATAAGCAATACGTATGGATCTTGTAGAAATTCTGAAGTGGATTCAGGACGTCATTTCATACCGTACGCATTGTATATACGTATATATAGACGTCTATTCTGTATGCGGTTGTGCTGGTTCGGCACGCACACACACACATACATACATATATATATATATATATATATATATGCTTGTATCAGTGTGTTAAAACGTACATGCGTATATGGTACGTGCGTACACATACGCACAGAATGGATGTATATGAACGGTTGTTTGGGATATTGGCGGTTTCCAAGAGATTTCAATGCTATTATCACGAAATCCGACAGCGTTGCATACATGTTTAACAACTCTAAATACTCCTCGCAAGTATTACGCACAGAGACATACGCTTGAATATGCAATACCTTTCTTATATATTAGATTATAAGTTTAACGAAAATCAACGTTAAGAGATTTGAGCACTTCAAGTTCACTGTTTTAACATTTCGTCAAATAGATTGCGTTGAGATCAATTTAGATGTTGTTGTTAATGCGACAGAATTATATTTATTTAGGTGTCTCACTCGTTGATGACTTAATGAAACGAACTTTATTTAATTGTTAGATACACTTTAATGCCGTTCAACGAACTATCCAATAATTCCATTTAATTATCTTATTATAAAGTAATACTTTCGGAAATTTAATTACTTGTTTAATGTTGAATTAAGGTCACAGTTGTGAAGACAGGCAAGTAAAACTTTTGTGAATTATATAGCTTCAAAATAATGTAGTTTATTTATCTATCTGTCAGGAGAATAAACTTAAATTCATGAATAATTCATGTAAATATTTAAAAAATATACATAAATTAACAGTTTTTAGGCGGGCGCCATTCTCATTATTTTTGTACGTGTAGCGGGCAAATCCAGTCATTGCGCCAGTGGCATGTGAATCAATTTTACAATTGTTATTGATCTGAAGGAACTCCATTTTGTAAATAAAAGATTGACTAATTACATGTAGATTTGTCATTTTTATAAAAATCAAAAAAATCAATTTTACAGACAATTAGTATTTAATTAATGTAATTATTTCACTTTCATCACTATCGGAATCACGAAAATCCATTTTCAAAATGGATAAAATTATGAAAAACACAATAAAACAAAACATGACTTCCTGTAAAGTCGCAGAATATAGTCTTCCACTGCTGTCGATCACGAAACCGAGCTTTTCAGTGTCCCGCTTTCTACGTTTATTCTATTCAGGACTGTGATCACAGTCTCCCACCTGCAAAGTATTAACTAAAACCGAAAACAAGAGCCTATTTTTACTTCAAAATGTCAAATGAATGAACATTATGATATTTTAATTAATATATGCTAGAATTACTGAAATTTTAGCTATTTAAATTTTTATACTAAATTTAAATTCAATATTCTCGTATTATCTTATTTATAAGTTTAATCAATAAATTCAGATTTATTTTATATTATATCATATGTCATGTTTTGTTATAAAATCGACAACTTTCTTTAAAAAATCGTTAAATGAAATCTATTCGACAGATGTGCTTGTTGGGTGTAAAAAATAATTCGGTGCCCTTAAATTGAATCAGTCATAAATCTGTTCTAAATTAAAATATTTTCTCATCGTTTTAGGACTTCAAAGTGCCAACCTTAATATTTAAAAACCCTATATATCCTGGCCAAGCAGTTGGCATAACCTCACAAAACAGTATTGAACACGATGACGTCCGAAAACCAGAATACTAAACATTAGTTTCGCATTCCAGTTAAAAAAATGCAACCGAAGTCACGGTAATGATTTGTTTATCTTTGGGGAAAAGTATTTTGATTCATTAAATATGTAAAAAATGATAAAATGGTGGAAGAGATTCAAAAATGCATTACGACTTCATAGACTCAAAGCCGCTATATTTTTTTCGACAAGGAATTCGTTACTTATTCGACAGATGGACCAAATTATACAAAATAATTGGGGATATTTTAAATATTGAATTGTATTCCATTTTTTCATAAACATTCATTTTCTATAAAAAGGGCACCGAATCGATTTGTACATCTAATATTTTAATGAACGTATATTAGGATTCATGTCTATATTTTATTCTTTTTAAATTTTCTTATATCTCAATCCTAATTACAAATTTAAACAAAAAGTTTTTTTTATTTTTTAATTAACTACTGGATTAAAAAAATATGTTTTATACCACGGAATAAAAAAATAAAATTGTTGTCGGTTCGTTACTAAAAAACAAATACTAAAAATAAAAAAGCATGATATAAATCTCAACATCACAACATTTTTTATTAAAAATTATATAAAAAACTAGTATTATATTGTGTATAATAATAACATATTTACTTTTATCTTTTTCCTTAATTTATGAAAAAATTACATATAATAGCTTCAAAGTAAACCTTAACATTGTTGAAATAATTTAAAGATATAAAAAAATAATACAAAAGCATTCCGTTTAATATAAACTGAACATGCGATTCCACTTGTACGTACTGTAAAAATATTTATTTCATTCCGGAATGAAAGTTTCCTATATTTTTAATTTTCTCTTCTAAACGTTTTATTATTTAAACGGTCACAATTCAAAAAAATGAACGAACATTTATTCGTCTCAACGTTGAACAAATATGTCTTTAACAAATTCACTACAATAAGTTTTATTCTGTAAGACGTACTCGAGTGCTTTATATGTATGGTAAACAGTGAGCTCATGGGGGTTACAAACATTTCGGTAATTTAATGCATTAAGATAAGGCTGGCGCTGTTTGGGATTTGAAAGATAATTAACCTGAAACATGAAATTTATAGTATTATATATTTCATGAACAATGATCATTATGTAGAGTACAATGATATTATCATACAGTGTGACTGGTGATTTCATCTAGATTAAAAGGGAAGGTATATATTACTGCTCTCAAACCTATTACGTACACAGGGAAGTCTGATTTGCATACTTGGTACATTTTTACAAAACAGTACACAGAGAGTTGCATAGTAAACGGAAACTTGTCATATTATCTTTCTCTATTTCAATTATATGATTTTATTTATAGAACAATCAGGTTGATTAAAAAATAAAATGGAGCAATGCTACATAAAAAATACTATTTTATATCTGATGTCAGTGTAAATAAACATTTCAAGTGTTAAGAATTATATTTTCAAAACTGCCAGCAAGTAAATTATTTGCGAAAAGAATAATAAATCTTACTTTTATTTTCAATGTATTCATTTTTTTTATAAAAATACATTTATATATTGCATTTTTCTTAACTGCAACCTCATTCTAATTCTTATTCGTATGCTGTGAGTTATTCTTGTTAACTTCTACAATCGATTTCAATTTTTCAGTTATCTCCAAGTCGTCTAATTTTAAACACATTCCATATTTTAACTAATTTTGAACCAATTCTTATTTAATTAAAAAGAACTTAATTTAAAAAAACCTTAACTCTTAAAAATAAAAAATATAACTTTTTGAAAGGTTCGTAGCAGATAACAAAAATAACAATTTAGGATATAGATTTAATCAAGGGTACCCAACCTTTTTCAGGTGCAGCCCAAAAGAAAGTCTACCTTCTTTATTGTGAGTTAAATATATATTTATTCATAAGGAAGCGCATTTACAAATAAACATTGAAAAAAATAAGACAACATAATAAAGAGACAAAAAGTTTTAAATAAGTTTACATTTTATAAAGACGATAAAATAATTACATAAAACATAGAAAACTCTATCTGTACTCTGTCATATAGCTTTCAAAATAGCTTATAATTGTTCAACTAGAAACTGGTAGCGATATTTATTTTTCAACAAATTCATTTATTAAAATTGATAAAAGCACACCTTGTGGATCACCGGTGATCCACGTCGGAACATAATAATAAAATCAAAGTCAATTTTATCAAAATACAGACCGAAAAATGCACTTTAAAATAATATTAACATGAACACGATGAAATGACACTCTCATTGAAAGAAATTAAAGTTATAATTCAGAAAACAAAAACCGCAATTATTTTCCTACCAACCTAATACTTATTACAGTAATGGATCAAACCCAAATCCCTTTTACTAAAAATATGTTTTCTATAAACGTAGCATTCTCTTGACATCCTCTTAGACATCTTTATTTATTTAGACTGTTTAATATCTTGATGACATCGGCGCAGCATCACTGGCATAGAGACATTCCTGTCTTATACAATTGCAACAGAAATTTAATCTTTCACAAGACACAATATGGAACATTGTTCGCACAAATCTAAGTTACCGAAAGTTCTGTAACCAATAGATATTTAAACAATTATCAGATAACTCTAAAAAAATTAATGGCAAAATCGCTTACTTTTCTTCAGTAATATAGGGAAATGTGTTATAGTTTTTAAACAATACCATAATCGAATATGAAATGTGAGTGTTATGTAAGTGAAATATTATTATATTTATGGCCTTAACCGACATGGGACAAAGTCAAAAAAATATAAAATATCTACCTATAGAAAAACCAACTTGTAACTTATTTATATTCAAAGTTTTAAAAAAGGATATGCATCTTATCTTACTTTTTGACTTGTTCTGAATTAATCACTAACCCGGTAATATATTTATAAATAAAATTTATCACTTTTTTTTATTAGAATACACACCAATCTTACACACTAATATTTAAAAATATTTTCCAAATATGTCTTCCGTGTTAATAAGAATTTATTTCTCAAATAACTCAATCAGTTAATGTAGCTATTTCGATATTCTCGTCGCAAATGTACATCAATAAATGAAATAATACGATTTCATTAATCAGAGAAAATTAAATAAGGAACTAACTTAAAAACAGAACCAATAAAAATACGTTTCCTCTTCAGATAATAATGAAATGAAATTAATATTCGATGTTTTGTGTTTTATTTTAACCGTTTATTATTCACTATTATTCGTATTATATTTAAAAATAACATGTTTATTTTGTATTGATAATACTGTTTTTGTTTGAATTTCTATTCGTATTATTATTGTTTATTTATTGTTTTGTATATATTGAAATTTTCTCTGATATATTTTAATTAATAATGTATTCCTTTGAATCAAGCTTATTTATATTCTGGATAATTAATGAATTCATTCATATTATATAAAGGATTTGATTCAATACCCATTTTTCACATTTCCATTCAGATTGTATGCTTTGTTTTATTCGTTTGAATAATTTATTATTAATTATTAACGTAAAGTAATATTCTGTTAGAAATACTTTTCGTTATACAGCAGATAAATATTTTATTATAAGAACTTACATCGTTTATAATAAATTATTAATATTTAAATAGAAACATTAATAATTTATAATTTCAGAAACAGTGTAAAATTTTCGTTTCATTCATAAGTCCAGTCATTTATAGAAATCGATTCGAATACAATATTTAAAAGTAATAAAACTTTTGATACAGTTAAACCAATAAATCGTTGTATTGAATCTAGGAATTCTTTAATTTTCAGCTTTATTTTCGATTGAATCGATTATATTGATATGGAATATAAAATTCCAAATATACATTAATGTTAAGTGCTTTTAAAAATTCTGTCGAACTATCAATCCATTTCAATGAATACAAATCAAGATTTAATAAATTTCGAATAAAAAATTCGTTTAACAAATGCACATATATATATATATATATATATATATTTATATATATATATATATATATATATATAGAAAATTAAAATTTAAAAGAAAGTATGTAAGTGCACCGCATAAAAATTTTTTGGCACTTTTTTAAACATATAAAGACTGAACACATTGAATATCTTTAAATATTTCATAAACATATTTTTATTTACAATATTAATTAAGTACTGTGGTTAAATTCATTTACACCAGTATTTCTAAAAATTTGGTATCCACATCTTCACAAATACACAAAATAATTTAAGGGAATATATGAACGAATTTTTTATTTATTTTTTTACAATTTTTTGCATAAGACAATTCATTAAACTTTATAAAAATAGTGTATGATATAGAAATATACTACAGAATATCACATCTAGTGAAAACTATACAAACAAATTTAAAGAAAATAAACACTAGCATTGTATACCTTTTATTATATATTAATAAATTAGTTTCAGCTTGTATAACGTGTTATAAATTTGAGCTCCTCTTAAAAAATATTATTCAGCAGTTAAACGTATTATCTACTTGATTATAACTGACTTAAATACATGTTCATTTCTAATCAGCAGAATTCCTAACCTCAAGAAAACAATAGCTTCAATCTTCTCTTATTCAACTATTAAAATATTAAATGGTGAAAAAATAAAATCGAATTTTAAATTATATGCATAAGTGTTAAAAAATAATATGACAAGTTAATTCCAAAATTAGTTTCCATCATCCTCAAACTATTTTTTTATAAAACTAAATTAACAAACATGTATTTCTAATTGATTTTCGATTACAATTTTTAATATTTTCATTACAGATCCATGTCTCGTCCACTACTGTCCAAAAGGTCAGGAATGCGTCGTGTCTACATCGAAAGAAGGCGCAGAGATGGTATCTTGGGCAGAATGTATATGCCAGAGGACGTGCGACGACGACGTCATAGTCGATGGTGCCGTTCCAAGACGTACCAGACGTTTAGTATGTGGATCCGATGGACACGTTTACCCAAGCCATTGTGAACTACACAGAGTTGCGTGCATTACAAAGAGTCATATATCTGTTGAAAGGGGAGCTCACTGTGTTGCTCACGGTAAATAACGATTTTAATTTCTATTGAATATATTTAAACGATGAATCATTGCATGGAATACAAGTGAATTATAATCTATATGTAATATTAAATAAATAATTACAATCAAATTAGTTATTACATATTTAATGTTTACTTTTTCTGAACAGTTTTTAAATGAATAATTTATAGTCTTATTTTGAAAATCCGCTTTTTTCATTAAATACTTTCTTATAAAATGTTAAATATTTCATCTTTATTTCAATGCATTTATTTTGAATTTTTATAATTTGTATGTTATAATATTTTTAATATATGTATATTTCTCATACATGTTTTATGAAAATAGTATTAATAATGCCATAAAAATAATTCGAATACAAAATAAAGACATTAAAAGAAAATAAAAAGGAATAAAATAAATATAAAACTTAGAAATACATAAAATACAATATTAAACGAACAAATAAATACAGTTGTTGACTGGATATTTTATGTATTTATAAAAATATTTTTTACGTCTCTGCTCTCATTCTGCATTAATAGCTGCCACGTCAACTATAATCAAAATGAAATAATCAACTGTTTAATATACTGATAAATAAAAAAAAAATATCGTATATGAATATTAATTCACTTATGAAAATAAGTCTCGCTCCCCAGTAAAATATAATAAAGACCCAAGAGCATTTAAAAATTCCCAGACTAGTGACAGGTTCCTTCGAAAATATTCTGAAGTTCCGCTGGCCAATCTACATTATTATTGAAAGTCACAAAAAATATATAGAAAAAAATATGTTGTATTATCAGAAACCTTTATTATTTATAGTGCAAGCTACCTAAAAGCTCAAGAATATAAGACTAATTTAAAATTCAATTTACTGCCTAAAATGGACACAGATTCCAATATTAGTCCTAATGAAATACATTAATAATTCTTATTCTTCTTCTTATTATTATTATTAAGCTAGGAGTATATTCATGTTGCTTTGCCTCTTACTGGAGTTCGGTAGATGAGGATTACCAGCTCTTCCCATCTCTTGGGTGGTCGTCTAGGTAATCTTATGAGCATTCATCTGATTTTTCAGAAGGTAGGGTGCTAACCTTGCCTTCAAACCTTCCTTCTTTATCCGAGCTAAGACCGGCAGTCATTTCATCAGACTATTTAGTCTATCCGACACAATTTCAGGCGAAGTTAAACCTAAAGGTGAATACACAAAAAGAAGAAAATACTTCTTATATATAGATGAGAGTTTGACTGTTACAAAAACATTTCTTGACATCAGCTTCAATAATTTTAAATGGCTGTATATAATTTTATTGCATAAAAAAAATAAAAATAAAAATTTCACCAACATACTGATTACTTCATAAACATTTTTCTAAGTAACTCAATGCTTATTATTGTTATATATATATACATATATGTATGTTTGTATATAGATAGATAGATATAGATTTATAGATATCAACAATTTTGAATTAATATATTATACATAATGTGCAATTTAAAAATCAGACAAAATATATCATTAGTAATATTAGAAAATAAATATTTAAACAATTCAAAAACAAAGAATAATTAAACAAATTTATTTTTATGAAAAAAATATGTCTATAGATTTTATTAGCACGAAGTTAAATATGACATTTTATAATAAGTTTACAGAACTGAAATGATAACCAAACAAATCAATAAAAGTGACAGATCAAAAATAAACAAACCCGAAAACGATTTAAACAGATATTTCGAATGAAACATTCTGAACTTTCTGAACCGCATAAATTATTCATAAATTTTCAATTCAAATAACTAACGATGTACAAAAGCAAATAGTGGATATCCGCCGATGGAATGAACATTTCCACGAGAAATTGTTTGCTGAATATTTATTTGACATAAAATATTATTCAATTATAACAATTGATTTTCATACAACGCCTTGTTGATTTAACGTTAATTACATACTAATTTTAACCATCTTAATTTTATTCTCTGCTATATAATTCTAGGAATTATATATATATATATATATATAAAGTTTTTAAAATAAAGAATTTAATTTCTATATAAGCACAATAAATTCTTCGTATTATATTAAAGCTTCTGTTTTTGTATTGAGCGTATAAAACGACCCCCTATTTTTTGAAAATTTTTTGGTTTCTAAGGGTCGTCTTATACGCCGAGATATACTGTATATATATATATATATATATATATACTAGCTGAATCAATACAAAAGGAAATAATTAATAATCTTATTGATTCTGCAGAGTAAAAATGCAAATTTTTAAATTAGAATTAAAATTTTGATTTTAATAATATAAAAACCTTTACCTTTCAAAAAACGCATACATTTTTATTAGAATAATAAATATCACTTGTATGTTTCCAAATTTAAAGAAAAAAAACACTTAAAAGATTTGATTATATCTAGTTTTGCTCAATTTTTTTTAAAAAAACTTCTCATAATACTAATTAATCAAAAATTGACATGAAATAAGTTGAAAATTTCGATATCCTAGCCTATTTAGAATATAGAACACTATTTGCTAACCTACTTTAGATATTCTAACCTAAAAACTTTTTACACTTTGTCGATGTACATTTTTTGTTTCAATTTACTATTCAAACATAATTTAATTTTGATGTTAAAATTGTGTACAAGGGAATCAGTTTAGTGTGACTATAGCATATTTCATTAATTTACATTTAATAAGTGGAGTTACTGAACAGAGATCGTGTGAAAGTTTCTCTTCAACTTACTACGTCCATAGTAAAGTGGTATTGAGTGGAGTGAAATTAAGTTGTTGACCGTGTGAACGATTTTATACTTCTCGTAAACCTTGGCAATGAAATGTTGTTTCTGAAATTAGAACTTTTAATATATTGAAAATGAAGGATTCGTGTTACTATTATTTTTAGTTGACACTTTTTGTGGTATTCATTATATTCTCATATAAGGGAATAATAAGAACCTTTTATAATATTACAATTTCTTTTAATGCAAGAATAAAAATACTAAACATTTTTTTATTAAATTAATTGAATTTATTTAACTATTAGGTCTGTAGAAAAATAATTACAGTTGATGACATTTAATTCATATAATTTTTTTTTAATTTAAATGATTTTAATTAGTCCAGAACTGTTGGATGACTAACGCCTAACTTTTGTGCAAGTTCTCGAATTGTTGTGCTTGGTTCTGATTCAACTAACGCCCTCACTTGGTCGTTATGAACTGAAGAAGAACGCTCGCAATCTTCTTCATCTTCAAGGATCTCTTCCCCAGCACGATTTTTTTAAAACCCACCATTGCATCGTACGTTCCTTATTAATAACGACACCAAAATCATCGTTTAGTTTAGGAGCAGTTTCTACTGATTTACCACCCGTTTTAAACTCATACAAAATTTTTGGTGTTATTTGCTTCTTTTCCATCTTTAATTCAATAGCCCAATTTAAATGAAAATTAATAATAAAACCAAAATCAATGCTAACAAAATACAGACCGAAAAATGCACTTTAAAATAATATTAACGTGAACACGATAAAATGACACTGATTGAAAGAAATTGATGTTAGAATTCAGAAAACAAAAACCATAATTATTTTTCTACCAACATAATATTAAAACTTCTATTGGGAAACTAACTTATTGATTGATCACTTTTAAATCTCTGAATAACTAATTTTGCGAATCTCTGTTATGACAAACTTGGTAATTATTTTTATTAAAAAAGGTTTTAATGTAGGGAGAGAAAATTAATAAAAATAATTTTTGGTTTATATGTAATTACAAAAAATTATAACATTTTCAATTTCAAAATTTTGTACTATAAAGATGTGACATATCAATAAAAAGAGCATTTTGTTAACACGTCATAATAATAAACTACTTTTATAAATATTACTGACTTGCAGTGAAAAGTTACTGAAATAAAATGTACAATAACTGATGATTTCATCTTTTAAATGTATGCATTAAATTTTAAAGAAAGCTATTCATTTTTCAAATGTAATACTATGTATTTCATGAAATATGTCTATTATCGTCCATTAAAAGCTTTTAGCCACTAGACAGGAGATTATAGAGAATATGTGTGTTACAATTCTAGAGATATACACAGTTCATCAAACATATACACTATTTATCATCTGCCTTAATGAATAATAAAGGATTAGTATTCCACTAATACAGTACTCTATATAGCATATATAGGGCTAAACAAATTGAATAAACTTTTATCCCGTCTTTCATATTTTTCAGACATATCGTAATTTAATTAGCACCTTTTTTATTATTGACTAATCATTCACACAATCGATATTGTAAACATTTTTAAAGGTTTTCACTCGCAAAAATAGTCTTACTTAAGGATATTGAATTAAGAGAACTTATCTGATTTTTTTAAATATTTGATTTTTCAGCAAAGAAACATCTATTCAGTTTTCTATAATTAAAAATTGTTGTAATAAAAAAATATTTTAATTTAAATTAAATTACATAAAGTTTATCTTGCTTATTATATGAATCAAATTATTACAAAATATTTTCTATTTAGAAATTAAGAACATATCTTTCATTATTTTACATATTTGAGGGTTAATTTTTGAAGTAAGATACATGTTTATTTAGAATTCTCTTAGTTTCATCTTATAAACGCAAACTATTTTTTTATATTCAATTTTTATTCATTATTTATAAACACAGACACACACAAACACACACACATACAGATATATATATATATATATGTATATATATATATATATATATATATATATATATGTATCTATGTATGGATGGATGTATATGTATATAAAGTTATTATTAAAAGTCCACAGAACGAATTGTGATACTCACATTTTCATTTGTGTGAATATTTACATTATTCGGTGATAAAATATAAATTTCATTTAAATAAGTTCTCTAATTGAATTTCATTTTAATGAAAAAATATTTCAATAATCGAATTTTTATTCATTTTATTATAATGTTTCAAGGAAAAGGATGGGCACCTGGAATGAAACATTTATATCCCTTCACTGAAGTGCCAACGCCAAATCCGATGGTAACAAGTACAGAAAATACTCGTACAGTATCAACATCCACTGAAAGTGTCCAAACTTCGACTGCCGGAATCAACGTTTTGAAAGATACCGTAAGTATTCATTAATTTCGTACTCGATAATATTTCATAAACGTTGGACCGATGCGGAAATTACGTTTCAACTTCTACGAAACTTTTGATAAGATCTTTAATAATAACTCAAATTGACAAAAAAGTAATTTATCTAAACATTTTTTTACGTTGGTTCTCATAATTGCTTATTATTTTACATATTTTTATTTTCTTTGTATATTATTATTTAAAATCCATCAGATGATAATTCTTTGTATAATAAATATTATAATGTAATATATTAGGCTGATAGAAACATAATTGCGATTTATATGGTTATCGTTCGGTTCGTCCTGCAGTCATTTGACAAGCTTTTTTGATTTTCCTAGCTGTTTTAAGTGGTCTAGAACTATTGAATGACTTTTGTACAGGCTTTTGAATTGTTGTATGTGGTTCTGATTCAACCAACACCTTCAATTTGACATCATGAACTGAAAAAAGACGCCCACGACTTTCTTCATTTTCAAGTCTCATCCTCAACACGAAATTTTTGAAACCACCATTGCACCATACGTTCCTTAACTGAATCTACACCAAAAGCATCGTTAATTTACGAGCAGTTTCTGCTACTTTACCACCCGTTTTGAATTCATACAAAAAATTGCTCTTATTTGCTTTTTTCCATCTTTAATTCAGTAGCTCAATTTGAAGCAAAATTAATAATAAAACCAAAGTCGATGTTACTAAAATACAGACCGAAAATGGATTTTAGAATGATATTAGCATGAACACGATGAAATGACTTTCATTGAAAAAAATTGAAGTTAGAATTCAGAAAACAAAAACCGTAATTATTTTCCTACCACCTTGATATCATTATTTCAAATTTAATAAATTTTCTTTAAAATATTGAATTTTGTTGCCGAAAGATTGAACAAATAATATAAAAACATTTGTATATATTGTATTAAAATTGGAGAATTAGGATACTTTTGAAGAAATCAAACATTACCACATAAAACCCATTGATTTAACCCATCTACGATAATTGCAAGCTTCTACCCATTAACCCAATTCGACACAAGTACAATTAATATTATAATTCTCAGAGAATTATTAATTGTATACATTTTAGAATATAATATATGTATGTTAATTAAAATATTAACCGCGCCTAGACGAAAAATTTATAAAAATAAATAATTTGAAATAATTCAAAACAGAATGTTGATAGAATACAGATAGCATTATCGATGAAAACTTTTTTATTGTAAATAAACTTTAAATATTTCTATTCTCATAATAATCAATATATTTCTGTTCATAAATTATCAAAAAATGTTAATAAACAACTTCATTTAAGTTTATATAAAATTAAAATATTTTTTTACATATTTTTCCATTATTCATTTGTCAATTGAAAATTAGGTGTTTTAAATAAATAATGTATTTTTTAAAGAGTGGAATCTAAATTTTATACTAAAATTAAGAAGCGTTATTATTAAAGTTATTCCTTTATCAGAAATATATATATAATTTCTAAAATTATATCCTTTGTAATATATTCTTTATAATCTTATCATTTTTTCATAAATATACATACCTGAAGATGGAAACTTAATGCTGGTCACATTAACAATAAAAATCGTCCAAAAATCAGAAAAATCGCAGTTTTTTGCACACTTAATTCTTTCAAAATTTTTCACACGCAACAGTAATGTTATTTTTACAAATTTTCAACTGTAATCAATTTTTCCGCTTCCAATTATATGTTTCCAATCAAGATATTTATGTTTCCCCGAATATTATCAACAATTTTCAACGATATATTAGATAGATGTGAAATTCTAATGACTAATCTGAATTAACATATTTTTTCTTGTAACCGACAAATCTGCAACTTTTATTTTGTTTACAATAAATTAATGTCAAATTAATCGAAAAACGTTTGTTAAAAAATTTTAGTTTCGCCTTCAAAGGGTTAATTAGCCATCATGTAATTTTCTAAAATTTATTCCAGTTCTATATACTTTTTATATATTTATTGACATTACTTATTTTAACAGAGAGAAAATTAATTAATTTAAAAAAATGAAATGAATGTAAACAATTTTTTTTAAAAAAATAGCTTAGTTCAATATTATACAATGTTCTATTTCTCAAAAGTTCCGATGTACTTATTATAACTCTTCGAAATAAACTTCGTAAAGTATCATATTCTCAATTAATTTTCCACTGACATAATAAAATCAAAAATTAAAAAAGCACACCCAACATTGTTATATTAATATTGACACAATTAAATTACAGGCAACAACCGTTCTGCCAATAGTAGACGATTCCATTTATGACGCAACTGAAAATGAACTCGATGAAGATAACGAAATTGATAATGAAATTAATGACGATCTTTATTATGATAAAGAAGACTGTACTTTACAGGAATATGAAATTATGAAGGTAAACGATTTTTTAATACTGAAATATTAAGACGTTTTTTTAAGAGACCATTATGGTATTTTTAATCATTATTTATTCAGTTTACTCAATTATCAGTTATCTTTTATATTACACTGATTAAAAAAATTAAAGAATATCAATTTATGTGTTATTCATATTTTGAGTTTTTAAAGTTGTGCATTTCTTATAAAAGGTAATATCACAAATATTTCATTTATAATTCATTAGTACCAGTGAAATTATCATTCTTATTTAAACTCTTTTATATTAAATTACATTAAATTAATATTTTTATTATTATTATTATATCCTATGACTATAAATTATAAATCACAACTATGTGTTGATATCTGTGAAACATTACAGGATAATTTATTACTATACAACCATGCACGATTAATGTCTCAAGATAATCATAGCAAGGATTATTTAGTATCAATAATGTTTTCGCATTACGACACTAACAATAATGGAAACCTGGAAACAGATGAATTGAACCAAGTAAGTAATTATGTATAATAATTTATAAACAAACTTTGTATAATCGATACACAAATTTTGTATGTATACACTAAATCGTCTTTAAATCACGATATACTTACATATACATATATATATATATATATATATATATATATATATATATATATATATAAATGCGTGTGTGCTTGTATGTGAATGTACCTTTGTATAAAATTTACTGAGAAAAGCTTCCTGTGGAGAAATATTAAAAAAAAACAACTTATAACATTTATACAACACATGTATATTTTATGAAAATATACTATCTGTATTTGTTAGAAAATTTTTATTTTGAATAACAAATGAAAGCTTATCTTTTAAGCATTAAAAATAAGAAATGTATGTGTAATGTAAGAAGTTTTTAAATCATAATATAGTTCTGGAACTGTGGGTAAATTCACTTTCACGAACGATTTTTTTCTCACCTTACATTCCACAAACAAATTTTGTGATCAAAAATGTTCAATACTTGATTTATGATTATTGATCATTTTTGATTTTTGATTTTGCGCATTTCAATGATAATTCCATCATTCTCAACACGGTAAGATGCATAAAAATCTTTGAAAACGATTTTAACATCATTATTTGTTAACTTAAGTAAAAGAATAGGGGTGCGCTATTAATAAAACCAGTAGAGGAGTAACCTAGCTCGAGGACACTGGCGATAAAATTTACAAGACTGCAAAAATTTATCTGACGACCAAATTTGTGTAAAAATATATTTTATAACATTTGTTTTTATATCTACAACATTATTCTATAAATATACAAATCAGATGAAAATAAAATATTCTGAATTATTTTTCAGAAAAATAAAGAAACAAACACTTTCAAATCTGTAGAACTAACTGACACCACACATTTCGTTGGGAGTGAACAAATTAAATAAACTTTTTTCTTGATTTTTGTCGAGAAAACTTATCAATTATTTTCCAAGTATCGATATTATTTAATACTTCTTGTTTTATATACAAAAGCGCCATACTATCTAGCCTTTTCTCTGACATTGTATTTCGAAGATAGATTTCACTATTTTTGACTATGAGAACTATCTTGCTCCTGTTGCATTTGAAACAGGAATAGTCAAAACATTTTTTTAAAATAAGTTCAAGATTTGGAAATGTTGAGGACATTCCATTTGCTGTCTGGTATATTTTTGTGGCAATATTGAATTTGTTTTTATCTCCGCATATAAAGAGGAGGAATTGTTCCAATTCATCATCAAAATATATAACATTAATATCACTTTGCATTTCTCATGCAAATATATTATCAGCTTTTTCCGCAGCTTGGAGCCCCTCCAAGCTCGGAGCTCTAGGTAACTAGCCAAATCGATCCCCACCCCCTTAACCCGCCACTGGATAAAGGTGTATTATAAAAGTGTATATTACGAATAACAAAAGCAAATAATAAGTGGGATATTAGACAACTGTGTATCTCTCTGTATTTGAATTTAATTTTTTCTTAGGTTGCAGCAACGGAACATTTAGAAGCACTAAGTGGTGCATGCTCATTGGGACATATGGTACGATTTGATGATACAGATCGAGACGGCCGTCTCAGCATTAACGAGTTCTATCTTGCCTTCAGTAAGTTATACAGTAAGTTGCGCCTGTAGCTCAAGCTTCCATTTTTAGTTGGCTGTGCTTCGCTATAAATAATACAAATAATAATAACAACAATAATCAATTATTTTCTTAATATTAAACGTGCCACGTGAGAAAATATTTACTAATTCTATAACATTTATTATAAGATTCCCATGAATAAAATGTATTCTCTTATATCGACTGATCTACATGTTTCTTAAATACTTAAATAGTATAGTTAAATATTTTTATAATCGTTGTTATTTGTTGGTTAAGTATTACGTACATGAGATTGTTAAATTTTTACTTTTTTTCGAAATTTACTCGTAACATAGTCGAATTTCTTAATTATTTATTATATTTTGATAACTTTGTCATTATTAAGAAATGTGTTGTTAATATGAAAATAATCACTTAAACTATTAGAGAGTAAATTCATATAATTCATAACATAACTTTTATTTAAATTCTAATAGTTTAAGAGTATAAATTGGAATGTATTGATTTATATGTATAAATAAATTTAGAATTTTGTATTGAAATTACAAAAAAAAATGCATTTCAGTAAAAATATTATTTATTAATAAAATATGAAGCATTTTATAGTAAATATTTAGTACTGAACATTCAAACTAGATCTTAGATTAAATAGAAAATAAATATGGCTTTTAATTTGACATTATATAAAGTATTTTTCATTATATAACAATTAAGTATTATTTATTTTTCAATTTTCTTTTTTTATAAAACGAGATACTTTAATTTTTATTTATATATATATATATATATATATATATATATATATATATATATATATATATATATATATATGTGTCATCTTAGGTCATTGATGATTTATTAATGAATAAAGAAATTTTCTAAATTTGTTCAATTTGAACAATCTAATGCCTCTAAAACATTATTTAAGACATTATAACGTTCTTTATTTTATTTTTGAAAATTAAAAACAATTTTAGGATAACAATCCGGGAAGACATTAATTTTAATTTATATTAGAATTTATGTAAGGTATATTCTTTAAATATTCTACTAATAGAATGAAATTCGATCTGCACGGTTAAATTTCAGAGTAAAGTTCATATATTTTAGACTTTAATTGTAATTATTGAATGACGCAGCATTATTTATAAATAAATACAATTTACAAAAAAAAAATATTAAAAAATGCATTATAATTTTATGGCATGAGCATGAAATAAAAATGCAACAGATTAGAATATTTTTAATAATTTTATAATATTTTCGAGCATGAATATTTTTCATTCTCTTAAATTTCATGCATAAATGAGTAGAAACGTAAAATAGATTTTTAATTATACATCCGTGTGATTTAACTGAATACGAAATACGTTGATGTGAAATTTTTATTAGGTGTGTCTGTTGTATCTCTCGACAAAGCTCTCGAAACGAATCATTTATCAGCACGTGTCGGTGATAATGTGGAAATCAAATGTGATGTTACTGGGTCACCACTGCCACCGATTGTCTGGAAACGAAACGGAGTCGATCTCGCAACATTAAATGAAGATGAAGTAAATATAAAACAGATATTTTTGTGTGTAATTTAATATACTTCGTTTTTAATCATTTCCCTTGACAGGTTCGAGTTTTCAGCGATGGAAGTTTATATTTAACACGAATTCAACTACAACATGCAGGAAACTATACATGTCATGCACAAAGAAACAAAGATGTCATTCAAACTCATGTCTTAACTGTTCATAGTAAGTCTGTTAAATATTTTTTTATTCTACTTATTTTTATATAAAACTTTAAAAAATATCAAGGGTTAATTTCATGCATTATATTTATTATTACACAATTTTACCTTTTATGTCACTTTTGAGTTCTTGTTTACAATAAACAAATTGTATATTAATAATTTTCACAGTTTAGCACCTAATTTAATTGAAAAAAATAGCTAAGACGAAATTAAAAAATTCCGATTTTAGTTAATAAAAACTTTGCATTGACTTAAAAGATAAAATGAAAATACCTGTATTAAATAACACAGACAAAGAAATACAAAATAGCGACAACTTTATTTGTTAATTAAACTTTTATTAACCAATTTAGCTATACCTGAGGTGAAAGTTACGCCAAGAATTCAATCCAAACGTCCAGGAGAAGATGCAATGATGTTCTGTCACGTTATAGGAGAACCTTTTCCAAAGGTATTTGTCTGCCTTTCAAGTTAAAAAATAAATACCATAAAAATATAAACGTTAATCAAATAATTTAATAAAATATCAAGTTTTTAATTAAAAAGGAACCTTAATCCATACACAGGTAGAATGGCTTAAAAATGACGAATCGCTTCGACTTGAATTACCTCACAAATATTTACTTGTTGGAAATGGAACAGCGTTAAGGGTTCGAAATATTGCTTATGCAGATACGGGAGCTTATATGTGTCAAGCAACAAATACAGGTGAGCTATATTTAATATTCCAGTCGATCAAGTATTTCACAGATTTACTCTTTCAGGCGGTCTTACAAGAGATATTAGTTCATTGGTTGTGCAAGAACAACCTACACCAAGTAAGATTTTTTTTAATATTTGTAATTATTTATGCATGTACTATTTTTAACCGTTTCATTACCAACGGGATACATGTGTCCCACCGATTTTCAAAAATTTCTGTCGAAGAAATACTTTATATAGTGAACCCACTATAACACATTGATGGGACAAAACTTTCCAGGACTATATCTTTTATCGTAGATGTCGGAAAATTTTTAGACTACCCTTAATGCAATTAATCACCATTTACCAAAATTAATGAAAACAAAAAACGTCGTATTGAAAGGGTTAAAACTTAATAAATATTTTGTGCATTATCTAAATTAATCAGCACATCCAAGAAAATATTCTTACAAATGCAATTATTGAAATGAAATCAAAAAATTATCAAAATTTAATTTTTGAATTAAAGATTTTAGTATTTGAAAGTTTCCACCAGACTTCACCTAAATAAAATGATCCAAATTACATTAATCTCGTCATTCATCCAATAGCTGCAGCTACAGAAGAACGTAGGTTCTTCGCTTTCCACGAATGGGGCATTTCCATTTACGAACCCTCCACTTGTCGCCTCCACCATCAAGTCCAAGCGACTGATATAATACCGGGAACCCAAGAATACGTCTGTGGAGATAAAGGCGTGCCGTGTAGTTGGGGTCGCGCTATCAATGTCGCTGATAGATACGTTTACGTCACACAACCAGAAAGAGACAGAGTATTAATCATTTCAAAAATACAGATGGTCGTCGTTGATGTCGTAGTCACCGATAAATACCCAGTCGAATTATTCTTTGTGCCACATCTGGATCAAGTTTGGGTTCTGAACTGGAGGTCCGACCGTGACACTGGTGTCAAAACAATACAAGTAAAATAATTTTCATAAATTTCTGTTTGTTTTTTATTACTATGTATGTAAATTTAATATTTAATTATGTCCAGGTAATCAGAGATGCAGGTCAAAAACGTAAACACCATACAGTACATCCAGAACCAATTGATGGTCAGTTTGATCTTGTAAAGGGATTATATATACCTCCCGCAGATCAGGTATCCCTTTAAATAATTTTTTTTGTAAATATTTTATTTGAGAACAAATTTACACGCTTATGAAATATTTGTAGGAATTATCACATTACAATTTCAAATACGGCTACGTGACGCACAGTAATCAAAGAGGATTATATAAGCTGGATTTAGCTAATTTAAGATATACAAGGTCTATAGATCTCACTCCATTCAACTGCGTGCCGATTAGTATACAGTTTTCTGCATTATGTGAGTATTTAACAGTTTAAACTTCACTGGCAGGGTTAACTATTCTAAAAAACATTTAACAATTTCAAATATAATTATTTTTACTAATATACATCAGAACAAGTTTTATTCTTAACTTGAAAGAAAGCAATGTATTCAGATTTTCGACGAAATATTAAATATATTATTTAGAAATATAAATTTATAAAACGAATTAACATTTTAATCTTATCAATTAACAAATGTTTCTTTTTCAGATGGTTTGGTTGTACTTCAGTGCATTGAACCAGTAACTGGACGAGCTACTGGACAACTCTTACTCGATTATCTAACGGATGCTATTGTAGGATCGAAACCAAGTTTACCAGGAGTTCCTTACATATCACCAGATGCCAGACGTTTAGTGACGCTCGATCATACTGAAACAGGAGCGACGCTTGTTGTTCAAGAAGTTACAGGTAATATGAATAATAATACAAACGATTTTTTCGCTATTTTAATAAACTGTTTTTATTTTCACTTATAAGCTTTGTGTATTTTATTTTCATTTTTATAGTTATTTATTTCCGATCTTTCAAATATAAATTAAGTCTGCTAAATCCTGAAAATTTTATTTTACGAGATTTTGTGAAACATATGAAAAAACTTAAAGTTGATTTTTATTTTTATATATTTTATAATCTATAATCATAAATCCCAAAAACATACTTTATAATATATTTCTGGCACCGAATACTAATATTAAAATTATCTAGAATTACACAAGCATACAAATAATTATTTTTTAATACACAAAAATGATATTATGATACACATCTTATACCCATATTACATATTAATTATCTATTACCAAAAAAAATGCAAAAGACATATATTCATTTCTTTTCACAGCAACCGGTCTTAAATTTTCTTTCGATGTTAAAACATCATTAAACATTAGTGATCTGACATTTTATCCATCACAAACGACCCACAGTTATGATTTATACGCAAGTGCAACAGATAAAGAAGATATTCTCTTTTTAAATCTATTATCAGGCAAGTGCAACGTACAAATATATTTTCTTATCTCTTCGTATAAAAAATATTAATAAAATTTTAATTTTAATACATATATCAATATTTACATATGACATAAATATATTATTTATTTCCTTAAATATATTTACAGGAAAAGTAGAAATGATAACAGGAGTCGGGAAAGCAATGCCAGCAAATTTAGCACAGTGGGGAAATCCTAACAGACCAATCACATCATCAGGTAAGAAAACATATACTAACATTTTTTAAAAAAATAATGAGTTTAATAGGGCGAATAATACGATATAATTATTATTTTTAAATAAATACATCAAAATTTTATTTGGGCATTTTTTTAAATGTACATTGTTTGCTTTTTAACGATTTTGGCTTTTAAAACAATTCTAAACATTTCCAGTAGTTTTCTTCAGAAGAGGAACTATGTATTATAATAATATTTGAAAATCAATCCAATCCCACCCATAATATTTATATAAATATAAATTCGAAATTAAAATTATTTTATTATATAATAAAATTATGGAATATAACTAGACATTTTTGATAATTAATTTTTTGTGTGAGTTCAAATTTATCAATTGATGTAGAATATAAAGACATGCATATAGTGTATATTTTCAGAACTTATTCAAATGTTAAAATATGTATCCCTTGAAAATAATATACCTACGTTTTGTAACATTTTTCAAGGCCAATTCGGACAGTATATGGTAACACCATCGAACGAAGCACTGTTCGTAATAAACGGTCGGACCAGGACAGTAAATTGTGAAATTGGTGGTCTCGCTCATCCTAGAGCGGTCGTTTGGACCACGTTGCAGTATCACTGAATATACTCACACATACACACCTATATACACACAAAATATCATTTTTAATAGATTAACAAATGTCTGAACTAGTCTACGAGTAATTTTAAAAGTATTATTTTTCGACACGGATCAAACGGTCCGATATCATTGTGTACAGCTTAATAAAAGAATCAATACCAAGTTTGTTAATACGATTTGATTTATTTTGTATTTTGTGATATTTGAAACAAAAAAAAACACACAGGCGCTAGGCAATTAAATGCGGTTTTTTTTGGTGCGTTTAATGGTGGGCGTACATGCGAGAACGAATGTGTTTATATCTAAAGAAATATTGTTATCTGATATTTGTCAACAAATTTAATGTACCTAGAATTATTAGTCATTCTGGTAGATAATGTTAAGGATAATTTAATAATAATTATGCAAGATATAAGAATGGAGAATGTAATATAAATTATATTATTTTTATATCGGTTTTAGATTTTTTTCGGTTTTAACAAACAGAGATGAAGAATTGTCTGTTAATATGAAATCAATGGATATTTTCTTACAATATAAAAATTTAAATTATTGATTACTTTGTTTTTAACTTAACCTTTGTTATAGAAAAAAAATCAAAAACTATTTACAAATAAGAACACTGTACGTTTTTCTTATTGTAAAAACATTCTAATCAATTATCAAGAAAAAAATTATCTAAAAATAAAAATTATTATTTATTATTATTTAATAATTAAATGTATTTGTCAGATTTGTAATTTTAAAGCAATCGAATATATTTATTGAGTATCCGTCATTTGTGTAAATTTTAAATAATTGAAATGAAGTCATTTATTCGATTAATCAGTCCTTTTAAAAACTTCTTAGAAAGTGTTACATTTCAAAATAAAATTTATAATATGTATTGTGTACATAACATTTTAGTGTTTTTGTGTATAAGTATGTATAAATATTGTTAATAAAAGTAGAAAATATATAAAATTTAATTAAACAAAAGATAGATATTCAATTATTGAAAATTCGATTTTTTAATTATATATATATATATATATATATATATATATATATATATATATATATATATATATATATATATAACATACCATATTTAAATAACAGCATTCGAGTAAATATTATTGAAGACTGAAATATAAATCCATTTGTTTGATATTAACAGACACCCTAGCAATGAAATATCGGTAGGTTAATATAGGCTCGTATTTTTAATGAATTTCTCAGCCATTGTTTCTTAATGTCGATAAATTAATTTCGATAACAGTAATAAATACGTTGTACTTGTTAAACGTTTATTTTGTCTCTAATATCGGACATAAATGAATAGTTTTCACGTTATTTATGAAATGAGAAGAAATTATTGTTTCGTTGAGAAAGAATTTCACTGTAAAAAATAAGATATTGTACTGATAGTTTTAAATTGATTATCAAAGTATCATAATTATGATTTCAGGTGATTCACTATGATATCCAATAAAATAAATGTAGTCATGTGAGTGCAAACAAAAAGATAAAAATTATATTTCTGCCATTCATTGTTATGGTTAACTATTTATCGGTCAGTTCGATTTTTCGTAAGTCAAAAAATACTAGAACGTCCTATCAAATAATAACGTCTAATAGTATTTTTAAATTTGTGTTTTTTAAATCAATATATCAATTTTAATACATAAATTAAGAAAAACACTGTATCAGTTATACAGTTATACGAGCAAAATTTTCTCCTTAAAGAAATTGAAAATAATTTCGGATTTTCATCTAATATTTAGTTGATTATAAAAAGTTTTATGTTTAAATACTTGATATCACAAAACAATTAAATTAATGTATCCAATTAAAAAGCTTAGTACAAATTTCGTATATAAATGAAAACTTTTCTGACTCCTTTTCTCTGAATTATATAAAAAAGAAATAAAAAAAATATTCAAATTTATCAAATGTATATATTTTTTTAATATAATTCTCATTTTTTAGAAAAGCGAATTACTAAAAAATATATTTTTTTAATCGATTTTATCAACAGCTTCACTATTTTATAACAGATTTATTAATTGCGCCTAATTTTTCAAAAATCACAACTTGTTATTAAAAAAATTCTGTCATATTTATAAAATTTTACATCAGCACATATATATATATATATATATATATATATATATATATATATATAAAGAATATTAAAATCGATAATGATGGAAACTGACCGATAAATAGTTATTTATGTATTTATGTCTAACTATAGCTCCAAAGATTAAAAAAATTCGCAACTGCCACAGAAAATGAATGCCTTATTAAAAGAAGGTTTTGGTTTTGTAAAAAAAAAGTAACAGCTTGTAGATAATATATAAAGTAATGGCAGTTGAAAGTATTGTACGTATTTTGTTTAGATGCTAAATATTTATTGAACAAATATATTTTTTTAGCATATGAATAAGGCAGATAGAATTATAACTGGATTATACAAAATGATTAATGTGTAAAGAAATTTCTGTACTCTATTTTTGAACGGAATCCATTTTATTGAAATAGTGTTCCTTTTCTTAAGGCGATTGTCTCGGTGTTTTTTTTATATACTTTAATGATTATTTTTCATAGAGATACATAGAAATATATACGTGGAAATAGAAAATGTGCCTATGTACAATTCTTTTTTTCGTTCGTAATTCTTAACACTAGTATCTTAAAGAAAATAATTCACAGAACTGTTCTAAATTATTTTCATTTGTTAAAAAGGAATTTTCTTTAGAAAATATTTATACTTACAAGCGATTTCAAAATTTTTCTTTATTTATTTACTTGTTAAGTATAGTGTACTTTTTTCCATTAAAGTTGTCAAAAAGTGTAAATTTGTCGAATGGAAATGTGATAAAATGATATAAAATTATTACAAAATTTAAATTTTTTAATTTATCATTTTATCGATATGTATCTGATTAATTTTTTCTTCATAGTTTCCTAAAATTTATATTTATTAACCGATTTATATAGGTAATGAGGAAAATCAAAGAATAATTCATTTTTATTAATATTTTTCATATTTTAAATCGACAAAACATACTTTAAAAATAAATAAAATTGATTTTTAATTTTATTATAAATAAAATTAAAATGAATATAAAATAATCTCAAATTGGAGCGCATAACGTAAAAATTTAGAAAATTTATTTAATAAAAATGATGTTATAATATTTTTACACCTATATATATATATAGTGTGATTATCTTTTTCCACACTGAGATGACAACCTTGACTTATCCTAAAAAATAAAACCTCTAATTTTGTATCAAATTCTTTCACGTTATAGTTGAAAAAAGATATATTTCAGTAGATATTCTCTTAATCTAAAAAATATAATCTCTAGTCATGCTTTTTACTGTATAGTATCGCCTATAAATTTGTTTAAAATCAAATCTAACTTCTTAATTCACTCATGTAATATTCTTCAATATTAAGAAACGTATCATTAAGTAACCAATATAGAAAGTAACTTAAATTGTATGTTATAAATAATAATAATAAAAAGAAATTTAATAATAATAATGCTAATACAAATATTCGTTTCGTATGTATATTATTTTGTTAATTTTACATTCCACAAACTCACGATCGGTGTTTTATTATAAGTATGTCGTAAAAACTAAAAATATGTGCTACTTAAATTTATATCATCATTCGTGTATACGGTCATTTTTTCAACACATCTGTTGTGTTTGTACACACTTCTATCATCACTATTTTTAATGATTGATTAATAATTTTTTTGATACATCCGTAGCGCACATATTATTATAAAATACGAAAGCTTTTTGTAAAAATATGTATGATGCATTGATTTATACAAGAACAAATCATAATTATAAATAAACTAATGTAAAATTATACAATCGTGTACGAGTTGTATCTTTCATTTTAATTTTAGTTTGATTTCTGTTGAAGTTTTTTTTAATTTATCTTTTATTTTTACTTTGTTTTAACTCCATTTACTTCTTTAATTTAATTTATTTTTTATTTCTAAACTTTTCAGATCGACTTGTAATTGAATTTCATTCAAGTAAATTTCTTCTATAAATGTTCATACTAGTTTTTCATCCATATCCAGAAAATCTTCTGAAAAATAACATCTTGACTCAAGAAGATAAGTGCAAGTCTTTTCATTTACGAAATTAAAGGTAAGTATATTACAAATTTTTAATCACTTAGTATGAAAAAAAAAGCATTTTTTAAACAAGTAACATATATTTTTACAGAAAATAAAAAAATATATATATAAATTTGTATATGCAAAATTTCAACGATCAATATCTTCAGAATATTAACGATGCATCAAATATTGTGATGGTAATATATTTTCATTTATTCGAATTTTATTCCTTGGGCCAGAGGCAGTTCTTTGGAATGATTAATAGTAATCGTTGCCCTTCTCATATATTGTTTCCATGAATCACTGCCTGATTCACGACCGCCTCCTGTATGTTTCTCACCACCGAAAGCTCCACCAATTTCAGCACCTGATGTTGCAATATTCACATTGACGATGCCACAATCAGATCCGTGTGGGCCAATCCACTGAAAATGTTACCAAATATATATATTAATGATTCTTTTTTAAACTATTTAGAATGTATTACATTCTAAATAGTTATATCGTTACAAATTATAATGTTCCTAACATAATTTCTGTATAAAATTATATTTTAATCGTTATTAGATTTTTGTGACTGCTCTAAAAAGTGATACATTAACAAAATAAAAAATAATCAACTATTGTGCGTTTCGATTAAAAAAAATAGTTGATGATATTTGAAACAGAAACACGAGTTAATAATACAACTAACCGAAATTTAATAAATTTTAAATGAATTAATATCAGTACAAGGGCCGTTTGATAAGTTTGGTAAATTTATATGATGCGGCGCCACCATTCATTTGGTAACGTCACGACTATCAAATGTCATTTTTCAAACTAGTATAGGAGAAATTTCAATCAAGAAGGACGCGTTATGCACGTTCTACAGATGTTTGAAGCGAGCATTGTAGCAGTTTCCGCAAAAATGGAAAAAACGAGTAGGCCTTTTTGCGTCCATTCGTCATCATGGACGAAACATGGATCCACCACTACACACCAGAATGCACCGAAAAAGGCGAAGACCGTTCTGTCGGCTGAGAAGGTAATTGCCACTGTTTTTTGGGATTCTCAACGAATCATACTGATCGACTACTTAACGAAGGAAAAAACTATAACAGAAATTTATTATACAATATTATTAAACCGTCAAAGCAGTCAACTAAAGAAAATGCGCCGAAGAAGGTGAAGACCGTTTTATCGACTAGGAAGAAGATGGCCACTGTTTTATGTGATTCCCAAGAAAGCATCATCTTGATCGACTACTTAGTAAAGGGAAAAACAATAACAGAAGCCTATTATGCAATAATATTGGACATTTTGAAAGAAGAGCTGAAAAAAAACGGCCAAACGTCTCTTCCTCGGTGGGAAGAAATTTTCTTCCCACCGAATGAGGATGCCATCGCCGCCGCCAATACGTATTTTGTAGACTTTGAGAAAAACCACTTTTCCGACGGGATGATAAAATTGGAAACTCGCCTGGACCATGTGTATAGTCCTGAACGGAGACTATGTTGATAAATAAAATCGATTTTTTCCAAAAAAAAACGATGTTTAACTTGCTTTTTTTACCATACTTATCAAACGGCCTTCGTATATGAATGTTTACATTAATTTTAAGATAATTTGAAATCTACCTTGAATACATTGATTAGATTTTGTGTAAATAAGCTCGACGAAAGACCTTGCGGAACTTCATTGTTCCAATCAATCGCTTCTTTCAAACTCTTTGTTCGTAATACGTAAACGATCGGTGCAAAACACTCATTATAAACGACAGGACTGTCGTGTTTCAGTCCTGATATTATCGTCGGTTCTACAAAGAAACCAGGCCTTTGGACCACTTTACCGCCCGTTTCGATCACTCCGCCCTGTTTGACAGCTTCAGAGACGGTTTCTTCATATTCAGATACACCGGATTCGCTATGCATTGGACCAAGCAATGTATTATTATCGAGTGGATCTCCCATTCTGTTCTGTAAACTTGCGTATGCTTTTTTTAAACGTGATAGAACTTCGTCATATACCTGAAAATAATAATATTCGATTTAAAAAGAAAAATTGCTAAGTTTATTTTTCAAATCAGTGTTTATCAATGAAAATATTTTTTTATATATAACTTCATACAAATTACATATAGAAAATCTACTGAATTACCTTCTCATGTAAAATTATTCTTCTCGTTGTTGTGCATCGTTGTCCAGCTGTGCCAACACACGCGAAAACAGCTGCTTGAACAACCATGTCAATATCTGCATCTTCGTTGACAAGTATTGCATTATTTCCACCAAGTTCTAGTAAATGTCTGCCGAATCTTTTTTGTACTTCAACACCGACCTAAAATATATTATTTGATTGATTGGTAAAATCTATTACGAAATTTTCAAAAACATTACTGAAATATTTATCAACTGATCAATTAAATTATAATGTATCCACTAGGATCGATTTTTTTATGACTTCACGAATCGAAACCGTTAATAGGAGAATACATGAAGAGTGATCCAACGATACTAAACCGAAAACAATAATACAACGACGGAATCGCACGTACAAAAACAAACAATTATTACCTCTTGTCCTACTTTTGTACTCCCAGTAAACGAAAGTAGTTTAATTCTGGGATCTTTAGCCATTGATTGTCCAATAACAGGACCTCCACTACATAAAGTTGCAACACCTCCAGGTATTGAATTACGTTCGAGAACTTCTGCGATAATTTTAGTCGTTGCAACAGCAATTAAAGATGTACTTGATGCACCTTTCCATACTAATGTATCTCCACATACCTGCAAACAAAAATATCATTTTTTTAATATTAATCTTTTCAGTTAATCGAATTTCAAATTTTAATGAAATTATCGTTTAAATCTTTTAACAAAAATTTATATTCATTTTTATTATAAAGTTGTCTTCCAAATTACGTACAAAATTATTATCATTTATATCAGAAGCGTCAGTTTGGGGTTTTATTATATAAATCAAATTAATATTTTGTATAAATATTAATCGGAAAAACAATGTCTTTTTAATTAACATTTGAAAATATTCAAAGCAAAACTTGGTTTTTAGATCAAATTTGTACTTAAAGTTACTTATACTACTTTTTTCTATTTATTACGTCAAATAAGAGAATCAGATGAAATTTATCTAAAGCAATTGGACTATTGAAAAAATGTTTATGTATATTCACAAAAATAACAGAATTTTAAACTGACTAATATAGCAAACTGTTTATCTAATATATATCTGTGCTCAAATCGCTCAAATCTTTCCAAGTATGCCATATTTTCATACGAATATAATCATTTTTAATTCTTTATTATCTTCGATTTTGTTAACATTTTAATGTATCTTTAATAAAAAACGAATAGTAGTATTAATTTTAGAAGATTATCTTCTAAGAGAAATCTTTAAGAAAATGTATACACAAACCATTGCTATAGCGCTATTCCATCCATAAACTGCAACTGGAAAATTGAATGCAGATATCACGCCAACTACTCCTATTGGATTCCATTTTTCTATCAACGTATGACCTGGTCTTTCAGATGGAAGTAATGCACCCGCTAATGTTCGAGAAAGGCCAACTGCATAGTCACATATATCAACATACTCTTGAACCTCTCCTATACCTTCCGGTAAAATTTTTCCTGAAATATAATTTCAGTACATAAGATAGAAAGGGTGTAATTTATTCGATAATAAAATATTTTAATAGAAAATTAATTATCATCTCAAGCGACTGAAAGTATACTTTTTTTAATAAAATAAGATTTCAATCTTTTCAAAAACAACCCCTTTTCATTTTTAAAGTTATTTTCTTATAAAAAAAAAACTAAGTTTAAACAAATAAATTGTTTTGTACAACTCATATCCGTATATTTTAAATTTTATTATCAAATAGCAATCATCATTTGAAATAAATTGTTTTAATTAAAAAATCTCTTTTGTATCTCTTATCTACATGATCTCTCTTCTTTTGAAATCGGGGTGAGGAGAAAGGGTGCTAAAATTTTTTAACAAATAGTTTTCGATTAATTGGACATTCTTTTATTATAAACAAAATTAAAATTGCAAATTTGTCGATTACAAAAAAAATATGTTAATTCAGATTAGCTATTAGAAATTTTACATTTATCTAATATATTGTGGAAAATCGTTGATAATATTCGGGGAAACATAAATCTCTTGATTGAAACATATAATTAGAAACGGGACAATTAATTACAATTGAATATTTTCATAAATGACATTGTTGAATGTGAAAAATTTTGAAACAACCAAATATGCACAAAAAATTTTCACATCGGTTACATCGTAGAATTTTGAAATTTTTTATACGCTTTCTTCGAATGATGAAATTTTGGAAAAAAGATATTATCCAACCCGATTCTCAATTTCACAATTTTTATAGGTTTTCGAAAAAAAACGTGATTTTTCTAATTTTTGGACGACCGTAATTTTTTTAAATAAAAGAAAGAGTTATAATATTAGTCTCATTAAAAAGAGATTAGTGACCTTTAAATATATCATCCAAAAGATAGCGCTCCGAGACCATAATTTCTTTGAAAAACATCAATGTATTCCTAGATCCACGCCCGATTTCAAAGGGTTAATATACCTTAATACAGAAGAATAATTTAATTCAAATTATATAAGGTAGTTTCATAAAATTTAAATAACAAGTTTTTCATAAAATTGATATCTTTAAAATTTAATAATAACAAACAAATGAAATATTAATACTAACTAATTCAAAGATAATAACATAAAGGTTAAAAAATCAAGGATTAAAATTAAATTCAAAACTTTCTCAAGATGCATACAGGTTAATGAAAAACACTCGTGTGCAATCAAAAATTGTAACACTTTTTTCCAATATTTGTTACTTCTAAAAAAATTAACATCATTATTCTATTACTAGTTATATAAAATAAATATAAAAAATTTATTGAGAACGAATAGAATATTTTATCAACTCATCTGTAAACATTTCTGAAAGAAATTTAACTAAAAAGTAAATAAATACGTTTAGACTCAAAAGTCTCTCGAAATTAATTGCAAAGATTATGAAAAACATTTTAAATAAAAATAGATCATTTCTATGTACATTTCTTATCATTAAAAAAAATGTAAAATGATTTAAGATTTAAAAACATAATTAAATAAAACACGGTATATCATAATTAAACATAACTGTGCACGTATTTTAAACTAAATCTTTTTTTATATACTCAACTAAAGATTTTTGAAAAAAAATAATTTCGTACCCATTTCAAGAGATACTAATCTTCCCAAAGGTTCAATTTTCTCTCTGAGCGCATTTCCTATTTGTCTAACGATTTCTCCTCTGCGAGGATGCGGCAATTCAGCCCATGAGTGAAAAGCAGCCTCTGCTGCTTTTACACATGATTCGTAATCTTCAACAGTTGCTTGTTTAATTTCTGCAATTACTTTCCCATTGCTTGGACATATCGATTGTATAACCTTTCATAAAAAAATTATCCAAATTATATTTCACAATCACATCATTATCATAAATGAAAATTATGTTATTATTTAAATATTTTATTCTATAAGACATTTTTAAAAAGTAACAAATACTTTATTTTTTTAATATATACCTTACAATTTTTAGTCATCCATAAAAAATATTATAAAAAATTATATAAAGCGTTAATAAATACAATAAAAATAAATACTTACTTTTCCACTACCGCACCAGCTCCCATTGTAAACACCAAGATTCGTTTTGCTTAATCCTAAATCTTTGAGAAACGAATATTTCGGATCATCAATCAAATAAGATTTACTCGACATGCACGCCATACTATTGTATTTAATAAAAGTGTACAGATGTTTCGATAATTTCGTTGATCTGACAAAAACTATGTTACTCATTTCTTTAAATTTTTGTACTAAAATCTTATACGAAACCAACGAAATATCTTAAACAAACACTTATTATTAATTCATGATGTTTTTTTTCCAGAGATAACGCTTCTGTTACTATGACATTTGTCTTTGTAGGAAGATACGCGTTATCTTAGCATAACATGTTGTTCTTATCAATGTTTTCTTTTCATTTTAGCGACTTTATTTGTACTGTAATATATGCTAATTTATTACTTGTTCGGATGGCATATATGAACATATATTAAAAATTATTTTATTCGTTTTCGAGTTGTCAATAAATTATTATAAACTTACAACATATTCTCTTCCTTATTTATCACGATAAAATTTATATACAGTAAGTTATATTTTATTTTTGTTTACAAATCAGTTGAAAAGATAGATAAAATACTAAACATAAAATCTTTTTTCCAAATAAATATTTGAGTTGATCTTGAACGGTATGAATAAGAACGAAATAGTAATATCTCTTGCCTCTTGTCTTAACTATATCTTACTGCTCGTTCAATACTCTTTTATCTTTCATGAATGCATAATCGAGATGTCTATTGAATGATTTCTTGTCTTTACAATTTAAATTCCTCTGCACCACACAAAATAATCCTCCATTTTCGAATTAAAAAAAAATATATATATTATTTTTTTAAATTCATTTTTTTTATTATGTGAATGAAATGATCAATTGTTTACTAATTTCGATACCTATAAATACTTACTGTATTAATTCATTAAATAAAAATGAATTTAAAAATATATTTATTTAACAATTTATTCTCTGCCAGAATTAAAAAGTATTTGTTGCTTTATTAACAAATTTCTAATTCCATCCTGATATTCAAGAAACTAAACAATCTTCTTAGATGTCTTCGATTCGTTCAAAATTTTTACTAATTCAATGTTGCAACAGAACGAAACTTAAATGAAAATCAAATAGAAAAAAATAAGCTAAATAAGGTGGATGTTCCATTAATTCTCACTCAAAATCATGTATTTTTAAATGGTCATTCTTACTGTATTGAAACAAAAGTTATTATAGTAATGTGTCTCCTTTTCTATTCGCCGGAAAGGAATGATCACGTTCTAAAGTATCACTTTTTCAATCGATTTGATGATAATATGTATCTAGTGTAATTGATTTCTTTAGTGAAATCACTTTAAAATGAACAAACTGTTTAATATCTCTATAAAACCTTAACATTTCTTTTACACGAATAAAAACCGCTAAGATGCTACGTTTCTTTAATCTATTATCTCTTATATTTAACTTTATTATAGAGAACCTATTTTTCATCTTTTCCCTCAATGAAATCGAAAAACAGCTGTTTGAATTGATGAATTTTAAGACCACTGATTTCATCTTCAGATTAAACAATCTATCGGAACCGATCAAAAAATTAAAGTGTGATAATCCGAAATTTGAGATAAAAAACGAGGACTCAAGAACAATAACCTTCAGGAGTCTAATGAACAAACTTTACAAAAACCACATTTTGACTCTTTGTAAAACTTTCGCTTTTTTTTTATTTCCAAACGATAGAAATAAATAGTGATTTCTTCCACTGTACATTTAGATTTACTCCTAACAGGTCTCTCACCGCATCCTTAAGGTTTTCAAAATATCTAGTACGTTCTTTATCATTTAAACTAAAATCCTCAAAGTATTAAATTGGTTGGAAAATAATTGTAGTTTTGGTTTTCTGAAGCCTGTCCTTATTTTTTTTCAATAAAAGTGTCATTTTATCGTGTTCATTTTAATATCATTTTGAAATGCATTTTTCGGTCTGCATTTTGGTAACATCGACTTTGGTTTTATTAATAACTTTGCTTCAAATTGAGCTATTGAATTAAAGATGAAAAAGAATAAATAAGACCGATGTTTTTATGAGTTTAAAACGTGTGATAAAGCAACAGAAACTGCTTGTAAACTAAACGATGCTTTTGGTATGAATACTGTTAAGAAAGGTACGGTGCAATAGTGGTCCCAAAATTTTCATGCTGGGGACGAGAGCCTTGAAGATGATAAAGGTCGTGGGCGTCCTTCTTCAGTTTATTACGACCAACTGAAAGCGTTAGTTGAATCAGAACCATACACAATTCGACACCTTTCACAATTTTAGTCATTAATCATCCAACAGTCTGGACTACTTAAAACAGCTAGGAAAATCAAAAAGATAAAAATGTATATACAATTTGAAGGTTATAAATCGCAATTATTTTTCTACCAACCTAACAAAAATGTTTTAATCGGGTTTCAACGTTTCATTCGAGCAAAGCAGCTTCCCTATAGAACTGAATATATTTATTTTTTCATACAGCAGAAAATAAGAATATTCAAACAAAAACACATAAATGAAAACTCATAAATAATTTAAAATATTCATTTATTTATATTTGTACTTAATAAAACTATAATACAATTACAGTAAAATTGAACTTACAATAAACATAACACGATATGTTCAACAATACTATACTAATACTTTTTAAATAGATCTCATTTTGATTTTAATTTTATTGAAAAATATTTTGTGAATCTTACAAACAATGTGTACCGTGCACTTGGTTCTTTTTATATCTGCCGTTATTAAAAATAATACGTTTTAGCGGGCCTAAATTGTCTTCCGTTCGGTGTTTCGTCAATACAAGGCACTTGTATAATATTGAAATAAACTTTACCTAACATTTGAGCTGTTGTACTGTTTGATTCTTTGAAACATTCGTATAACATGTCATCACAATAACAGTGAGATCTGAAAAAAATCAGAAAGCATTATATTGCGAATCGAAAATAAAAGTATTTTTTTATTATATATAAACTTCATTCCTTGGCATTTCAAGAAGATAAAAAGTATAACACTTTTAGCATTAAAATCCGTCTATTTAATCAATACTTTTATATTTTTTGCAGAATATTTTTCAAATATACTCGTATGTATATTAATTCGTAAATATATTATGAAAAACATTTTTAGAAGTTATATTAAAATTTATCAGTATAAACATTTTCGAATAAATTGAATTATTATTGTTTAAATTTGGAAAACATGAAACATTTTGAAGTTTGAAAAATACTCAAACAGAATAAATTGGCTCCCATGGGACTTTGGGAGACTGATTCATACATATACAAAGTATTTCTAACCCATGACACGAACAAATATGTTTACTACATAATAATGAATCCTATGCACAGCATTGAATGTACAGAACATTTTTAAGTTCCATATTCACAGATATCAATGTTAAATAGATAAATATTTTATAAAATTAAATTAATAAAGTTTATTGCATTTTATTTAAATACACATTAGCATATTAAAAGAAAAATATTAATAATATACTTTGATAAAAAAAAATGTTATATACTTTGATAAAAAAAAATATAAGTAAAATCTGAATACCATATTTTATAAAAGATATGTAATAATATTCATTTAAGAGAACGAGAAACATTATTACTATAAAATGTCTATATATCTCTGTTTATGCAACTTTTCGTACTTACCAGTTCAAACATTTTAAACATCAATATACAAAGATATTGAAAAGGTTTAGTTTGTAATCCATTATGTAATTTCTTATTATACCACAAACCATTTCATAGGTTATTATGCAATAAAATATCGTACAGTGAGAAATGACAAAAGGTTGGTTCAGTTTCTACTAACAGCTATTCATTACATTCAAGTTATTTTATGTGTGTGCATTGTCCGAATCCGGTTATTATTACAATATTCAACTCGATTTTATCATTTTATATAGTTTAATAATTGGTTTTTAGTGTTTTTCATCGCTGTGGAATAATTTTGATCAACTTTTAAGGAAATATTTTGGTAAGAAATATTAATTTATTTTTAATTTATCAATTTTCAATGTACCATGTTATTTCGATATTCAATTTTTTATTCATAACATATTTTCATCATTGTATAAAAACTACAAATAACACTTTTTGATAATTTTGTAGAATATTTCTACAAAATTAATTCTGTAATAAAAATCATTGACTGTTATTTCAAAATATATCGAACAGTTAATTTTCTTTTATAAAATTATCTGAACGTTTGTTATTTTCTTTCTTATCCAAAATCACCGACTGATACAAAGAAATATAAAATACTCTTGACATGTAATTCAAGGGAGTAAATTTAATATTATAAACATGTATTTGAATTACTAATTGATATTAATGTAATTGTACTAATTGATATTTTAAAAACATACATCGCTTAATATTCTAGAAATGTATTGATTAACACTTATTATATATCTGACACTATCGTTGGGAAAAAAACATTTCTTAACCAGCGTTTGCTATATCTCTTTCTGTAGATAAAGATCGCTGTCACAAACGTATTCTTTTTTCTCTTTACAAAACACTATGAAAGTTTTAGTCAAAAATGTGCGATAAATAATTATTTATTATTTTTTGATTATTGATATTGTTGTACACGTATTTGTGTCGATACAATCCTCTTTAAAGAATCGAAATCAATATAAATAACAATCAATAATGATTTAGACACGTCTTCATTTAAGTAAAGCATACTACCTGAAACATTTCTATTCATAAAATATCAAATGAAAAGCTAGAAAATTTAGTGAAAACTGCTCATATTCAAAATTATTGCACAAAATGTTATTTAAATTTCAAACAAATTTCGGAAAAAATACTCTTTCGTGTAAATATAACCCTTAACATTTACTTATTTATAATTATTGTTTTCAGTACTTAAAATGTTATTTAACATTTTAAGTACTGAGTATTTAGAACACAAACAAAAAAAATTATTGAAATATGAATAAAAAATAAATCGATATATTAACACCTATATATATATATATACACACTCATATAGGTACAAACAAAAATTAATTAATAATTACTTTTCGACCTTGTTTCAAATTCAATATTGTAGGTGTTAATATAAGAAATATATAGTTACATTCGGTTGAACTGTTACCAAAACAGTTCAACCCTGGCTTATACAGGCTTCTACTTTAAATTTGAAAGTTAAAAAAAATATGTCAATTATAAACGAATGAAACGTGTGCGTATGATGTATAGTTAATAGAGGACAAATGATTTCTATGTACTCAAACTTGCAAAACTCAATGTCAATTAAGTCGAATGTTTGTAAGCACAAAACTCTGAATGTCATGATAATTATTACAATTACTATTAAATAAAATCTGTAAATTCATATTTTATGATTTCTAAGCCATGTCAAGGTTTTTTTATAGAAATTCGTATACGGTTCATTTATTTCTATAGAACTTATATTTGTAAAGTTACTAATAAATGACATAATCATTTAAAGTGTTATAATAGTCTTATAATTTTAAATGTTATTCATAATAAACATTTATCTGTTTTTCTATATATAACAGAAATTTCATCACAATATAACTACATTCATTTAGATTTATAAATCTATTTTTACTATTCAACATTATGTACACAGTCAAAAATATCAATAGACACATACTTGTACTTTCATACTCTTGAACTGAATATTAATACAGCATTAAAATAAAGAGGACAAACGATGTGATAAAATTTTAAACGAAACGTTTTATATTACTTTCGGATGACTAATTCGTATTCAAAATATAAAAAATTAACTATTCATACAGAATATTTTTTTTATATATTAACTTTGTATTGATCTACATTAATTATTTAGTTTCCAATTCTTGACTATTTGAATTTTAAAATGTTCATACCAATAATTATCTACGTGTATCGATTATTTAGTTCTTATGTCATTTTTTTTGTAATTATATGTTAATATCTGATTTTAATCTTCGGAATACTTTTATTTTTTTTAACTGAAAACCATATATCGGTCGATATAAACTGTTTAATATTGCATATGTATTAAATATATATACATACATACATATATTAAGTTGGTAGCAAAATAATTGCGGTTTTTTTATGAATTTGAAGGTCGTAAACCGAGATTATTTTTCTAACAACCTTATATATATATATATATATATATACACATACATATATATATACACATACATATATATATATATACATACATACATACATATATATATATACATACATACATACATATATATATATATATATATATATATATATATATATATATATGTGTGTGTGTGTGGCGCGTTATAGCTTCATGGGGCCCAGGCAAATTTGATTTAGCGGGCCTCATTTACAATATTGTACTACAATAATGAGTTTATAAAAGATTGGTTTGGGGCCCTGTGTTGATGGGAGCCCAGGCAATTTCCCTTTTTGACCATAGAATAACACGCCATTGTGTGTGTATATATATATATACATATATCATACATACACACTTTTAAATGAATAGATCATAATATTAAGAAATACTTACTTTGTATAATAGGCAGTATTTGTTAAATTATAACGAGATTGATAAGATTTAATTTTCACCGGGCAAATATCATGTTCTCGACAACATCTATCGACTGTCGGTTCAGTACCTAAGTCATGAAAGTGTTCAGCGATATCTCCAACTCCACACCATTTTGTACCTGTTAATAAAAAAAAAATTATATATATATATATATATATATAACCCAATTTATTTCCATAATTTATTTTATAACAAAACTAAAAAAAAGAATCAAAAACGGATGTCTTTACTTTTCCAATATAAAAATTATTGAACACGAAATCAATTTTCAAAGTGTAATTTGAAAACACCTTGATGACTGCTTCGAGTACATATTTTCTTTAAGTACCTTATTTAACTTTTAGTTATCTTTAGTAATTGACATTATTCATAAAATAGAAATAAAACAAAACACTTGAATGAAGAAAAACTGTTTCGAAACATAAAAGTATCCAGGTCAATGTATATATAAATAATTCTTATATAAATAATGTTGTAATTAAAAAATTGATAATTTTTAAAAATTCTGTATTTAGTCTGTATTTATTTTTATGTCTATATTCCAATAAGAAATACATGTACTTTTCTCCACACGGTAACAATTTGTGCTATTTTCTCGTTACTTCACACCAATAAACTACATATTCAATACATCAACAATCTTTGTCATTCTAGAGTTGCCATTTTCTTTACATAATTAAAGACTTCACAAAAATTATTATAAAACGTCAGGCTAGAGATGTAGACTTCAAATTTTTATAATTACGTTGAGCATATGAAAGCGAAGATTGTTCGAATTTATTTATATATATATATATATATATATATATATATACATATCGCAAAAACAAAAGTGTTGTTCAATGTGTTTCTCTACCCGAAAATCATTGAAATAAAAGGAACATAAATAAAAGAAATTACGAAATATATCTATCTAAGCCAGTTTATCAACAAAGATGGATCATTCATTGAAGAAGTAAACAAGAGAATAAAAATGGGATGAAGCTCATTTGGACGAAACGCCTTGATATTTAAGTCAACAATCCTACTCTGAAGAAAAAATTATTTGATCAATGTATACTACCAGTCCTTACCTACGGTATCAAAACAGAGGTGCTTAACGCCAAAATCATTCAGACTACAAACAACATAGATAAGTAAGTAAAAATGCATAGTAGGAATAACAAGAAGTGATACGAAAAGAATAATATGGATATGAAAACAGACAGTGGTCACAGATGCAATAAGAGTCTGAAATGGAAGTGGGCGAGGCATGTTGCAAGAAGAGACTGCAACCAATGGACAACAAACATTACTAACTAGGAACCAAGGAATATAAAACGACCAAGAAAGAGATTAATGAACAGGTGGGATAAGGAAATTAAAAATTTTATAGAAAATCAATGGAAAAAACAAGCAATCACAAAATGGAAAATCATGGAAGAGACCTTTATCCAGCAGTGGATTGACAGAGACTGATTATATATATATATATATTATACAAAAAAAATATAATAAGAAAATATTATTTCCTCTTTTTCATTTTTTAAATGTAAACAAGTGACAGAATGTCGTTCAAGATATTTATGTTAGCATATTCAAAATGTTTTTAGCATAGTAATAGTCTATTAAGTAATTTATCATAGCGATAAATCAGATTCAAAGTCTTTGTATTTCCTATAGATTAGTGAATCTTATTAGCACACAATGAATGAGACAGAAACAATCTCTTATTCGCAAAAGTATTGAGTTACTATCAACGCAAGTTTGTTGTTGCACGATAATACTAAACCACACAGTGATTACACCACAATCTTCTGCAAGATAAGTCACTGAGAACTGGTGGAATTTCACTTGCTCTTCAGAATGTAAATATCTTTTGTATGATCTACTCTTCCGAAGTGATTGAGACATTCTAGAGAAAATTAAGTGTTAAGTCTACAAAAGACATATACAAAGGCTTTGACTCTGATCTATCTCTATTTTATCGCTTCAACAGGCATGGTATCGAAAAATAGACTGAATATATGCCTAAACAAACGTGTTATAAAAATATAAATAAGCGTTCAATATTTTTTCTATACTTTTGTTGATATGTATAATTATGTATGTGTGTTTGTTTATATTTTACGTGCACTTACCAGGTACAATTCCACTTAAAACTGTAAACCGATCATTCGATAATAATTTAAATGAAGAATCATTTTCAGTGCTCTGTGTTCTTAAATTCGTAACTGTAGAAGCTTCTGTGTCATCAATCATGTGACACTGATTCATAAACGTAATCATTTCATCCAACGTTATCTGAAGTGGTATCGAAATCGATGATAATTTCTTCAATGTTCTCCTAGCATCTCTCGGTTCCCTAAAAAAAAGTCTGAATATGAATTTTCCTTGCGCAAACAAAAATTAATTCGTTAATAAATATATTATAATACTGATTTTTTTCAATTTCGTTTGTTATTATTTTAACTCATTTTTAAATGCCATAAAGTTTCATACACGGACACGATTTTATGAAATCTATGTTTTTAGATCGAATCACAAAGAAACAATGAATAGTACCAAAATGATTCAAGAATCGAAACAATATTCATCACCTCCAAGAAATAGAAAAAGGAGGATAAATACACAATAATATCGCAGGTCAGTAAAACAATTCTATTTTTCACAAATATTATAATTGATTTTAATTTAATTTGTGTTTAAAATCGATATACTTTCTGTGGTATTGATGTGTGTGTGTGTGTATATATATATGTTTGTATTAATAACAAACATTTGTATTTAAAATGGTATTAATCTCAAGATACGTTTACTTTAAATGCTATAATTTCCCAAGGATACAAACAGTTAATTACTAGTTTGCATGTCATGCTATCGGAAAGATCTTTTAACGTACCAATACCATTTTGTTTCAATCTTTCATTTGGTAATCAGCAATATTTAGTCTTGAATAAATAATTATGTCAAACAATCAACATTATTCTAATTACATTATGATTTAATAATTAAATGTATTAATACATATACATCATTGCTGTATTTCATTATGATGTATGTATGTATGTATGCCTGTGTGTGTGTGTATGTATATATATATAATACAAATTAAAGTGTACAAATTAATTCAGTGCCTTTTTATAGACAATGAATATTTACAGAAAAATGGAATACATTTCCATCCTCAAAACATCCTCCATTATTTCGTATGATTTTGCTCCATCTGTCGGGTAACTGACGAATCTCTGGTCGAAAAAAAGACGATCACTTTGGGTTAATGAAGTCGTTATGCATTTTCGGACTTCTTCCACTGTTTTACTATCTTTTATATGTTTTATGCATCACAACACCTTCTCCCAAACTAAACAAATCATTCGCACAGCTTCGGCAGCATTTCTTCAACTGGAATTCGAAAGTATGCAATGCTAAATATTCTGGTTCTTAGACGCCATCGTGTTCAGTAATGTTTTGTGAGGTTATGTTAACTATTTTCACATAAATTTGTAATTTAAAACAAGTAAAAGTTTCATTGAAATAATTATCCAAAAACATTTCTTTCATTTTCTACAACTGACCTGCTTTTATAAAAATCTCTGTTTTACAGATGTTACAAATAACATGTGATATTTCTCTAACAAAATGCGACAAGAATGCACTATAATATTAAAACATGAATTCAGTACAAGTTTTTTATCCGTTCGTATAAATTAAACTCATAATGAAATTCTAAAAAAATAACAGTATGTTTTTGAATATTTATATGTAAAACTCTATTCTTTATGATTCTACAACTTAATTACACCAAAAAAAACTTATATTGTTATCTGTTTGCGGCTTGCATTTCAATTTAGGTACTTTTTTATTTCATACAGAAGCAGTATCTTTCTATTAATATGCATCTTTCGTTTTGTATCCACAAAATAAAATATAGATACATCACTTATATTCTTACATAATAGAATGGGATTTCTGGTCTAATGAATGTGTCATTTATTTGTCTTTGCGCGTCAACTGTATAAATTAAGTATAAAAATACAATATGTAAATAGTTGATGAATTTATAATGACTGAATCCTGCCGATAACGGATCTTAATTATACCTTATGACCTCTAATAATGATTAATTATCTTAGTTGAATATATATTAAAAAATAGATATTGTATATGAATATTTATCGGTGTGTGTATATATGTATGTATATTATATTAAATATACACATTTTCACGGATGTATTTTAATAAAAAATATACATTAAACAAAGTAATGATCTGATTTTAACTTATCTCTACACACAAATATATTAATAAGTCAACAACGACATTCATTAACTAAATTACATAATCATTAAAATAAAGATTGATTGTTAATTTTTGTACATAAAAATATAAAATTAGTTTTGATCGTAATATTGATCAAGGATTTTTATTTTATTTCCAGAAATCTAATTCATTTTTATGAAAAATTTAATACACCTGAATAGGATTTCAATGTTATCATTAACTTCTATATTTTAAAATAACATAAACATCCTCTAAATATTTGAACTTAAGTCATATAAAAATTAAAATAATTTATTGAACTGTTTCTGTTAAATCACAAGTCTGTTAAAAATATTATCATTTATAGAATTTAGATCATTCTCTTCAAAAAAAATTATTCAAAAAACGACAACAGCAAACGAGAAATCGTTAAATTCATGTTTAATGTAGGTAAAATTAAATATTGTGAATTATTCGGAAGTAGTGGAATATGTGGAAACTGAAAAAAATCTAAATAGTTAATCTATATTTTGTCGTATTATATGATTGTGTCGATATTATGATAAACAAGAGATTTCAAAAAATATATTAAACTAAATATTTTTTACTCGAAATCAATATATCTGAAAAATATTTTAAGTTTTAAGATATCCTTCTAGAGGAAGGAATTATCTTAATTACTTTCTCTTAGAAATACTTCCTATATATATATATATATATATATATATATATATTTTATTGCGAGAAAAATTTTAAAATTACTTTCTCTGCAATGCTACATTTCGAATCTATACAATTTTCAGTGAGAGGTATAAACAATTTATGATCTCATTTTATTTCATTTAACACCGTATTTGTATTTATTGCGCAAAAATAAATGTATAAAATATATTGTTCAGTACTGTAATGGATTTATACACGTGCATATATATGGAATACAGACAGCGCTAAGCAAATTGATGCTATATGACGCAATACTACACGAAGTATACCTTTAAGTATTTATAATCTTGTTAGTGTAACCACCCTTCTATTGTGTTATATCTAAAATCCATATTTATACCATAAATTATATTTATATTTTGATACATCTGTTGGAACAATTCTTTACAGGTCTATATGATTATTTTTATAGATGATTCTTGAATTTTGACAATTATCATTTCTTCCAAATTTGTCTGAACTCTATTTTATTTAGTTCAGTATTTCTTTAGTATTTTTATTTTTGTGTTATGTTATTCGGTTTATTTTTAATGTTTTTGAATCTTCCTATCGATTCCTTCGATTATGAACTCTTGACGATTTATTTTTTCTATCTGATACTGTAGTAAATAAAAAAAACGAAGTTTTATAAACTTTATGAAAAATGCGCATTAATTATGTATGCACAAATCAAATTTAGCAAAAAAAATGAGATAGATAATTTGTCTCTCTCTCTCTCTCTCTCTATATATATATATATATATATATATATATATATATATATATATAATCGAGAGAGGAAGAGTGAATGGAGGGAGACCTCAAACTTTGAAAACTTACTCTTTATGATTCTACAGATGACAAAATATTCGAAAATTTCACTCACCAATTTTTCTAAGCTCTTGTATTTTTGACGTACACGAATACAAGAGCTTTATTTCAAGAAATGTATATGTCAGCCTACATTTGTATAAGATCTAAGATGTGCATTTCAAGAAATGTAGATCCTAAACAGTAGAACTAAAATACCAATTGTCAAAATACATTGAAATAATAATCAAGTTATGAATGAAACGTGAAGTATTGTAGTTTGAATTTTTTAATTTCCGCTCTTTGTAAACTGAAATTAAAAGCCTGAGCAACGTCGATTATTTATAGCTAGTTTGAAATAAATGTAGAGATTAGATAGACAGATATTTGGGGTTTAGGGGCGCGTCGACAACTAAGGTCATTAACGTTCGAAAAAGTTATAACAATATTGAAATGAGTTTCATACGAGATATTATTTAAAAACATGTATGAAAAAAGCTTGAGAAGACATTATGGATGAAAACGTTATTAAAAAAATAAGAAAACATATGCCGTCTTGACATTCAAAATGTAATTTTAAACATCACGTCCAAAACCTCACAATGAACTTGACAATAAGTAAATTACTATCTTCTTAATATTCTACGTGCTTTAATTTACACGAATGTTAAAATTTATTCACAGTAAAAATAATAGAACATTAGTTTCTTATGTTCCATTATTTGTAATCAGATTTGAATTATTTATCACTGTGGGGTATTTTAACTAAATGAATGTAATTAATTTGCATTTATATTATACACATATATTTATTCTATGAACAACATCTGCAAAAATATTTTTTCTCCTCTCTATTATAATTTAAATATCCAAGAGATTTATTGTAAGAAGTACCAAAGTAATATACTTTTTATTGTAATAAAAAAATACCTATTTATATTACTGTAATTATTGAAAATTTATTGTTTTAAGGCATGAAAATTAAGTATCGTTTTAGAACATATATAAAAAAAATTGGTTATTTTTTGTGTGTAAAATATCTTCAATAATAATAATCTATATCCTCAATAGAGATTAAATATATGAAACCATTTCTCATAATCCGTGCTAATTAATACATAAATAATATACATGAAATTTCTTTTACACATTTTTTTTTAAAAAAAAATCATACTAATACAGTTTATTAATATCATTTCATTTAAAATACATCTTTATGAGAAACAAAATATTACATTTGTATATTTCTCATAACTTCTATATCCTCTTGTATAAATAACGGATGTTCAAATTTCCTTGATTTTATTTTAAAAAGTCATAACAGTTTGTCAGTATAGGATATCCATTCTATAACATACTTTAATAAGAAGCAGTATATCAAAAATTAATAAGTGTTATACGGGTGCTAATGACCTTAGTTGTCGAAGCGCACTAAAAACCGAATTACCAACCAGCCAGTAAGTGTTATATTCAGAAAACAAAAGAATAGATTTAATAATGACCTTAGGAATTATATTAGAAATATATAAAAAAGAGAGAGACATAATGATTCAAATTAAAATAATCTAGATGAAATATTTATCCATAAATGAATAATCATGTCTAAAGATTCGAATTCTGAAAATCATGCCTGATGATGATTATTCACTTACAACTTTTAGTTATTAAAATTACTAAAAAAAAAATAAACTAGAAATTTACTACATATGATAATACATAGTTAACCGTTTGAGTCCTAGGAGTCATTAAAAAATTTTTGCAAGGCGTTTGTTTAGTAAGATTTCAAAAAATACCATGCAGCGCGGCCGCGCTCCTTTAAGCACTTGTTTAATATGATCTCGACAAATGCCGGTCGGCGCGATCGCGCTTCTGACTAATGATTCACTACAATAGAATCCGAGCGCACCATCAATTGAGCATCCACGACTCGAAAAAGAAATAATATTGTTATAATTTTATTGTTAAACATGTAATTTAGAATAAAACCAACAACAATTTTCAATATCTTTCCTGTATATGACTTAATTATGTTTTATTTGACTCTTCATATCGTTCTAATAATTACTAATAAGCGTATTGTTTTTTATTTTTTTACTTTAAAATACTCTGAGCACATGCATAATTTTCCAGACAACAAAAAATGTGTTATAAAAATGTATTGACTTATATTTTTTGCCATTAAATTAATATATAAAAGAATATTGACATGTAACCCTTAATAAATTTAAAACCCATTTCTATAATAATTTCACTCAAATATTAACCAGTTTTTTTTTTGGAAAATCACCAAATATAAAGACATTATTACCTCAGTTATATCTAGACAATTAAAACAAACATAACAGTTTATAAACAAATATTATACACCATTAAAGTCAAACAATAAATAATTCATGTTATAAATTACTAGTTTCAACCTTCACGCATATTAATTACAAATCTTCTTATTCATTTCATGTTCATTGTTTCTTATTACGGAATTCTATTGCATACATACCTCGTAATTTGCAAGTAGAACATTTGAAATAAATTCTATCAACAAATATCAATCAACATACATATTAAAATACATCATCAGCAACTTTCAAATGCAATAAATTATATTTTTAAAAAAATGTAGGGCGTGCATTAGTATAGGTCAGTGTTTATCGAGTAAATATTTTATAATAATTATAAAGCCTCGACAATGAACATATGAAAGGTGGCCTTGTTAAGTTACATCGGTAAAATCGGTTCAAAATTATGTATTAATTAAAAATATAACAAAAAGAGAATCGATAAATTATAAAGTAATTTTTGAACGTCTTTATAATGCCACGTTTAGTTATAGAGAATCATTTGATCTTTTTTATTGAACAAGTAATTTTATATATATATATATATATATATATATAGAATAGACTTTTACAAAACTCAATTAGTCACAACAAATTTAAGTATAATGTTTCGAGCTGATGGTTCGCTTTTATTCGTTTCTATTTATTTACATAACACAATTGCTGGTCAATTTTATTCGGGTATTTCAAAGTCACTTTACATTTCAATAAATATTTATTTTGTTTGAAGGATTACTAAAAAAAAGTTTGTTCGTAAACTTTGCCTATTAATGTTCTCATAAATAACTGTCAACTACCAAGTAAATCGAAAAATACCTACACTTATCTGAAATGATTCACATTCAAGTAAAAACTTTTCATAATTATAATTTAGAATTGTAAATAAATTCACTTTCACAAATGAATCACCACCCTACACAGGTTAAATGTCTTTTCTATATTAAAATGTTTAGTAATAACTCGTTGTCCACTTTAATGGATTTTTTTGTTTATAGAGTGATTTTTCCGTGAATTAAAATCATGATCACGAGTACTGTCTACTTATATTTTGATTAATGCGGACAGATAATAAAATAAATTAAAATTTTAAGCACGTACCTGTACAATATATTACCATTAAAATAAAAATTAATTTAAAAAAATAATTAAAAAAAAAAATTAAGTTTTCTTTAAAATATTAAAGAAAACTAAGATCGAAATTTATTTTTTTATTAATCGTATTCTTAACAAATAAAAATTCTATGAACTTTAACTAAAATATGCTTGATACATATAACTGAAACAGTTTGCAATCTGGTTAATTCCTATACATATTTATAAACATTATTAATGTATTTCTTAGTAAACAAGCCCACATTTCAGTTTTAAATCATTCATTCTTTATGCTCTGATAATCGTCAATTATCAGTTGAATCATATTTCTGCTTAAATATACGATAGATTTATGAGATAATCTTACAAAAATTAAATACATTTCAACCAATTCTTTTTTGAATTATTTTCCTTGCATTTAAATTATACAGTATGAAATATCTGACAAAACAATCGAATATAACATTTATAATCAACATGCTGCAGTATAAAAGTCCATTACTACATAGTAAATAAGAAAAGAATGGACTCAATAAAACTGAATTACACTTTGCAACATCCGTGTTACGTTTAATTTATTAAAACAGTTCCGTATCTAATGTTCACTTAGAATATTGTATTTAATAGTCTTGTTCATTTTTGCGCTTCAACAGCTGACGACAGATTTAAATGAAACGCGAAGAGAAAGTACAATTAGTCTAGTCAACTGAATGACCTTCTCAGTGATTACATTATAAGCACATGTATACTTGAATACAGATATTCCTTATGTAAAATGAAAATGTACGTACATTTAACCAAAATAACAATTTAACTTACAAAAAATTATTTTGTATTATTTATTTGTATTGTTTGTGAGTTTAAACGAGATTTCTTTTAACTTTTTATCTTCATTATTTTATTTACCGTTATTTTATATTCCATACAAATATTTCTTAATATTTTTCTAATAAAAATATATACTTTCATGTGTACTCTTAAGACGTTTATTCAAAAAGTTCAATAGAAATTTAATAAAATATCGATTTTTAAATCTGTTTCAAAAAAATCTCTTTCAAATACAATCTGTTTCAACGCTTTGTTCTACTTTCAAAATCACATTTTGAAGTCTGTTGTTAAATCATAGTCACATCTTTCCACTTAATTTTTTATCTCCTTTATTCTTTAAAATTAATTTTTTTTTCATTGATATTTTCTAATTTTAGAAAATAATATAAATCAGGTAAATGTGGTGATTGTGAATTAATGATTCTTTGTTTTTATTTCAAAAATTAACTATTAGTCATGGTATTACATGATATTACTTAGTTAGCAAGTGCATTATTGTGATGCAACATCAATCAACTCTCCATCTAACATTTCATAGAATATCATGATAGAAGATAATTATATACATACATTATAATCATGATTATTGTTTATCTACTTTATTAAAATATCCAAGTGGAACAAACTCTTAATGTAGCAAAACTCTGTAATAAAAAAAACCATTGAACATCGATTTAACATTTAGAAAACACAGAACGTAAACACGAATCTCAAAAAGTACTGAACTAAAATAGTTAAAACCTTGGACAAAAGTAAAAGAAATATAATTTGTCAAAAATCACTTGATACCTGTCCATAAAAATTCTGTACACGACCTTAACATCATTAAACAAATATTTTAATGTATAGTAAATGAAAAAACATTAATGTTTTTTTAATAGTGCTCAAAAATAAAACACTCCAATTTAATGAATTATATGGTATATAATATAATTACAAAAAAAGACCAATAATAATATACTGAACTTCTCTTTTTTGCTGATTATTTACGGAAGATCGTTGTTGTTGAACTTCATCCATTTGAAAATTTCTTATCGGAACATTTAAAGAAAATATATTTCCAATTGAAGCTTAATTTACTTTCACAAATTAATTAAATCCCCAGTCACTACAAAGTTTCCTTCTTCAGTATTCTTATAATCGTTACTGTTTATTCTTACTGATTAATTATATTTCTGTATCAAATCTATTATTCTCAAAACGCCGAAATATTTTTACAACAAGATCATAAATATAAACCATTATAAAATTTAAACATGCATGTGCTTGTATGCTCGTTCTTTGAAAACTATATACTTCATGCTATGCCTAAATTTTGTGCCTTTCTTTCTCTATACTGTATTTTTGAAATAGTGTAAGATACTAGAAAATAATAAAACTACTGCTAATAGTCTGAAAATAATTGATTACATATCACTGTTTAAATTATAACTTTTAATATAATTATTTTATGACTAGTTTAGGTTGTCAATATATAAAATCGTTTCGTTAACATTTTTGTTAATTTATGAGGAACCTAAAAATCTTACTCAAATTCACATTTAAGAAAAATTATCAATATATGAGGGTGATTTGAAAAGTTCACAGCCTAACTATAAAAGAATATAACTTATGTTCTTAAATTACTTTTATTTTCAATATGATCCCCCTGAACTTCAATACACTTCATCCAGTGATTCTTCAGTCCTTTTATGCAGTCCCAAAAATCCTTTTCTTGGAAGTCATCAAAATTCACTGTTGATATCAGTTCTTCATTTGACGAAAATCGCCTACCATTGAGGAATTTATTATTTTTTGAGAACAGATGGAAATATGAGGGAGCCAAATCTGGAGAAAAGCCTGGGTGAGGCAGCAAACCAGCAAGTTTTTCCATAGATACAACACTTGTATGGGGACGTGCATTGTTCTGATGAAAAATGATTTTTTTCTTTGATAAACCTGGTCTCCTCACGAATTGTTTTATCGAGTCGATCCAAAAATTTACCATAATACTCTCCCGTTATCATTTGACCCTTTGAAAGGTAGTCAATTAACAGGATACCTTTGAATCCATAACTTTTCCAGCGGATAAAACCGATTTTGCTTTTTTTTTTGTAGCGGAGAATCGCCATTTTTCCATTACTTTGATTGTTGTCTTGATTCTGGAGTGTAATGGTAAATTCAAGTCTCATCTGTAGTCACAAATCACGGATTAAAATCAGTCGTATACCTCTTAAATCGATCCAAACAGTCTTGGGAAATTTGTACTCAAATTCGTTTATGATCGATTGTTAGCAAACGCGGCACCCATCTTGCCAATAGCTTTTCATACCCAACTCTTTAGTTAGGATGTTATACTCATTCATCTGAGACACCCGCAACATTAGCAATTTCGAACACCTTCAATCGCCGATCTTGTAAGACAATATCGTGCACTTTGTGGATTATTTCTTCTATCTGTGCAGTTTTTGGACGTCCAGTATGCGGGTTAACTTCTAAGCTTGTACGTCCACATTTAAATTCAGCTGCCCACTTCTTTACGGCTGTATACGAAAGTGCACTATCACCCAGTACATTTTTCATCCCATTAAAGATTTCTGTTGACATTAACCCTTTTTTGACCAAAAACTTTTTCTATTTCAACAACGGCACCAAAAGAGCTTTATTTAAATTGATGTTTTCAACAAACTGCTTGAGACATTAATTATAGACTTTAAGATTATGTATAAGATAGATATCGCTTTGCATTGTACCATAAATATTTAAAATATTACCGCCACTTATATGTTATACCGCAATCTTTTCAAATCACCCTCGTATATGATTGACAAATCCCTGTTATATTTTTTGAAAATTTTCATATAAACTATCTATAAAATATGAAATGAGCATCAATTTGGTGAACTTTTAAAATTCTTCCTATATTAGAACATTTTAACAAAATAACGATAAGAAAATATTAACTAAAATAAATAACATACGTATCAATTTTCCATTATATTTACTGTCATTCATCAGCTCATAAGATATTCATATCGAATTAATATCAATAATTTAGACATTGTATTACATGAAAATTCTCCTCTGTCATTCATTCGAAATGAATCAATAATTTCATCGTATTTAATTAAAATATAAGTTATTATAAGAGTCACGCAAGGTTTTGAAAAACTTAAATTATAAGTACACTTCTACAAGATGTTATAATTCACACCATTAAATATATAAACCGTCGATATATAATTTTGAACAGCTGCGCTGAAGATAGCAATGATCAAGTTTCTTTGTTCTGTATTTGTATTTTTTTACTACATTAACTATTAATTATTACAACTGAATCGAATGTTTATTATAAATACTACATGACAGTTTAAGACATATACGAGTAACTATTGTGGTGTACTCTTAAGTTATATTACTTAAATAATTTTATAATTGCTTTTTTGTAGTCGTAATTTTTGTAACAACAGTCAAATTACAACACTATGACTAAATTAGTATTCACAAATGATTCTTTTTCATCCCAAAAACCACAGTTTTTTTTCTATTCAAAAATAAGTTCAATAAAAGACCATAAATCATTATTGATCAGAAAAAAAATTGTGGTGTGTGGGGTAAAATAAAATTCATTGGTAAAAGTCTTGTTAATATCTACTTTTTCCTTACCGGTGTACATGCTTACAAGGACAGATTAAAGAAAAACTAACAGATTAATTAACCCAAATATCATATTTATGAAAGACAATTATTTCTAATAATAGTTTTATATTAGAAATAATCATTTAAAAGAGATTAACATTAAAGTTGTTCTACAATATTGTAACCTTGTTTTGTCATATGTTTTTTTTCTAAATCACCTCGAAGAAGGAAAGGTCTTTTACCTTTCACGATTTTTAAGGTTTTCTAAACATGCATAGTCATTGTACGTATTGAATTGTGGCATAGAAATGATGGTTTTCTTATAATAAATTCAAATAATTGAATTTATTCAATCAAAACATTATATTTTGTCGCCTTTTCTATCTTTTTCTGGCACAAGAACATCAGCGTCTGTTAACACTTTTCTTCTCAATGCTTAAACTATTATTTAACATTCATTTAAATTTCATTTATATAACTGAATGGGCAATTTTGAGCCATTCTTCTTTATAACTAAATAAAAGCATATAATGTTCATAATTGAATAATTCTTTATTTTGCTGAAATAGTTAATGTCTTATTATTTCATTCATAATTTCCATATTTTGTTAAAATGTACCTCAAATTAATGAAGTAAAAATTTAAAAAAATCATCAATCAAAAAATTTCATTTACATCTCATTTTTAGCTTATCACTTCTAATTATTATACATTTAAATTGATCGAACGGAACAAATCAATTTCACAGAATAAAAAAACTTCGATTCAACATTTTTAAAATGATTAAATATAAAATCATCTGTTGAATATAAAACATAAACGATAAATTCCCTTAAAACATGTTATTTGTTACAAACAGTAGTTACAAAAATGAAATAAAAACATGTGAAGAGGATTTATCGGAACAGTCTGTTTCACTATATAATTAATGTCATTCTATTAATTCAACATACGCCAATGGTACAATTACAGTTTAAAAAAAAACGACACGTTCTGTTCAATAAAAAATATCTTCTCCATTATTATCGTGTTTTTTCTAGCAAAACGTCACAAATTTAGGGTCAGTTATGTACGAAATCATATGTCCGTGACATAAAATAAAAATAACATTATAAATTATCACTTTTCGTAACGTAGTTATAAATAACAGTAAGCACACTAAATTACCTGTACATGTATTTTTTGTTCGGTTCAAAGCAATTATCAATTAATATTACGTTTATAAAATTCGCATGTACCATTGCAATTATAATTTATTATGTATACACTATTTACTTCATTGTTTTAGCCGAATGAACATGTTACAAGAAGGAAACAGAAATTTTATAAATAAACATAACAAAAACATATAAATGTATTCAATTTTAGAACTTAACGCTTTAAAGCCGATCGTGGATCTAGGAATCCATTGATGTTCTCCAAAGAAGCTATGGTCTCAAAGCGCTGCCTTTTGGATGATATATTTAAAGGTTACTAATCTCTTTCTAAAAAGACTAAAATTTTAACTTTCTCTCATTAAGAAAAATACGGTTGTCCAAAAATCAAAAAAATCGCGTTTTTTAATTTGAAAACCTATAAAAATTGTAAACTTGAGAATTGGGTTAAACAATATTTTTTCCCAAAAGTCAATCATTGCAAGAAATTATAAAAAATTTTAAGACTACGATGTGGACCGATATGAAACCGTTTTGTGCACATTTGATTGTTTAAACATTTTTCACACTCAACAGTAATGTTATTTTTGCAAATTTTCAATTCTAATCAATTTTTCCGCCGTCAGTTATATCTATCCAATCAAGAGATTTGTTTTCCCGAATATTATCAACGAATTTCCACGATATATCATACAGATATGAAATTTCTAATGGCTAATCTTTTTTTTGGCCGACCCTGGTTTACTAAAAGATGTATATGTTTTAATTGCGGTTTCTTGAATATTATATAAGCACAACAATATTTTTAATGAAAAACTTCATAGTTAAAAAAAAAATATTGATAATTAATACATTATATTAAATATTTTTGATAACCAGAATATATATATATATATATATATATATATATATATATATATAAGGTTTACAAATTAATTCGGTGCTCTTTTTGTAGAAAATAAATGTTTACAGAAAAATGAAATATATTTCAATCCTCAAAATATCCTACATTTTTTCAATAACTTTTCTCTATCTGTAGGTTAACTAACGAAATCTTTGTCTAAAAAATATGGCGCCTTTGAGTCGATGAAGTCGTTATTCATTTTCGGACCTCTTCCACTGTTTTATCATCTTTTACATATTTTATGCGTCACAACACCTTCCACCAAAGCTAAACAGATCATTTCCATGACTTAGGCAGCATTTTTTTGCAACCGGCATGCGAAATTATGCAATGCCTATATGCTGCTTTTTAGACACCAGTGTTCACTACTGTTTTAGTTTTTACTTTTTTAGTACTGTTTACTGTTTTTTTCCACTAATGAGGTGACGTTAACTGCTTTATGTTAAGATTAGTCAAGATATATTGTTTTTAATGTTAAGATTGGCTCTTCAAAATCTTTAAACGATGAGAAAATATTTTAGTTTAAAACAGAGTTATAATTGTTGATTCAATTTAAAAGCACAGAATAATTTTTTTCATCTTTTATATTTATATATATATATGTGTGTGTGTGTATGTACGTGTGTGATGTCAATTATGAAATCAATTTTATCAACCATATTTAACAGTTATTCTTTTATTGAATGTATTGTACATCAAAATACTATCATTAAAACACAAAAAAAAATAATTCTTGGTTTCTTTCTGATTATTTTTTAATTACTTTTACATATTTCATCCCGTCATGAAAAATATAATCTATGTTTAAGTATTCAATGATGACTCGAATCGTTTTTTATCTGAATACAATTCCCAAAATAGAAATAACTAATTATATATTCAACAATGTACAATGCGTGTATTTTGAAACATGAAACATATTACTTCTCAATGGATTCATTTCGAACTGTTCAATATAATAAAATTACAAATAAAATAACTTACACAACTTCGATGAGTTCACAACTGAGTAACAACTTCCCAGGACCGACTTCTGCGATCGCAACCGTTTGATCGTAATAATAGACCATTTGGATCGAATCGTTCTTCATTCTGTATCCACTGAAAGCTTTCACACTCGATTCTTCTATATCCCTTGCACTTGCTTCTGGTGTCAAACGAAACGGTTTGAAGCCTGACGTTAGTGACTTCAAAAAACCGAATGAAGGTTTTCCGAGAACAGCCGGTAAAAGTACATTATACACGAGGAGAAGAAATAGAACAAAACATAAGTCCCAACCAGACATTATTGTTCTTTATTATAGTTTTTTTTTCAACGTTTCACTTACACGATTTTTTAATAACTCACATTTGCTCTACACCAATGTACACTTATATTTTATTTTCTTATGAAAATCTGTAAAAAAACATACAATCAGTATCAACTCCAATTAAATAAAATATTTCAGAAAAGTATCAAAATCCAAATCTTATTTATTAATCTTTTTTCTTGCTATAATAAAATAAGTATTGAATGATATGAAAATACCGAATAATTTTAATGACTTATACTTTATACTAGTCCAGTTGGTTAAACCACTCCCACTACAAACGATTAATATGTAGCTTCTGTTGAGATTAATATACCAGGGGATTTTTTGCCAGAAAGCTATGCACGAAAATAAATGACAACAGTTTACAAGTTACAGTTTTTATCAGTTTCGAGAAAACTGATATCTATATAACTGTAGTAACCCATATTTAATACATTGTTTTAGTTAATCTTAACCATACGAGCAGACATGACCATTTGTACACTAATATGAACAAGTAGAACAAATAAAATTTGTTTTGATTAGATTTATGTTTATTTCAATCATCAAGATTCTCTAAACTGTTGACAAAATTAAACATATATATTTCTACTAGTACTTCTAAGAATCACCAAGAGACAAATGGCATATTTTATTGTAATAAAAATGATAAAATAATTTCAGTAACTAATATTAATGATTATGAACAAAATATTTTGGAAAATATATTAATAAGAAAACGATACACGAAGTATGCAAACCCAAGAGAGTGTGAAAAAATGAATAGTTCGGTTATAATTATGCGTTCAAAATTATACAGATTTAATTGTTGCTAAACACAAGCGTGTATGACCCGCATTATGTTAAAATCTAGAAATTAAGTGGTATAAATCGAGATAAAAAGTTATATTGAAAACTCTTAAATTTTACTCAAATTTAATTCAAAAATGTATAAATTCAGACATAAACTACGGAATTCCTGTATTCTGTGTTTTTACAATCTGAATAAAACTATACACATTTAAAATACTGTTAGTCCAAGAAGTAATTAGAGAAAATTTATAGTTTTCATATAAGTTCCAATTTAATTTCATGGTATGCAACAATCATAGTTTTCGAATTTTTAATTATGATTTGTTGCACTAAAAAATAATCCTATCAATCCTCTTTATTCGTTTTTTTTTCTATAAAGAACCCATCTGTTAGAAGTAAACGTTAAAATGGATCAACTATTATATCAATCCTTTTAATTCTTTGCTCCACTGACTTCTATACAGAAACTATCAAATAATTTGCTACTATTTTTCGATTCCGACAAACCGCTTTCTATTTTGAAGTTCACGAGCACGATTTCCGATCAATGTAAATTTGTAGAAGAAAAAAAAACGTTATACTTAACATATATGCAACGTTCATTTGTGTGTAAAGGTCAATAACCGTTTAATAATCAAATTACAGCTTGGTATACACTTTTCGAACGTACATGGCATCACATATACTATTATAGTGTTTTTAAACGTCACGTTGCCATTTTACACTAATGATAAACATTAAGAAAATATTAAAAAACTATTAGTCTAAAATGACACATTATGTAACTTCAACAAGAGATATTCTCAAGTATGTAGTGTTAGGTGTGTAACGAGTTATTGATAGAAAAAGTTATGTATAGTTATAAAAAAAATATATACAACTGAACCCACAAAAAATGTTAAATTTTATAAGTTGAACAAAAAAATTGAAAAAAGTTATTAATTTTTATAACATGCAACAAACACAAACAGCGGAAAGGTATGAAAAACAATTAACTAAGAGAAAAAAATATAAGGTAAATATAAAAGGCCAAAGAAGAATCTAATTAATACAGACTGGTTTAAGATCTCGTTAATCGTCTCGTTAATCCAAAGATATCCCACCAATTCATGAGTCATGAACTCCGTACCTGATACTCAACAGGAATTATTCTTTATTCTCTGAGGATCAGTATAAAGTTTTAACCACAAAATATGTAAAAATGTAAGAAATTTAATGAAAACTTTCTTAAAAAAGGCATTAGTTAATATAGAAAAAGGCGTTAAAGTAAATTAGATTTGGATAACAGTGATTTGATACATATGATCAAAAAAATATCAAATAAAAATATAAAAAATAAAATCATATAATGTGATTAATTCTCTTTCTATTAAATATATTTTTATTAGAAATATCACCCTTTTGAGTTTTTTATAACTATTACAAAACTTATTTAAATCTATTGTTTTGTTGGTATTATTTTATTAGGTTGGTAAGAAAATAATTGCGGTTTTTGCGTTGAGAGCTTGCACAAAAATTAGGTATTAGTCACCCAACAGTCCTGGACCACTTAAAATCACTTAAATTACAAAATGTATATGACTTTGAAGGTCATAAACCGCAATTATTTTTCTACCAACCTAATAGAATGCAGTTACATCTACATTTACTGAGCAAGACAATTGTTATCTTAATGAAATATGATTGTTGTTACCAGTTCCCATTTCAACTCGGACATATAGGTCAGCAATTCAACCTGTTATCAATTCCGAGTCATGTAATTATGAAATTTCAATAATTATATATATATATATATATATATATATATATATATATATATATATTAATCACATTATTATTATTCTGTTTAATTCAGTTCTCTAATATTACTAGATTGTTAAAATCGCCAACACAAATAGGAATATATATCCTCAATATCCATTCTAATTTATACCCACTCTTTACAAAATTATAAAGAAACTAACTTAACTTAATCAAATATATATGTAATATCTATCTTTCTATTTTATAGAAAATAATTATACTGATCAATCAGAGTTAATAGAATTCATTTAATTACACAATTCATCATTAAACTTTCATTTTCAGCCGAATCATACAATTTCTTTTCAGAAATGTATAGAAACATAACTTTAACGCACTTACTCAATATTTGTATTTATAAATATATTTTTTTTATATTCGTTATGCGTAAATTAGTCACTAATTAAAATTCTCATAATAATTAATGAGACAATATAAAATTCTTTTATGACTAAATAATTAAATACATGATATACTCAACCTTAATGCTTTTTTAAACGTATGTTTGAAAATTATTTCGAAAAAGTAGGCATATACATTTCATTTCTTTTATTGAAAGTTCTTTTCATACAACTATCAGGATATCCGTTCCATGTGATATCTGTTTTAATACTATTGACTCATAAACATTCTATTAAAAACTAATCAATAGTGCGAATGCCTCTCTAGCCCTATGTAGTGTCATATATATATATATATATATATATATATATATATATATATATATATATATATATATAAATGTAAATAAGTATACATTATTTTATTTTAATATAATAGTTCTATTTTATAATTTTGTTGATGTTTCTTATCAGTATTAAATAATTGAACTATATATATATATATATATATTTATATATATATTATAAAAACTATAAAGGTACTTATTTGAATTTTAATTTATTATACCTTTGTTATCCTTCCTTTTTCTAACCTTTTTTAATAGAAACTCATTATTAATAATTATTTTTACAATTAAACTATTTTTTTCAGTAAATGTATTAATCTTATCATAAATGTCTTTGTGTTTAAAATTAATTACATATATACATTATATATATATATATATATATATATATATATATATATATATATATTATAATGCTTAAATATTTGTTTAAAAAAAGAAATCAAAATGTAAATAATCATCGAAAATAACGTTCATCTTGAGAGAAATTATGTATAGTTTAACAGTGTCTTCTTAAAAATAACTACAGCATAAATTAGAAATTCAAGCAGTAAGTTATAAAAATTTGAAAATTAAAATATTATTTTTTGTTTGATAATTTAAAATATTTATTAGGTATCAATCATAACCTAACTTTAATCGAAAAATATTTTTTCTTTCTTTCTTTTCTTCCTATGTGTTTAAAATTAAATTAGACAATTTTCAAAATTGGTAATGTGTATAATCAATTCTTCATAGAACTTTCAGTTGTAACCATGGATATTGAAAACACTGTTTCGTTAGTATTTTTTTAGAGAATATATTGAAAAGGGGAATCATTAAAAATAAAGACTTTATATAAATACATACATTGTCTTCCGATAATATGAAACATTAAAAACGGTCGAAAATTCATATTTTGGAAAAGTTTTATGAAATATGAAGTATGTATATAGTTTGTAAATTAAATAAAAGTGCAAAAGTTTTTAATACCAAAATTCATATTACAAACTTACAATTTGATAAAAAATTATTTACATAATATTTTAGAATGACCTGCACAAATAATTCCAGTTAATATTTTCATATCAGTGCATAATATCGAACGTAACATATACTTTCAGTATTAATAATAATTATATATATATATTAAGTGTTTTTATTACATTATTTTATCAAATATAATAATTATATCAAGAAAAAAACAAAGTAATAATTATTTTACAAAATAAAAAATACAAAATAATAACATATATATATATATATATATATATATAAAAACACGTTTGTTTATCTGTGTATGTATATTATTAATAAATAAGTTGTTTAACTTATAAAATTATATTACGTAAATAAATTACCAAAAAATACATCAACAATTTGTAAATGATATAATGATTAATTTCTTAATTCTCATATATACTAATTAAAGTCTGTATATTACGAAATCAAAAATAATACAAAAACGAAACCCCCGCATAGTGAATGTTTTACCTTCGACATATTAAAAAGGAAAAAATGTATAAAGCATTTATAGTGCCTAAAAAACGGAACAAATATATATATATATATATATATATATATATATATATATATATATATATATGTTGTTCATTGAAAAAAAATAGGTTTTTGATTTACACTGAACCCTCAGCAAAGAGCTATAATTTGTCTTGGAAACATTATTAAATAATTTAATCATTCTTCTTCTTTCTATGAAATATTATTAATTTTTACCAGTTTAATTCAATATATTATTAAGAAGAATAAAAGTATTAAATTAAACAGAATTTAGAGATAATCAAATCGAAATACCAATGAACAGATTGAATAAAGATAGTATAAAAGCCATAATAAATATATAAAGATATATAGGTACTATATATATATATATATATATATATATATATATATATATATACAAATATAAAATGTGTGTATGTTCATTTGTGTCTTCTTGGATGTATGAATATTAACAAAATTATTTATTAATTTTATATAACAAATAATTCAGTATTATATTCCAACTTATATAAATGTGTATGTATGTATGTATGTATGTATGTATGTATGTATATATATATATATATATGTAAATATTTCGAAAAATCCTAAATAAGTTTATAGCGTTTTTAAATAGGTACGCATATTGCAACCGCATCTTTTGTTATTAAAACGGAAATATCTTATATCAAAATTTGCAAATAATGTAAAAATCTACACTAAGCACACGTGAAATAGACAAAAAAAAACATATAATAGCGCGTCTTCTATTGAAAAACAGAAACCGAAAACAAAAGTCAATTTATTTTTTCTACAAAACAAACAATAAGCATTTCAAAAAGTGTATATTAAGAAGAATATATAAGAGCAATATTAGAATTTTCCACTACATACATAAAGAATTAAAGAAAATTCGTAACTGAACAAAATAGATCGTTAGAAACTGGAGGATTATGCTGCTCATATTTTTAACGATCCTATTGATATCTCTTACAATTTCATTCAATTTAAATAAAATATTGCGTTCCTTTACCTCACAACTTTAGAATTTTGTTCAGTCCTTTATATATGTAGTAGAGAATTCTAATACACGTGTTCACATTGTTCTTAATGTACAGTTTTTGAAATGCTTATTGTTTGTTTTGTAGAAAAAATAAATTCAATTTTGTTTATGTTGTATCATTCATATATATATATATATATATATATATATATATATAGGTGTATATGTGTGTAAACATTATATTTGCACAAATACATTACTATATATATATATATATATATATATATATATATATATATATATATATATTCTATATATTGTATATTATATACTTGTATTATTATATATTATATACTTTATGTATATTTATATAAATATAGTATTATTTTTAAACAGGACACAAGTAACTCAAAAAGATACTAAAAATTTAAACACTATATATATATATATATATATATATATATATATATATATATATATATATAGGTGTGTATGTGTGTAAACATTATATTTGCACAAATACTGTATCACATTTTATTTACACATTTAAACTAATCACACCAAATTATTCAAATAAAGTCCGCATTAAACTAAAAAAAATTATACATTGACCATTACCGTTTGAAAATTATTATTTTGAAGAAAAAATATACATGTATACATATATTTTAATAAATGAATCAACGTTACCGCGCGCGCTTGTCAATTTTTATGCGTTGACATTTTGTCGCAAACATTCGACAACTATTGTTGTATTAGTAGCGCGTGCCAGCTATACTTCTGGTCCGATATCGGTCACAGTCCGTACTGGAGTGCTGCAGTTCGTACCGTGCGCTTCCAAGCATATATGCTCGAACAGAAAAGCCAGACGTCAATGGGAACAGTATCGGTTGACGTTGACCATCGACATCTATAGTAGGTCAGTAACACATCATCGATTCATGTCTCTTTGTATCTACACACTACACAGGCACACACACACACGCACACCTATCTGTCGTCAGAAACAGAAATCGGTGTCGATCTACACGAAAAAGTGAACGCGCGAATTTCACGCAAATCGGAATTACTTCATTCATTCGATTTCCTTGTAAATCTTTCACATTTCATTTCATCTAATTTACGTATTTTAATGTCTGTACGTCACAGGTCAGCAACCTTTCTTGTAATTAACGGATACTTTTTAATTGATAGGTCTATGATTTCCACAAATTAATTATTCCCTACCTCTAGTAATACCTCTAATATCAATTTGAATTAACGGAAAATTTTTCAATGCACATACGAAATGGAACATAAATTTATAACCTTGTGTCTGAAAGTCTTCATAAGATTACGAGTAACGATTTAAAAAACGTTTCACCTTTGGCAAGTGCTTCAGAAACAATACACCTTCTTTGAAATGTTATAGAATATCATTAATAAATATAAAATAATCAAAAAAAATTTTAGAAAGTGAAACTTCTTATCATCACTTTTTAGATATCAAAACCGTTATTTTTTCTTTATTGAATAAGTTTTTGGATATTAGAATTATGAGACGGTAATGTGGTATATAAGTTGAGTAAACATAACTTAATTAAATTATTTTTTTTAATCTTTATTCATCAAACTAAAACTACGCTTCATAAGAATACACTATTATGTCTATGTTCCCTTTCGTATCGCAATGCCTCGGAAGCCCTTTTACGGTGCGAGAAGAAATGATTTGTAGAATAGAAACGTCTATTTAAAGCGCTCGGGCAGTAGCGTAGCATATAGTTATTCGATGTCCATTTTTAATGCGTTAATATTAAATTGCCGTGGCCGCTATGTAGAGTAAAAGCTCAGGAGAGGGAAGACATCGTTGCTCTACCGCAAGTTGTGGTACAAGGAACACTATGTTGTATCTGCTATGTGCATGGTGAAGAAATGTAGGGGAAATACGATGCGAGCATTCGCGGTGACAGAGTTAGTAATTTTTGGCCCTCGAAGTATCCGTGTGTCATATACCATAAACATTGATCGTGAATAATGCTATTATTATAAATGAAAATCAGTGTATTTTATTGTGAACCCATGTTTTTCAAAATATAGTATTTGTAATGTATACTGCATTTACTTTCTCTTTTGAGTGCACGGGTAGAAACGCTACGGGCTCACTGAATTAATAAGTGCAAACTAGACCCAAAATTTTCAATGTGAGTTATTTGTTTCACACTGTAGTAACTCGTTTTCGGAATTGTCTAGGCAGAAAACCCCTGGAAACAAATATTGCCTTGTCGAGTGCACGAATAACAATTTGAATTCTTCAGTTATCTACAGGTTTTATAAAATCGAAAGTATAAAAGTGAAAGCTAAATTTGCTGCTAACAAAAGTTGTGGACCAATAATATTAAGGAAAATGTAAAAACATTTGTAAACGTTAGCGATAACAATGATAATTGAATTATAAAATTTTGTATATAGTCAGATTATAAACATTTATTTACTTAAACCTACAAGTCAACATGTTGTTTTCCTTAAAGCAATGTTTATTTCAAATATAAAATTAAAGATTTAAAAATTAACGACTTTCACAGCACGTTTTCTCGTCACCGACAATGCAGTATATTATAAAATCAATAGAATGTTATATTTGCAAAACTGGTCTGTAAAAAAATTACCATTAAACCGGTACCATTACCGATCAAACATTAAAGGCGAGAGTTAGCTATCAAACGTCAAAATATTGGTATTTTTGTGACAACTAAGTACTTGATTAAGAATTTTTTTATTAAATATAAAATGAATTACAGATCACCTTTTCAAAAAAAGGTTTACATCCAACGAAATAACTTTAATTTACAAGGCAAACATATTTAGATACTTGGACAATATAATTCTTATGAGACAACGGGGGCCAAAAGTCTTACCGAAGTCGATAGTCAGTAGAGAGAGTAGGAACGTTTCTCCATCACTCCCCTCCCGGCTTCTTGCGCGGGAAGTGTTTCACTTTTCGTGTCGCCCGAGCAAATGTATGCTACCGTGACTGTAAAAGTATTCACTTCAATAATATAGAATTAATATAAATTTAATACACTTCAGATAGTTTGTACATTTGTTATCGTTCATTTAAAATCATCTGAGGAAACTATCCGAAAACGATTTAATTTTTTTCTGTATCCTAGCAATAAAATATTTTCTAAATTAAAGTATATAATAAATATTTTTCTATGCCATGGCACTCTGAGGATAACAGAATAGTCATAGAAATCCGGATAAACACAATCAGTAACAATGTATTGAACATTTTTGAACAGAACATTTCTTTGTTATCTAAAGGTGAATATTTCATTTATGAAAATAAAAAATAGCTTTTAGTAAACTACTATAAAGAATACTGAAAAAGTACGTAGAACTATATAGTAGAAACATATCATTATAACGTTTATTTTTTATTAACAATTATCGTTTTAATTTTCTGTTCGTTTTGAAAATTATCTTGTATATCTTTTTGAAAATTAGTATATTCTTCATATTGTAAAATAAGGAAGTGTGGTATTATAAAAAGTATTCTTTTTTATTAACTAAGCGTTCAAATAATTAATATGGATTCAAATTTAATCAAGTTCAAAAACGTTACACGTAACAAATGAACAGAAAAATTAACTTCTTATAAAATTAAATTCTTTTTTATACGAGGGTGGTTCCAAGTATTCTGTACCTAAGATAGAAGGAGAAAGAAAAATTATATTTTTTTCTATTATTTTTCAATACATTCTCTTTTGATTTATATACACTTTTTACAGTGCTTATTAATTAAAGCTTCTAAGCTGTTAAAAAAGTACTCTAAAGTTTTATCTTCAAAATGAGCGAAAACTGCTGCTTACACTTCCTCATTGCTACCAATTTTTCCTCCGAAGGTCGGCTTTCAATTTCGCAAATAGAAAGTAGTCGCTAAGGCCCATGTCTGAACTGTAAAATGAATATGCGATTTCTAGAAAACCGCAATCTCAAACAGCAGCCTTTGCAACCACAGCGGTATGGACGGGCGCATTGTCATGTAGAAAAAGAACACCTCGAGAGATTTTCTGCGACGTTTTTCATTTATTTTTTGACGAAGTTATCTCAGTAATAACTCATATAATTGGCATTTATTGCTGTGTTTCCTTCTTTAAAATCGATCATCAGTGTTTCTTGTGAATCCCAAAAAACTGTCGCCATGACCTTTCGGGTACTCTTCGTAACCTTCACTTTATTTGAGGCTGGTTCGCCTCTTCTATTCTATTCCATTGACTTCCTTTTTGTAATAGGGTCATGATACAGAACTTTAGTTTCACCGGCCGTAACAATGGAGTCAATTGATTCTTTCTCTTTCCCGCTGCAGAGTCCCAAAAACTGCTTACAACATTCCACTCGCCTTTGCTTTTGAATCGCAATGAAATTTCATTAAATATTCACAGTTTCTAACGTCTGCCAAAAAATAATTAATGGCAATTTTGTGGAAAAGATGATTGATATAGGGTATAGAGGGGTGTTAGTTTTCAGATAATCAAAAATTTTTACTTGAGGAAAAACCCAAGTACCTCAGGTCAAGAAGACCTGGAACCCCGTTAACTCTTATTATGTTTGACATGCTATTATTTTAAATTATAATTATATATATATATATATATATATATATATATATATATATACTTCATTTATATAGCTGACTATATATTTTTCTATAAAAAAGTTTTGAAATGTATTAAATTATTTAAATGATAAAAATGTATAGTATTAAAAATCGGAAATAAAACAGTTTATAAGCAAAATCAATAAATAAAAATGTGTTAGTATGTAAACCACTATCGCATATTATACTCTTACTACCTTTTAAATATTAATATTGATTAAAAAAACTATAAATAAACTCTTGTTATCTATCTGTCTATATCTCTATACTCTTATATATATATATATATATATATATATATATATATATATCGAGAAAGAGAGAGAGAAGAATTAACCAAGAAAGTTTTTATATTTTTATCTTGAAAGATTTTTACTACTTAATATTAAAAGTTTGAAAATCCCTTGAGGTGATTTTATTTGATATTTCAACTACTGACTAGAAAACAAAATAAATAAAAGAACACCATGTAATATGTAATAAAAAAAAAAAATTTACACGATAGTAAGTCTTATTATAAAATTCTCAATTGAATTGTTAATATTCAGTTAGTAATTAAATTTAAGTAGTAAAAGTGTGGCACTCACAATTAAAAGTCTGTGACATATTTATTGAATAGATATATTGAATACAATGATAATATTAAAGATTTTTCAAACCATATATGAATTTATATTTTTTCAATTTAATATCATAACATAAGTACGTATAACTGACACAATAATTAATAACGCTACAAAATATTTATCTAAATTAATATCAACTTTCATCATTAAATAACAATTACGGTCAGGCTCTAGTTCATTGTCAACATAATTCACTTTTCATTTATATGGTCTGTTTAATTCTTTCAGACATCTTTCTTTCAATGCTAATTAAGGATATTTTACACGTTGGAGTGCTTGTTGACATTTTCTTTATTTAAGCATTTTAACTCGTATATAATTTCTTTTTCTGTTTTGCGATTATTTTTATAAATGTGGAACGCTACCAGTGCGGTTTAATTAAAATACATCTCCCAGATGTTGATCAAATAGCTTTTATTTAATAAAATAGAATTTAAACAATAATTTCAATATTAAGTTCCTAAACGTGTTTATTAAAATTATCGAGAAATAACTAATTCTTTTTTACACTTTTTAACTATTTTATTTATTGCGGAAAAGTACTTGTGAATTATTTTATCATCATTTATTTTGCTTACCATGTATTTGGCACTTTAATTTTCTTTTTCATCCCAGAAACACATCACCATAACTTTCTTATTAGTGAATATACCTTCGAGCTAATTTCAATATTAGTCTCAAAACAATAAAAATGTAAAGAATTTTATGTTTCTAGAATTTTCGGAAAATGAAATGTAATAACCATCAATTGCACGTCTGAATAACAATATAAAATTGCGAATCAATTAAAGGCTATAGGTAAAAATTACGTTCTTGTATTAACTATAAATTTTTCAGATTCTTAATTCCACTTTTATAAAATTTACCGACTTCAGGAAAAAATCTTTCAGACAAATTAACATTTGTAAACATTAATAAAAACACTCTTTATATATATATATATATTATATATATATCAGAAAATAGAATAAACATTATCTTAGAGCAGTGGTCTTCAAACTTTATCAACTCACGAAACCCTTAAGGTTATACATTTATTTGCGGAACCCTTACCATCCCCAGAAAACTCAAGATGCGTGCCCCACAAATTTTGAAAATCATCCGTCTTACATGACCAAATTTTATTACTTATATCTGATTGAGCTGAGTCGTAATGTGTACTCATAAATACAGTTTCATTTTACTACATAATAGATATAAATGGTTTTACTGCATAATAATAGGTAATAATAAGTATTTATAGAAATATGAAAAATTATTATAAATTAACTATTTTTAATTTTTAGCTTTTCTGGTTTTTTCTTCGAAAATTCTTTCAAATTTTGACTTTGACTCGCGGAACGCAGTTTGAGGAACACTGTCTTAAAGCATTATTCTAGAAAATACAGTCGATATATCTGAGTTTCCAATCTTAATTTTTTGTATTTTTCTTCATTCTTAAACAAATATTTTTCTATAGAAATACTTTTTTTGTGTCCTAAAAATAATGCATCTTCTTATCAAAACTTAACGAATTAAATCAATGTGTCATTTATCTTGGTTTTATATAACATTGTTTCACTTAAACATTCGTTATATTTATTAAGCATTCTACTTAAAACATTGGCATTACCAACTACTGTTCATGTTTCAAATGTAAACAAAGTGAATGATTTGTAAAGTATTAAAAATTAGTTTCTTCGCAGTCGCAATGGTTAATCGATTGTACAAACATAGCCATTGCATACAAAATACATGAATTGACTCTGAGTGTTCAGTGAAACGCGGAATTGTACCTAATGTAGGACAAAACATAATAACAGCTGTACAAAACTAGTTTTACCAGCAACGAAATGTGTATGTATATATATAGATATTGATAACATTGAATAAATTAGGTAATCGGATGCACAAACAATTACATAAAAAAACAAGTTTTTTTTCAGGTTATTGGTTTAAGCTAGATTTATGATGATGAATATATGATTAATTTCTATGCGCTGTTGGTAGTATATTTTAAGTATGCAGATGTATCATTCACATTCTGAAAGCCTTGAGAACTAAATTTCGTAGTAGTTATAGTTTTATGAGCAAATTTATATTTTCAGTTCTTTTATGTGTCCGACATGACAGTTTTCGAAATTTAATTACAACAAACAAATCAAATTTACTATAATAAATTTTCTTATAATTCGATTTATTTTCGTTGAAATATTCTACATTTATTGGTCTATTCCTTGTTTGAAAACATCCGAGATGACAATCATTATCTGACGCTAAAGATAAATTCACCAGTAAATAATACTGAAAAAAAACTTTATCGAAATATCCAATAACTGATGGATTACCTGTTTTGATACGTTAATTCACAATTCTGTATGTAGAGGAAGAAAGTTTTTTATAAACGAAAAACAATTTATTAAACGAATTTTTTAAAAAATCATTATTATTTTTTCTTAGTTTTAAAACGTATGTAAATATTTCACAAAAGTGAACTACTCTGGTGAATATAATGGATAGAATAGTGTTTTAATTTTATTGTTGCAAGTATTGAATTCAACTTCATTTTTTTTATAGAATAAGATAAATGTGAAAATGTTCAGTAATGAAAAAATAGTTTTTTTTATTTAACTCTTTACTCCATCCATTGATTAACATAAAAAACATATTACGAGATAATAATTAAGACTCGAACTTTCTTTCTATACATACATATTTGAATACCTAGCTCTATGTGATCATAACTGGCTACAATAATTCTCAAAAATCCAGTAGAGGATGCTTTTGTAGGTACAATAGAGCTCCACTGACCGAACTGTAGGATGATGTAAAATGTACACTCTCACCCTCACCCCGCATCGCCTGTAGATGCAACCCGCAGGTGTCATGGTATTATTTTGATATAATGTACAAATGTACTTGCGCCATGCAATCTCTATCGCATAAAATGCATAAGCGACAGAGATTCCACGGTACAGCCGCGTAATTGAACAAAAAGTAAAATAAAAACCTAAATTTCTGATTAACGTCTTGAAAATTCAATTAGAATTGCAATTACATCTATTAAACTTGACATGGATGTATTGGGTTCACAAAAACAAACTCGAGTGTCTTATTAAGTTTATTATGTTTATAGTTTTTATAATAAACATATTTTAATGAAAAAATTCAATCCAGTTTTGTTATGGGTAATATATAAATAAACGTTAGATTTTAAATGCAGTCCATGACAAATTGCCGTGGGCTCGATGTAACCCAGAGAACCCAAAAGATTTGACACTCATGCTTTACTACTTTAAAAAACCTGATTTGTAAAATCACCAATTATATAATCATATAAAATCGACAATAAACAATTTGAGTTGTATAAATCATCAGTCCTAAAGCTTAGAACTCTTTGCTTATGAGAGAGGGGAGAGACAAGGTTCTCCAGTTACATATTCAAAAATTATTCTTAAAATTATCACCCTATTAATAACATTGACATTTAACTGTCATTTAAGTTTTGCTCGTCAGTAATAATTTTCAATTATTTTAATATAACCAATTATGTTAGGTAAATTATATTTTTTCTTTAATATTAGGTTGTTAAAAAAATAATTGGAGTTTATGGCCTTCAAAGTCATATAGATTTTTTAATTTGTGCTCCAGAACTGTTGGATGACTAACGATGACTTCTCGAATTACTGTGCGTAGTTCTGATTCAACTAACACTTTCAGTTGGTCGTTATGAACTGAAGAAGAACGCTCGCGACCTTCTTCATCTTCAAGGCTTTCATTTCCATCGCGAAATTTTTGAAAACGCCATTCCATCGTACGTTCCTCAGTTCCTTAACAGTGCCCAAACCAAAAGCATCATTTAGTTTACGAGCAAGTTCTGCTTCTTTACCACCCTCTTTGAAATCATACAAAAAATTACTCTTATTTGCTTCTTTTCCATCTTTAGTTCAATATCCCAAGTGGAAGCAAAATTAATAATAAAACTAAAGTCGATTTTACCAAAATGCAGACCGAAAAATTCACTTTAAAATGATATTAACATGAATACGAGGAAATGGCACTTTTATTGAAAAAAATTATGTTAGAATTCAGAAAACAAAAACCGCAATTATTTTCTTACCAAACTAATATTATATGTTTTTACCTATAATAAATATGTTTTATTAAGTTTTTATTGTGCCGCATTTAATATATATATATATATATATATATATATATATATATATATATATATCTCTTTTCTACACGTTGGAATCTAATACTAGTCGTTTTTAATATATATTTTTTCATTTAAAAAAGTGCACATAAGTTGTTTTTATACTCTATTTTACTAAATTCTATGGAAAATCCAATAGTATCGACTAAATCATGCTCAGGAAACAACATGTTAATATTTATTATATAAATCTCTTTTTTTATACAAAAAAAAAAAAAAATATATTCATTAATTTTAAAAATCAAATAAAACTACTGAAAGATCACAATTTCTTGTATTAACTATAAATTTTTCAGATTCTTAATTCCACTTTTATAAAATTTACCGACTTCAGGAAAATAAATCTTTCAGACGCGAAATATCCGCAAAATATCCGCAAAAAAAAAAGTTTTCCTTGCTTAAAATATCCAAAATGTAAAAAAAATTACAAAAATTGCATACTGTTCGATGCGTATTTTAATGTTCTATATCATAAGATAATAATAAATAACAAAAAATAACGAAAAACCCCCAAAAATCGCATTTTTTTGGATTTTGCGGATATGCGGATATGGCGGATACGCAAAAATAAACGTTTTTCTTGCTTAAAATAGCCAAAATGTAAAAAAAATTACAAAAATTTCATACTGTTCGATGCGTATTTTAATGTTCTATATCATAAGATAATAATAAATAACAAAAAATAACGAAAAACCCCCAAAAATCGCATTTCTTTGGATTTTGCGGATATGCGGATATGACGGATATGATATCCGCCGCGGATATGATATCAGCCGCGGATATGATATCCGCCGCGGATATGATATCCGCCGCGGATATGATATCCGCCGCGGATATGATATCCGCCGCGGATATGATATCCGCCGTATCCGCAATATCCGCGTATCCGGCATATCCGCATATCCGCAAAATCCAAAAAAATGCGATTTTTGGGGGTTTTTGAGTTATTTTTGGTATTTATTATTATCTTATGATATAGAACATGAGAATACGCATCGAACAGTATGAAATTTTTGTCATTTTTTTTACATTTTGGCTATTTTAAGCAAGAAAAACATTTATTTTTGCGGATGTTTTGCGGATATTTCGCGGTTTTTGTCACTTTTTCGGTATCAATTATGAACCTATGTTAATTTTGTCTCTTTTACGATATAGAACATGAGAATACGCATCGAACGGTATGAAATAGTTGCTAGTTTTATAACATTTTGCATATTTTATGAAGGAATAACGGAAATTTTTGCAGATATTTTGCGGTTTTTTTGATATTTCCGACATTTATTATGGACCGATGTTAATTTTGTCTAGAAATATACATAAAGCATTAAAAGACGAATCGACCAGTATTAACTAGTTACCAAAATATCCTACATATCAACAAAATAAACCATATCCGCCATATCCTCAATATCCGCCATATCCGCAATATATAAAATATCCAAAATGTTTTAAAAATGGCAACTATTTCATACCGGTCGATGCGTATATAATTGTTCTATATAATATCTTATTTAAAATTAATATCAGTCCATAAAATATGTAGGAAATATCAAATAAACTGCAAAAAATCACATTTTTTTGATATTGCGGATAATGCGGATATTTCGTATATGGTGGATATTACGGATATTGCTTATTTTGTGGATATGTAGGATAATTTGGCAACTAATTAATACTGGTCGATTCGTCTTTTAATGCTTTATGTATATTTCTAGACTAAATTAATATCTGTCCGTAATAAATGTCGGAAATATAAAAACCGCAAAAAATCAGCAAAAATTACAGTTTTTCCTTCATAAAATACCCAAAATGTTATAAAACTAGCAACTATTTCATACTGTTCTATGCGTTATTTAATGTTCTATTTCATACTTGAGTCAAAATTGACATCGGTTTATAATAGATACCGAAAAAGTCACAAAAACCGCGAAAAATTAACAAAAATAAAGGTTTTTCATGGCTAAAAGATCCAAAATGCTATAAAAATGGCAACTATTTCATACTATCCGATGCGTATTTTAATATACTATATCATACATGAGTCAAAATTAACATCGGTTCATAATAGATACCAAAAAAGTCACAAAAATAGCGAAAAATTCGCGAAATTAAAGGTTTTTCATGCCTAAAATATCCAAAATGTTAAAAAAGTGGCAACTATTTCATACTATCCGATGCCTATTTTAATGTTCTATATCATAAATGAGACAAAAATAACATCGGTTCATAATGGATACCGAAAAAGTTACAAAAACCGCGAAATATCCGCAAAATATCCGCAAAAAAAAATGTATTTCTTGCTTAAAATATCCAAAATGTAAAAAAAATTACAAAAATTTCATACTGTTCGATGCGTATTCTCGTGTTCTATATCATAAGATAATAATAAATAACAAAAAATAACGAAAAACCCCCAAAAATCGCATTTTTTTGGATTTTGCGGATATGCGGATATGGCGGATACGCAAAAATAAACGTTTTTCTTGCTTAAAATAGCCAAAATGTAAAAAAAATTACAAAAATTTCATACTGTTCGATGCGTATTTTAATGTTCTATATCATAAGATAATAATAAATAACAAAAAATAACGAAAAACCCCCAAAAATCGCATTTTTTTGGATTTTGCGGATGTGCGGATATGACGGATATGATATCCGCCGCGGATATGATATCCGCCGTATCCGCCATATCCGCAATATCCGCGTATCCGGCATATCCGCATATCCGCAAAATCCAAAAAAATGCGATTTTTGGGGGTTTTTGAGGTATTTTTGGTATTTATTATTATCTTATGATATAGAACATGAGAATACGCATCGAACAGTATGAAATTTTTGTAATTTTTTTTACATTTTGGCTATTTTAAGCAAGAAAAACATTTATTTTTGCGTATCCGCCATATCCGCATATCCGCAAAATCCAAAAAAATGCGATTTTTGGGGGTTTTTGAGTTATTTTTGGTATTTATTATTATCTTATGATATAGAACATGAGAATACGCATCGAACAGTATGAAATTTTTGTCATTTTTTTTACATTTTGTATATTTTAAGCAAGAAAAACATTTATTTTTGCGGATGTTTTGCGGATATTTCGCGGTTTTTGTCACTTTTTCGGTATCAATTATGAACCTGTGTTAATTTTGTCTCTTTTACGATATAGAACATGAGAATACGCATCGAACGGTATGAAATAGTTGCTAGTTTTATAACATTTTGCATATTTTATGAAGGAATAACGGAAATTTTTGCAGATATTTTGCGTTTTTTTTGATATTTCCGACATTTATTATGGACCGATGTTAATTTTGTCTAGAAATATACATAAAGCATTAAAAGACGAATCGACCAGTATTAACTAGTTACCAAAATATCCTACATATCAACAAAATAAACCATATCCGCCATATCCTCAATATCCGCCATATCCGCAATATATAAAATATCCAAAATGTTTTAAAAATGGCAACTATTTCATACCGGTCGATGCGTATATAATTGTTCTATATAATATCTTATTTAAAATTAATATCAGTCCATAAAATATGTAGGAAATATCAAATAAACTGCAAAAAATCACATTTTTTTGATATTGCGGATAATGCGGATATTTCGTATATGGTGGATATTACGGATATTGCTTATTTTGTGGATATGTAGGATAATTTGGCAACTAATTAATACTGGTCGATTCGTCTTTTAATGCTTTATGTATATTTCTAGACTAAATTAATATCTGTCCGTAATAAATGTCGGAAATATCATAAAAACCGCAAAAAATCAGCAAAAATTACAGTTTTTCCTTCATAAAATACCCAAAATGTTATAAAACTAGCAACTATTTCATACTGTTCTATGCGTTATTTAATGTTCTATTTCATACTTGAGTCAAAATTGACATCGGTTTATAATAGATACCGAAAAAGTCACAAAAACCGCGAAAAATTAACAAAAATAAAGGTTTTTCATGGCTAAAAGATCCAAAATGCTATAAAAATGGCAACTATTTCATACTATCCGATGCGTATTTTAATATACTATATCATACATGAGTCAAAATTAACATCGGTTCATAATAGATACCAAAAAAGTCACAAAAACCGCGAAAAATTCGCGAAATTAAAGGTTTTTCATGCCTAAAATATCCAAAATGTTAAAAAAGTGGCAACTATTTCATACTATCCGATGCCTATTTTAATGTTCTATATCATAAATGAGACAAAAATAACATCGGTTCATAATGGATACCGAAAAAGTTACACAAACCGCGAAATATCCGCAAAATATCCGCAAAAAAAAATGTATTTCTTGCTTAAAATATCCAAAATGTAAAAAAAATTACAAAAATTTCATACTGTTCGATGCGTATTCTCGTGTTCTATATCATAAGATAATAATAAATAACAAAAAATAACGAAAAATCCCCAAAAATCGCATTTTTTTGGATTTTGCGGATATGCGGATATGGCGGATACGCAAAAATAAACGTTTTTCTTGCTTAAAATAGCCAAAATGTAAAAAAAATTACAAAAATTTCATACTGTTCGATGCGTATTTTAATGTTCTATATCATAAGATAATAATAAATAACAAAAAATAACGAAAAACCCCCAAAAATCGCATTTTTTTGGATTTTGCGGATGTGCGGATATGACGGATATGATATCCGCCGCGGATATGATATCCGCCGCGGATATGATATCCGCCGTATCCGCCATATCCGCAATATCCGCGTATCCGGCATATCCGCATATCCGCAAAATCCAAAAAAATGCGATTTTTGGGGGTTTTTGAGGTATTTTTGGTATTTATTATTATCTTATGATATAGAACATGAGAATACGCATCGAACAGTATGAAATTTTTGTAATTTTTTTTACATTTTGGCTATTTTAAGCAAGAAAAACGTTTATTTTTGCGTATCCGCCATATCCGCATATCCGCAAAATCCAAAAAAATGCGATTTTTGGGGGTTTTTGAGTTATTTTTGGTATTTATTATTATCTTATGATATAGAACATGAGAATACGCATCGAACAGTATGAAATTTTTGTCATTTTTTTTACATTTTGGCTATTTTAAGCAAGAAAAACGTTTATTTTTGCGTATCCGTCATATCCGCATAACCGCAAAATCCAAAAAATGCGATTTTTGGGGGTTTTTGAGTTATTTTTGGTATTTATTATTATCTAATGATATAGAACATGAGAATACGCATCGAACAGTATGAAATTTTTGTCATTTTTTTTACATTTTGGCTATTTTAAGCAAGAAAAACATTTATTTTTGCGGATGTTTTGCGGATATTTCGCGGTTTTTGTCACTTTTTCGGTATCAATTATGAACCTATGTTAATTTTGTCTCTTTTACGATATAGAACATGAGAATACGCATCGAACGGTATGAAATAGTTGCTAGTTTTATAACATTTTGCATATTTTATGAAGGAATAACGGAAATTTTTGCAGATATTTTGCGGTTTTTTTGATATTTCCGACATTTATTATGGACCGATGTTAATTTTGTCTAGAAATATACATAAAGCATTAAAAGACGAATCGACCAGTATTAACTAGTTACCAAAATATCCTACATATCAACAAAATAAACCATATCCGCCATATCCTCAATATCCGCCATATCCGCAATATATAAAATATCCAAAATGTTTTAAAAATGGCAACTATTTCATACCGGTCGATGCGTATATAATTGTTCTATATAATATCTTATTTAAAATTAATATCAGTCCATAAAATATGTAGGAAATATCAAATAAACTGCAAAAAATCACATTTTTTTGATATTGCGGATAATGCGGATATTTCGTATATGGTGGATATTACGGATATTGCTTATTTTGTGGATATGTAGGATAATTTGGCAACTAATTAATACTGGTCGATTCGTCTTTTAATGCTTTATGTATATTTCTAGACTAAATTAATATCTGTCCGTAATAAATGTCGGAAATATCATAAAAACCGCAAAAAATCAGCAAAAATTACAATTTTTCCTTCATAAAATACCCAAAATGTTATAAAACTAGCAACTATTTCATACTGTTCTATGCGTTATTTAATGTTCTATTTCATACTTGAGTCAAAATTGACATCGGTTTATAATAGATACCGAAAAAGTCACAAAAACCGCGAAAAATTAACAAAAATAAAGGTTTTTCATGGCTAAAAGATCCAAAATGCTATAAAAATGGCAACTATTTCATACTATCCGATGCGTATTTTAATATACTATATCATACATGAGTCAAAATTAACATCGGTTCATAATAGATACCAAAAAAGTCACAAAAACCGCGAAAAATTCGCGAAATTAAAGGTTTTTCATGCCTAAAATATCCAAAATGTTAAAAAAGTGGCAACTATTTCATACTATCCGATGCCTATTTTAATGTTCTATATCATAAATGAGACAAAAATAACATCGGTTCATAATGGATACCGAAAAAGTTACAAAAACCGCGAAATATCCGCAAAATATCCGCAAAAAAAAAATGTATTTCTTGCTTAAAATATCCAAAATGTAAAAAAAATTACAAAAATTTCATACTGTTCGATGCGTATTCTCGTGTTCTATATCATAAGATAATAATAAATAACAAAAAATAACGAAAAACCCCCAAAAATCGCATTTTTTTGGATTTTGCGGATATGCGGATATGGCGGATACGCAAAAATAAACGTTTTTCTTGCTTAAAATAGCCAAAATGTAAAAAAAATTACAAAAATTTCATACTGTTCGATGCGTATTTTAATGTTCTATATCATAAGATAATAATAAATAACAAAAAATAACGAAAAACCCCCAAAAATCGCATTTTTTTGGATTTTGCGGATGTGCGGATATGACGGATATGATATCCGCCGCGGATATGATATCCGCCGCGGATATGATATCCGCCGTATCCGCCATATCCGCAATATCCGCGTATCCGGCATATCCGCATATCCGCAAAATCCAAAAAAATGCGATTTTTGGGGGTTTTTGAGGTATTTTTGGTATTTATTATTATCTTATGATATAGAACATGAGAATACGCATCGAACAGTATGAAATTTTTGTAATTTTTTTTACATTTTGGCTATTTTAAGCAAGAAAAACGTTTATTTTTGCGTATCCGCCATATCCGCATATCCGCAAAATCCAAAAAAATGCGATTTTTGGGGGTTTTTGAGTTATTTTTGGTATTTATTATTATCTAATGATATAGAACATGAGAATACGCATCGAACAGTATGAAATTTTTGTCATTTTTTTTACATTTTGGATATTTTAAGCAAGAAAAACGTTTATTTTTGCGTATCCGCCATATCCGCATATCCGCAAAATCCGAGAAAATGCGATTTTGGGGGGTTTTTGAGTTATTTTTGGTATTTATTATTATCTTATGATATAGAACATGAGAATACGCATCGAACGGTATGAAATAGTTGCTAGTTTTATAACATTTTGCATATTTTGTGAAGGAATAACGGAAATTTTTGCAGATATTTTGCGGTTTTTTTGATATTTCCGACATTTATTATGGACCGATGTTAATTTTGTCTAGAAATATACATAAAGCATTAAAAGACGAATCGACCAGTATTAACTAGTTACCAAAATATCCTACATATCAACAAAATAAACCATATCCGCCATATCCTCAATATCCGCCATATCCGCAATATGTAAAATATCCAAAATGTTTTAAAAATGGCAACTATTTCATACCGGTCGATGCGTATATAATTGTTCTATATAATATCTTATTTAAAATTAATATCAGTCCATAAAATATGTAGGAAATATCAAATAAACTGCAAAAAATCACATTTTTTTGATATTGCGGATAATGCGGATATTTCGTATATGGTGGATATTACGGATATTGCTTATTTTGTGGATATGTAGGATAATTTGGCAACTAATTAATACTGGTCGATTCGTCTTTTAATGCTTTATGTATATTTCTAGACTAAATTAATATCTGTCCGTAATAAATGTCGGAAATATCATAAAAACAGCAAAAAATCAGCAAAAATTACAGTTTTTCCTTCATAAAATACCCAAAATGTTATAAAACTAGCAACTATTTCATACTGTTCTATGCGTTATTTAATGTTCTATTTCATACTTGAGTCAAAATTGACATCGGTTTATAATAGATACCGAAAAAGTCACAAAAACCGCAAAAAATTAACAAAAATAAAAGTTCCTTAACAGTGCCCAAACCAAAAGCATCATTTAGTTTACGAGCAAGTTCTGCTTCTTTACCACCCTCTTTGAAATCATACAAAAAATTACTCTTATTTGCTTCTTTTCCATCTTTAGTTCAATATCCCAAGTGGAAGCAAAATTAATAATAAAACTAAAGTCGATTTTACCAAAATGCAGACCGAAAAATTCACTTTAAAATGATATTAACATGAATACGAGGAAATGGCACTTTTATTGAAAAAAATTATGTTAGAATTCAGAAAACAAAAACCGCAATTATTTTCTTACCAAACTAATATTATATGTTTTTACCTATAATAAATATGTTTTATTAAGTTTTTATTGTGCCGCATTTAATATATATATATATATATATATATATATATATATATATATATATATATATCTTTTCCACACGTTGGAATCTAATACTAGTCGTTTTTAATATATATTTTTTCATTTAAAAAAGTGCACATAAGTTGTTTTTATACTCTATTTTACTAAATTCTATGGAAAATCCAATAGTATCGACTAAATCATGCTCAGGAAACAACATGTTAATATTTATTATATAAATCTCTTTTTTTATACAAAAAAAAAAAATATATTCATTAATTTTAAAAATCAAATAAAACTACTGAAAGATCACAATTTACAGATGTTCAACAATGGCTGAATTAACACCAGTTCAGAGGTCAAAATGTAATCAAACAAAAAACAATCCTGATGACTTTCCCAGTCAAACAATAATAAAACTGGAAATAAAAAAATCTCTTAACGATGTACTACCTAATGAAAAGAAACAAACTCATTCTAAGAGTAACATACGAACATTTAAAAGAAATTCACTGTATAGTATAAACGTTAAAGATTCTAATGAATCGGTTAAATCTGAAAACACGAGACGAGAAAAAAAGTCAATGAAATCAAAAACACATTCAAGATATTCTGATTCTGATTTGAATATGCTGAAACAAACTTATTCAAGTAAAAATTCAAGTAAATCTTCCTCATCGACTATATCATCAACGAAAAACAATCGTACAGAACTGTTTAGTCATTCGTTATATTTAACGAAATGCTCGTCTGCAGTGGATAGAAAAAATCAGCAACATCTCACCAGAGATGAATTCTATCGTTTCATGGAAAAAATCAAAGTCACAGGAGAATATAAAGTAATTATATTGTTAATATTTTTTTTTCAAACAGTATATTATTTATAATTAACAAATAAGTATCGTAGTTAATAATTTCCTTGTATTATTTTTTTTATTTATCAGAATTATTATCTGTAGCTTATTTTTTATCCTGAGTGAATAAAAGAATATTCTTAAAAATTTGAACTATACCGTATAATAAAATTTAAAAGTGAACATATATTCGTACTGCACTTATATTTAATTATCTCATTTCGATGTGTTTTTGGAGTGATAAGTTCTTATGTTCTAAATTAAATTTCCAGTCGTTTCTAAAAATTCGAATACAAGTAAAAAAATTAATAGCGACACCTTTAATCAATTACATATTTTTCTTCGCTTTCTATATTCTTTTTCCGCACAGATACTAAATAATAAATCATACTTTTAATAAATTCTTAATCCAATATCGACTTAATGCTCGTTTTAATATCATCCACAAATGTCTAAATGTACATAAATCGAATATTCACAATAAATATTTAAATAGAACAGGAGTTTCTCTCTTTAGCAGCATATTAAATCATTTTTTTTAATTTATAAGCACTAACTATTTTTCTTTTAAACTTAAATATTTTTTTACAGGATAATTATAGAGTAATAATTAAATTACATTCTATAATAATAGTTCGAAGTCACATCTAATATCCTGCTAAATAGATAACTTTTATACGTGAAAAATATTCTTTAGAACACTTTTTCACATAATAAAATTTATCCTCCTAAACTTTTTCCTATTAGCATTATTTCTTGGTACCCATTGTTTATGTTTCATATTTAAATATTCTGTTACAATATGTTATTAAAATGAAATCTTGCCACAAAATCAGTATCATTTTGTAAATTAGACTTCATATTTGTGTAATTGTACAAATTAAATATTGAACTAGTTTCTATTAGAACATTATGCACGTTTTTTTTTGTTCAAATGTTAAAATATTCACAATTACAACTATAGTAAAAATGTAAACAATCAATAATTTCGAAGACCAAACTCTAGAGCTAGTTGGAAAATATTATCATCGAACTACCTTTAATAAAGATTTTTAAACCTATAGAATATGCTGCGAGACGTGAAATACCTAAAATTATCTTAATTATGCCTTAAGTAGTTCATTAACTAATTATAGAATACCATACCATATAAACATTTATTTTCAAGGAAAGTTTAAGAGCAAAACGATTAATAATGCTTACCTTAAATAGACCTGCTCAATCATAATTTAAAAAACTCTATATCTGAGTTTCAAAACTCAATATTAACAGTTTATCCTTTTCAAGACATCGGTATTATATTTATATTTCGTTCGCAGTTATAGAAATCCCAGAGAGAGTATAATAATAATAATAATTTTACAACAATTTCTATGTCCACAATTTATCTAAATATGTATTTACATAAACCTAAAATTACAATCCAAATGAATAGTCTAATAATAAACACGAATTAAAGAAATGCTATTATAAAACTTCAAAATTCACATTTCTGAACGTTTAAACTAAAATAAAATATGTAGTTGGTGTGACAGTTAACAGATACAAAACATGGTTTGATCTCATCGTTCAAAACCGAATCCGATGCGGAACATGTTCTAAACCAATTAAATCAAACAGAAGACTTTGGGAAAACGTTACGTGTTGCTAGATTTCCAACAAATACTCTTTCATGTAAACAGGTAAATATAACATTATTATTTTCACAAATGAATTCTTTTTTCATCCCACAAACCACAAATATATTTCCGTCGAAAATGTTCAATAAACCATTATTGATATTTTTTGTTTCTCATATATATATATATATATATATATATATATATATATATATATATATATATATATATATATATGTAGGTTATTCAACTTAGCGTTCCACACGAAAGTATTAAAAAAACGCAAAAATTAAAAAAAAAACATGTTATCCCCTATTTAGTACTTTAGTTCAATTATATTTTAGTATTGAATTGAATTAAAATACTAAATAAAAAATAACATGATTTTTTTTAACTCCTACGCCCCTATTAATACATCCATGTGGAAGCCTAAATTGAATCAACGTGTGTATATATATATATATATATATATATATATATAAGAGAGAGAGAGAGAGAGGAGAGACATGAATTTTCTGTTGTCATTAAAAAGATGTAGGATATTTTACTTTTTTCTCATTACT